>JAYRBT010000038.1:723954-734937 GCA_036023395.1 Myiotriccus ornatus
AGCTCATTTGCATAACTTATGTGTGAAAAACAATTATGAGCGGCGTTCACAGACGCGGTCCACAAACTGCTCCTAGCTACGGATGAGAGGGCCACAAAAACACTTAATTCATTGCCCACAAAATTATGTTCCCCCTTTTCTTAAACAGCATCTGTTTTGTGAAGCCATATTCATAGAAAATCCCCAAATCAACAATTAGGAGCATATGTAAATGTGCGATTACAGTTCTTTTTCTTCCATTGACAAGTTCCCCTTGCCGTGGCAGAGCGGAGCGGGCGATGCGGGCTCCCCGCGCCGGGCACTGCCCGGGAGCCGCCGGCCCGCCGGCGCCCGCGCCGCCGTATCTGCTGCTCGCAGCCGATCACTGGGGGCCACTTTAACAACAAAGAACCTAAAGTCAATTGTTTCTCCAGTGAATGGGCGTCTGTTCTCAGCATATATTTACCCAGGCGTTCAGGGCAGATTTTTGCCATTAAATCGGAGGCTGTAGAACATGGTTGTTGTACAAATATTTACATTAGTGCTGACCACAGCCTTATTGCAGCACTCGGAGAGAACAATATTCCCAGCCCTGTCACCCCGGTTTGGAGGCCTGAGTCTCGCTCTCGGCCACAAAGCCGGGGCGCCGCTCGCCCTCCCTGCACGTGCGGAGCGATGAGCTGATTCCATCGGACACGAGCGGCTGGTGCACGGCACTTCCATCAGTTTTAGGGCGGAAAAACAAATGCCCGTTTCTTGTTTCATAGAAAACAGGATGCAAACTGTGTGTTATTTTGGGTGTCCTTTCCAGCAGGCAGTTTGCTCAGCAAGCGTTCCCAGCCCATTAAATACGACTAAACTAGATAAGAACTCGAGTCTGGAGTCCCACAGAACGCAGTCGTGCGGTTCAGCACCGATGACATCACGCCCTTACGCTGCAAGACGATGCCGCTTGCTCCTCTCCAAAATATTAGAGATTTAAAAGTTACATAACAATCTCGGTGATTAAACAGCAGCTGTTATGATAATCAGTCAGTAAAAGGAAATGGATTGGTTTAGTGCTAGCAACTACAATATTATTAGACTCTGGGTATATTGAAAGGAAGAAATATTTCCTTTATTGAACACAAAATACCATAAATTTAGGTAAACCGAAATTAGTTCATGTAATACACTGACATCCAAGAATTTATGTATAGAGAGTCTATCATTTAATTTTCAGACATTCAATTTCTATACTTGGTCACAGTCAAAAGGTCAAGAACCAACAAGTCAATAAGTTCCCAAGCTCCATATCGATATCACATCACTGCCCTAACAAGTGGAGGGGAAGTAAGAAATAATTCACAAAAAAAATCCTCAGCTGCCTATGGAGGGCAAATCTCCTGCAGCGTCCTGTGCTGGGTGCCCAGGGAGCTGCCAACAGTGCCAAAACCTCCCCAGCCCCACGGCACCGGAGCCAGTGGCGCCAGCAGGACCCAGTGGGGCTGTGGTGCCCACATCCCAGAGCCCTCTCTGCTGTCCATGGGCTTTCATTCCCCTCTTCACCCAGTGCAACAAAGGAAAGAAATACGAGGTAGAAAAACTGATACTTTCCACTCTATTTGAATAACAAGTGAAATCCTAAAAATCCTTCCACTGCATGTTATTACCAAGTGTATCTCCAGGTTTTATAGTGACAGGGCTGTGCTATAATTTCTGAGAAAACCTCAGCATAAAGCTCCATAAACCCAACCACTCCTGTAATGTATCACCTTATCTAGAGCACAATCATTTCCACAACTTTTCATGTTAGTATAATTTGTTCAAAAATGGTAATAAATACATCCTTGAAGTCAAATAAGAATCATTGCACAACCTACTGTAACTTGTTCTTACTAGTGACAGTCAATCACGCTCCCAGGATCTCGCATGAAAGAAAATAAGCAAACATTTGGGTGTTGTGTAATTACAAACCTCAGTAAAAGCACACGTCCTTCTTTAATCAACAAATACATGAAAGTGTGTTTGAAACAGCCTTTTGAGTGTGCCATCCTGCCTCAAACAGCCACGGCACAAGGGAAGTACCGATCCCCAGCGACGGGAGCAAACAGTCCCTTGCTGTACTGAGCAAACCAACCACCAAGGCAGGAAACCCCAATACCCTTTTGCCAGAGGTCTAACCATGGATTAAAAAAACAAACACTCCTGATTAAAGCCAAGAAAAGGAGAAGTCTAAGGAATGCCTAATCTCTGCATCTCCAGGAGGCAATATGGCTGAGGCTCACCACAACTGGAACAAAGTGGATACTGTAAATAGCAGTGATAGATCACCTCTTACACAACAATTTTAATTAGACCCAATACTTGATAAAAATATTTCTTTTTAACACACACCACCAACTGCACACAACCTTCACTAAAAAATCTGATGGATAATATTCCCATTTTAAAGATAGGACAAGTGAGCTCTTGCATTCATGTCTATGAGATGATGGCCGAGCTCCGGGTCTGCTCTGAGGTCACCACATCCCTCCTCACTCAAGTGGGAGGAAAGTTTCTTCCCAAGTCAACAGCAGCACCAGGACTCAAACCAGCAATGCCAGGATTTCCTCTCCAGCACCGCCTCCTGCCAAAAGGATGCCATCAGGGTCTCCTGGTATTGGGAAAGTTAAGGTTGGCCTCAGAACATTTTCATTACTTATTTCTTTTGTTCAACAATCTGAAGCCCCAAATGAGCAGCTGGAGCCCAGCAACACTTCCTTTTGCTGCCTGTGAGAACTGACTTCGCAGTATCGGGTGACGTTTTGTTCCTCTCAGTATCAAAAAGGTTCACTATGACAACTCAAGTTTTGGGTTATAAATTCCTGATGGGATTCTTTGGGCCGAGCTCCAGGGAGCTACGGGCGACCAGGGACGTCATGCTTCCCATGAAAACTGCACCACGGCCCCTTTGTTGAGGGGGGGCGGGCGCCGAGGGCAGGGACAGCGGGCAGGGACCCGCAGCGCACGTGCCAGTTGTCCTGCGCTGACGTGAAAACCCCTGTGGCTCCGGGGAAACCGCCGTGGTTTGTGTCTCATGTGGTTCATGTTAAAAATTTCCCAACAGTGATAGACTTCAGCTGCCAGGATCAGGGAGAGCATGTGCATCCAGCATGAACAGCCCCCGCACGCAGCTCTCGGGCATTTCTTTATCCTTTTTCCTTTCTTTAAAATAACTATTGGGGCTCATAACAAGCACTGTCACTCCAGCACTGCTCCCCTGATTGACTTTGCGACAACGATCTGTGGAGGAGATGGGCACTCAAACAGCCAACGCTCTGCCACGCTCAGGCAAAGAGGACTAGAGACTCTCGGGTCGGGTTTGCTCTGGGTTTATTTTTTGATAAATTTATGTTCAATTTCCAGAATTATTTCTCTGATTTTTTTAAGCAGTATTGTAAAAAGAAAACTAATCACAGAACTGTAGTAAATCAATTCTGAGGCTGAATGAAAACCACACACACGCACAAAAAAAAAAAAAAAAAAAAAAAAAAAACCAGAGGAAAATTTGAACTAGATCAGAACCTGTCATCTTTGAACCATCCTGGAGTGTCCTGCTACTGCAGAGGTCTCAGCACAGTGATCTTATGTATCATATATGCTCTAATAAATAGGTTCAATGACTTGAGTTAAGGGCAGAGTTTAACTATTAACTCCAAATTTCCTCGCTCTTATGGCTGTAAGTCAATCCCTTAATGTTACTTTAACACAATTTCTGGCAGTTGAATAAAATCTATGGTCAATATTACAACTCCTTCCTTACTAAAGGAAGGAAAATACATGTGTGATTTGCATCAGAAACGCTGTGGGTGAGTGTGGGTGACAAATGTCCACAGCCCTATTGGCCGGGACTCCGAGCCTTCCATTTGCCTTCAGCTGGTCGGGCCCTCGTTATCCCAATCCCAAAACCTGCAGAACTGGCACAACTACTTCCACGCAGGTACAGTTCTCAGCACAGGAGCAGTGAGCAGGCAGAGAGGTTAGAATACAAAGCTGTAAGATATATCTAAAATAATCCCACAAAAATCAGATGACACAAAGAATTCTAATACTTTCCTTTTGTTAAGATACAGTAACTGAGAATACAATGAAATTCTTCATGTTCAGTATCTCCCATTAGATCAATTAATATTCAGAGAAAGGCTTTAACATGAAGTTTAAATAATCATAGAAGGAGAAAAAGAACCACCAATGTTCTAGAAGCTTCTCTAGACCTTTCAATCAATTTTATTTATATGCAAAACCAAGAGAAACTCAGAAAAAACAAAGCTCCTCCTGATGCTAAAGCTCTCAATTTACTGACAGGCAAATGGCTTCATGCTGCCACTTAATCTCATTTCTTGCATAATGCCCTCTAATTAGCATATCAAAGTGAATTAATACTTCTAGGGCATTAGCAATGGGAAAATCTGCTCCAGGCTTCACAATAGCAGTTAAGCAAGAGCCAAGAAATCCTCAAAAACACCACAAACCACTTTGCATTGCAAAACTGTTCAATTTATTTATCCTCTCTCTCTAAACACTTTTACCGCACACTGTTTTACTACTGTTCACCAAACAAAATGATAATTGCCAAAGTTACCAGCATCTGTAATGCCTGTTTAGAATCTTAATTTAGATTGTGTACTTGAAGCTCTCTAGATGCTTCCATTGACCCCTTCGTACACCACAGACACACTGAAAAACTGTTGTTCTTTTAAAAAATGCTGTCAGGATATTATTATTAAATTCCACTTTCTGCTTACAATAAATGATTAAAAATTAAATAATCTATGACAAAGCCACCTGCTGGACAATGAGGAATGAGCGATTGGCTTAAAATGTTGATGCATTACTGAAGTATAGCAAAAGGGTTTCACCTGTAAACACATGACACAAACCCACCCCCCTTCCAGGCGATAGATTCGTAGGATGCGGGATATTCAATGATTCACATTGTTACAATCCATATGACTGTGCAACACGCATTGAACTGATCATGAACAAAAGAACTGAAACACCTAAAGAGTATAAAATTAAAGGACGTGCATAATGACTTTTACTATAAGCTTTTATGCAAAACATGCTATTTTTATCCAATTCCTGACGCAATAAACACGTTTGAGCTGTTACAATCAGAGATCAGAGCTTTTCTCCTCTAAAAAATATTTCCAGATTCTACATTCAATCACAGGTCACTTTGCAAAATACAAATTAAAATTTATAAACAAGGTCTAAAAACCCCTGAAACTTCATTACCTTGATGCTCCACATCAGTCTTTAAAAAGAGAAAAAGAACATACAGGGAAAAAAAAACCCAACACCCAAACCCTACCCCTCAACCCTCGTACTTCCAGCCTAAGCCCAGGAAGGGGCTGGAGCACCAAGGGAAGGTCAGTAACAAAGAGTAGAAGAAAAGCCGGGGTCAGTGGGATTTTCTGCATTTCTGTTCACAACATGAAGGGGGAAAAAAGTACAGGAATAACAAAATAAATTATGCTGGATATTTATTTGGTACTTTGAGCTCTCCTGAAGAACGCGCACTCCTGAAAAATACACAGCGTTCAAGGACCAGGCTGCATTACCTCTCCTATTTAAATCCCTGCTTCCTCCCCGGTCCCGGCAGCACTATGGAAGAGCTCTAATGTCCAGCTGGGCTGCACAATTCATCTGTTTGGCTGATGAACTACTCCAACTCTATAAAACCATGAACTGTAAGAGCTGACAGAAACTTTAATAATTTATATTAAATATTGATGTGAATTATTTACTCCATTCACACTTAAAGCCAGGCATTGCCTACTAGAGAAAAGCAAACGTGACAAAAGGTCAGCACGCTGGTGAGAAAAGGCAGGCGGTGTCAGGCATGTGTTATCTGAACCATGCTGATCACCTTGATAAGCGAAGAGCATTAAACATGACTGCTGAGCAAACAAACAAAGCATTCTTCTCAGGGTGTCAATCCCGGCACTCCGACAGCTCCAGCTAATTCCACTGCCACGCCGGGACCGCAACTCCGCTCGGGGCTCCGCTGGTTTGGGCTCGCTCGCGCACGGATTCACACTCATTCCTGCTGTTCATAAAAATATTCATCGAACCATCATGTGCACGATGTGCAAGGAATTGAAAAACAGCCTAAAATCTGAGGGCAGATCCAAACCGGACTGCCGTGCGCTCCGCTCCGTAATCATTAATACAGCCTTCGCCCGGATTTAAATATTGCGTTACATTTGTAACAATTTAGAATGTCTAATTCTGCTTATATTTGTCTACGGTAGACTGCAAATATCATTATATTAATGTTTCACACAAATCAATGTTTAAATTGAAAAAAGACAGCATAATATCCATATCATACAACTTTTCTATTGAAAGCTGCAGGAACAGAGCTTGATAAATGTGTTAAATCCTGTAAAAAAAAAAAAAAGGACTGTTTTGCATTCCCTACATGCCATGATAATAATTTATCTCTGAATGCAAAAATTCCTTAACTTACAGCAAGCATCCTAAAATACACCACACAGTAACTCCTATAATTTGGTATTTTCAGACAAGCAAGCAAATGTCGAATTCAAAAGTAAATTGGAAGGACATGAAAGATAGCTGTAAAATAAAATAAATCACTGCTTCTGGTTAAATTAGTATTGACAAGTAGGGGCAAATTTATCTTCTACAGAGGGCAAAAAAATTCTCACTGGTCCCAGTACTCTAGGTAAAGACGGATATTTAAATGCAGCAAGGAGCACCAGCAAAGCACTGAAGGTAGATACAGTTACAGGTTCTGTAAGACTAAGTACCATGCATTTCTTTAATGCCCACAATCACCAAATCTCCATTTTCTCAACCAGAGAAGTGCCTTGGTAGAAATCCACCAAAGAACTAGGCTCCTGATAATGAATGTGTCGGAAACAGATGACCAAACAACAGTCAAGACACTTTATTCAATTTATTTTTTCCTAGTAAGACATTTATGAAGAAAAGCAATGTCATTGCCATAAGGACAGTGCAAACAACCAAACGTTCTGCTGCACAGCATCATTTGTAATACATCTGCTGGCAATTAAAAAAAACACATTCAAAAGTACAACCACTGGGTAGGTGACAAACCTTGGTACTGAAGCATGAGAAAGGAAACAAAAGCTAAATAATTTAAGCAGAGCTGGACGCACATAAACACACAGCACTGACTTCCTCAGGTAGTCAGGGCACAGCAAAATATGTATTAAGCAGCTCGAAAAAAACATCAGGACTGCACATAAATATTTTAAGTAGTTAAAGTGAGTAACAATAACATCACAGCTGATATTTAGAAAATAGCCAACATATACACACACACACACATATATGTATGCTCTCAGTGCCATTTCATCGTTCCATCTGAATCCCCTTGTGTTCCAGCAGGATTGCGGGTTATCGTGTATTATTGTGAGCTGTTGTCACTAAATGATAGTTCACGAACACTGAGAAGTTGAAATTTGTGCAGTGCAAGGGCAGAGTGCTGTGACTGGATTTTTACATCCCCGCGGTGCCAACAGGGGTTAACATTTTCCAACTCTGCCAGAGCCAAGTCAAAGCCAGTGCTGCTCCAAGGAGTCCCCTCGCCGCGGGTTACAGACTCTGGAGCATATTGACAAGGGGCGTTCCTGAGGAGTTGGGCCATGTCATCAATAAGGAGCTTTGCAGCAGAGGCAGAACCGATGCAGCCCTTTAATCACTGGGACGGCAGTGCACGGCTATTTACAGTTGTAGCAATAAAAATAAAGGTTTTAGCTTACACAGGAACAGCAAGGAATTAACCCCGTGGTTAACGGCACAAGTTGTCCGGTTTTCAGAGCTTTTTTTTTTTTTCTTCATTTTTTGAAACAAAATTCTGAGTAAGGGGAGAACATTCTTAATGAACATTTTCCTCCTCTCTCTTTAGACATAAAAAATAGTTGCAGCAGCCCGAGCAGCCGAGCAGGCCTTTTGCTTCCCCTGCGGACACCTCCTGCAGTCGAGAAGTTCATTAAGTTTTATGATCTTCCCAAGTCAGTCCTGCTTATAAGCCTCACAAAGGCCACAAATCTGGCAAACCATCATGTATGCCATTAGGCTTTACTAGGAAATGAATGCTATTTAGGGGTGGTGGTGACAGTAAATTCGGGGTTCGTTGGCAGCTATCATTGTTGCTGCTGGACTTATGGAAATAAATAAATAACTGTATAAGTGTACGCAGATACGCACACGGATTCAGACATTTTTATCAATGTGTGATCCTATCTGTACAAACGATTTTTAAAGACAAAAACCCAAATCATCTATCAACACAATCCAGGATCTAACAATATGTCGTTCCATTGGGAAATAATTGCAATTCCCTAGGACATTTTAAGACTACAAGAATTAATATATTTTCACTTCTTTCTTCATGAGAATAACCAGGACCACAGGTAGAGCAACGTCCTAATGGAAGCTTAATCAAATGACCAATCTGAAGGCATTTTAGTCAGTAAAGAAAAGCTATTAAAAAAAAAAACCAAAGGTGCAAATCAGTTTTTGATTCCTTCTGGCAGGAAGTGAGGAGATGGACTGTGGCACAGGTATGCAACAGATGTGAGCGTGCGCTGCATAGGCAACTTCACCGCTTCCAGTGACACCTCAGAGAACGGGTAAAACACAGCAGAACGGAGTCACTAGACTCTCACTTGCGTGTCTTCCTATTTTATTGGAGGGGCTGCAGTAGAACTTTGGTATCATTTTTCTCTGAACTAATTAAAGCCAGAGGTGGCAGTTTCTTCACTAACACCATGCTACCTTGTGGTTGCCTCTCAGAATGCACACTGCTATTAATAGCTGTAAAGCGCTTAAATGTATTATGCAGCACTTCTGAAAATGTTAAAAATGTTGAAAAAGAAATGTCAGGCTAAATTCAGTAACTCAGTGATTTGCTTTGTACATGGTATATACCTCACAGGGAGAAAAAAATAAAAATCTTCAGCTCCTGACCCTGTGTGAGGCTTTCAGAAATAAGATGCATCCATTAACCCATGCGGGGAAGTGACAGAGCGGCTCCACCTGAGGATTCCTCCTCACACTCTTTCCCGGCCAGTCTCACAAAGTCCTCACTGACTGTGCTGAAAACTACCAATGTGTAAATAGATACATAATTCAATACAAAAATTAGTTAAATATTGCACGACTTATTTCTGAACAGACATGACTGCAACTCCACTTTCTGCTAGGCTCCAGCCTCTCCCCTCACCTCTCAGAAGGCGGCAGCAATAAAGCCATCACGGCAATTCCCACACCCAGATAAACTTTCCTTCTGATCAATTCTGGAAGAATTAAACACCGGCACACGACCCCATTGGAGGCAGGTTTAAGCGCTGGGACCACGAGACAAGGAGGAGCCCCAGTGAGAGGGGGACACCTCTGCTTTAACTGCATCTCAGACCCTTCCTTGTCCTTCCAGTTCAGAATTGTTTAAGCCATTCCCTACGAAAACAGCTTCCAGAAAGAAAACAGGCTACAATTTATTTTCACATTTTCTTTGCTTTAGCATGCTAAATAAAGCCTGCACAGACATTTCACCTCAACTGTGAGACCCTGAGTGAAGGTGCCCCTCCGGGAACAGTTTTTGGTGGGGGTGTGGATCCATCTCCATCAATCACCCGGAGCATTAATCCTGTCCCTCCCGCGCTGCCGGGCTGGCAGGAGCGCGCCTTTGGGCAGGCAGACGCCTTCATTCTTTGTTGGTTCTGAGCGATTTCACAAAAGAGATAACTTGCAAACTTGGCTCGACTTCTTACAGCACAAAGGCAGGATCCCAACTTAGAAGTTATCACTGAAATGCCCCGAAAGGCTTCAGACCAGAAAGTCTCGTCAGGTTCCCTCTCGCCTGCGAGAGAGCGGCGGCCTCACAAGCACCCTGTGCCAGCAATCCCGCCGCTGAAAGGACTCGGGCTTTCCTCGAAGCTCACCTCTGACATGTGGCTGACTACACTTGCCTTTCAAAACACCGAGGCTAAGCCCTCTGCAAATAAAGTGACCGTGGGACCTACGCCTGTCTCCTTAATTGAAATCTGCCTCCTGCAAATGTCTGAACACTGAGGGCAGGCTGCTTTCTGGCTCCGGAGCAGGATGGGCAAAAAAGTTTAGGGAAAGGCAGGAAACAAACACAAGCCAAAGCAGGACGGAAAGGGCTTATGAGCCGATCGAGGCGGAATATAGGTAGGTGGGGAGGGAGGGCAGGATGGGGATCATTCCCCTTATCCTGGGTAATATAATGCAACATAAAGCAGAATCAATCTTAATATTCACAACACAGTCAATACCCTAGTGCTTAGCTGTCAGCAGGAACTGAAGTGGATCCCCGGTAGCAAAGAAACCCTTGGACATAAAGCAACATAATTCACGGAGAACCGCACGCTCCGGGCTCCGCAGCTCAGATTTGCAATGATTTCACGTTGGGTTGTTTTCATCCAGTTTTATATTTTCAGTGTGGAATTAAGCAGAATGTGATTGAGGATCACATAGTGCTAAAAAGCCAGGCAATGGCTTTAGCTACATGTGAATAAATGGCTATTTATTTTTAAATCCATTTCTTAATAAATCTTTTTCTTGTTGTTAAATGTTATTATTCTCAAATGTTATTATTCTCATTAAATGCCCTGATTTTCATAACACAAAGCAGTATACTTTGCAAATTTTCTTCTTTTAAAAAAAAATAATTCTCTATAAATTCAGTGATGTGAAAAGATTGCAAAAAAATCCCCTAGAATGTCCCTAAGAAAAACACGGGGTTTATTCGTGTCGCGTTAATGTAGAGGAAAAAATTCTTTTTGTACTTTTGAGAAGATTTTCGAGCATTTGGCGTTCAAAAGCCCGGTGCCGGGAGGCAGCGGAGCTGCGCCGGGCACAGGAGCGGGGTCGGGGCGGCACGGCGGGGCGGCCGCGGGGCTGAAGCCTCACCAGGCTGCCGGCCGCGGGGCTGAAGCCTCACCAGGCTGCCGGCCGCGGGGCTGA
>JAYRBT010000038.1:737805-760305 GCA_036023395.1 Myiotriccus ornatus
TAGCGCCGACCAATCGGCGCTCGCGGGGCGGCGCCGCGCCCGCCCGCCCCCGAGCAGGCCCCGCCCGCAGCGGGGGAACTCGTGATTGGCGTGTTCGAACGGCCCCGGGGCGGGGCTCGCGGCCCGGGCCCGCCCCCGTTGCCCTGGTGACGCCGGGCCAGGCCGCGCGGCCCCTCTGGGAGCGCTGGGCCCGGCCCGGTTACCCCGCACCCACCAAGGGTAATTAATTAACACCTCTTGCTCTGAGGAGATATCTGCAGAGCACTGCCACCCTCCCCAGATTGTCCCCTCGTGGGACACCCCTCATGCAAGTACCAATTCCTTTAATTCTGACCCTTTTTTTCCACACTTTAGACAGTGTGTAACACAGCTGTTACCCCAGAGACCTTTCGAGGAAGGGAAACCACGTGTAGGTGTGATAAAGAGCTACAGTAGCAATTAAAATGATCCTTAACTCACTCCGTCTGTGGCAGATGGTTTCAGTGGAGCCATGTCCAAACCTCGTCCCTGTCTGGCCTTCCCCGGTGCCTGTTGACGCCTCCAGCTTGCTGTTGCTCAAGCAGAGCTCCCGGCTCCTCTCAATCCCAGATGACATCCCCACATCTTCACTCAGGCCCTGGATGCCACTGTGTGATCTGGAACCCTTCATCCATCTCACTGGGAATAGGGATGGCTCCTGGTCAACAAGTCTCTGCTCTCACTGTCCCTCCTAGCAATTAACAAGTTCATTCACATTCCAGTCGCCTTCCATTTTGATTATCCCACCATTGTCCGGTCTGAGCAAATGAGTTCTCAGGGTCATCCAACTTTACTAAGACTGCTACTCCAAAGGTATTTTTCTATTGGTATCACTGCAAACATTTCACAGATCTGTTTGCATTTGCTTCAAGTGCAAAGTCTCACAGATGGAAAGGACAGTTCCACTGGTACCTGAGCCAACCAGGACGGTGCTGCGTGGCTAGCCCCAGGCTCAACCCACCCTGCCGGGACCCGTTCAGTCCCACCATATCTGCACAAAGCTGCTGTGCTGTGTGAGTTTTTGTACTGTTTTGTGAGGCTGAGTCCAGTCATCCTAGAGCTCTGGGCTCTGCCAGCTGCAGCCAGGGGCTCCTGGGATCTGCCCTGTGCTGGGGCAGCTCCAGTGCCTCCCCCCCTGCTGCCAGACAATGTCACCTTCTCTTCACAAGGACCTCTGCTCAGGAGCCCTCGGTGGCACTTGTGCTGTGCTGTTCCCTGTCCTCCTCAAAGGCTGTTTTTCGATGTGTGCAGCTGCTGAGACTGCCAGGTCAGGCCTTCCTCTGGGATTTACCAGCGGTCTCATTACTTCACGGGAGACTGTGGAGCCTGCACCAGCAAGCCTGGAAAGGTGACAGGGACACACGGCCACCGGTCCAGGAACAGGCACCGACAGGAAAAGGAAGCCTGGGAGCAGCGGGGAACATGCGCGGCTCCGGGAGGCCGGGGGTGTGAGGCGGGGCCCCCGTGTAGAGTCAGCCCAGGGCTACCCGAGCTCCTGGATGACCCACGGTCAGTCGCTGCCCTGTGCAGCTGTTACCTCTGTTTCAGGTTCGTCCCGTTTGTGTTTGTACATCGAGTGCTACCCGGCACGTTTGTTTTAAAACCATCAAACAAACACAAGCCTCACAGTGTTTCAAGAAAGAAATCGGAATTAAGACAGGTGCGATCCCCCTCAGAAAAGCCTCCCGCGTGCGGCTCCGGGGAGCGCTGCAGCCGCCGCGGGTGTCGCCGGTACCGACCGGGTGCTTCGGGGCCTGGGTGGCCGTGCCGGTCGGAGCCCGTGCCCCGCCGGGGGTGCCTGAGGCGCTCCCGGGGCCGGCCCCGCCGCCGCCGCCCCGCCCGTTCCGCGCCGTCACTTCCGCGGCCGCGGCGCTTCCGGGTCGCGCGCGGCGCCGCGCCCGTCCCGCCGGCCCCGGAAGCGGCTGCGCGGCCCGGCCCGGAGCGGCGGCGACGCCGGTAAGTGCGGGGTGGGGAGGGGCCGGGGAGCCCCGCGGGCTGCTCCGCGCCCCGCGGGCTGCTCCGCGCCGTGAGCCCCCCTAGTCCTTCCCGGACCCGCCGCGGGACTCCCGCGCAGCGCGGTGCCCGGCCCCGAGGGGTGTCAGCCCGCCCGGGACATGGCTCGGGGCCGCCCGGCGAGGGGCGAACGGAGCGGGTCAGACGAGCGTCCGACGGCGAGGGCGGCCGGGAGCAGGTGAGTGGGACGAGCGGCGGAGCGGGCGCGGGCCCGGCGGGGAGCGCCGGGAGCGGCTGCGCTCCGGGCGGCTCGCACGGTCTCGGCCTGGTGCCCGCACTCCGTCGGAATCACCCCTCACACCCCCTGTCCCTGTCACACGCACCCTGCCCCTTCTCCCGGCTGCTCCTGCAGCCCGCAGGGCAGCGCTCCGCCTGCCCAGGAGTTCCCGGGAGGGCACTTTTGGCACGATGGCACCCCAGTGTGTTGCTGGATGGGGCTCTCGTTTCTTCGCCTGTTGGCGAGTGCCATCAGAATTGGCATCTGCACCGCAGGAGCAATGTAATGGAGCGGGAAAGGTGTCCAGGAGACATGCAGCGAGTTGATTTCAGTGCTAGTGGAAGTTTGGTGATTGCCTAAATGGAGATACTAGAGCCTAGCTTGGATTTCCTGACTGTGTTCTACACAATTTTAGGTGTCAGGGGATTATCAAGTAGATTCAAGGCTGGGAATTAAAACTCTCTCAGTTACGTTTCCAAATTCAGTACAGCTCCATTCACGGACACTTTTTTGGGTTGGATTAAAAATAAATTGAGATCAGTCTCTGCATATAGACTTGTACAGAAATAACTGAAGCAGGGAATTAGAGCCAATTTAGTAAATTTCTGTTTCAGTCATGTTTCAGGTCTGTGTCATTACACTCTTTCCTCATCTGTTTGTTGGTTAAACTGTTTCACCCAGTTGCAACAAGTAACAAATGTTAAAATAACAAATAACAAATGTTAAAATAACAAGTAACAGCTGCGATCTTGTGTGCGTTTCTTGTTGGATCAGCAAAAGCCTCAGCAGGTGAAGCAGCCTGGCACAGGGATCTGTGTTACACATTCTGTAGCAAGAATTTTGCCAACCTTCCGAAGTTGTGAGCGTGAGAAGTAGACACCTGTATGGAGAGGTCAGTCATAGCAACAACTGGGACATCAAATGAACAGGATATGAGTCACAGCCCTGGGTAGGACCAGCCCATCTCCCATGTGGCAGCGCTTTTTGGAGATCACAGAATCATTGAGGTTGGAAAAGCCCTCCAAGACCATCACGTCCAACCTTTGGCCCATCCCCACCTTGTCACCCAACCCGGAGCACTGAGTGCCACGTCCAGTCATTCCTTGGACACCTCCAGGGTCGGGGACTCCACCACCTCCCTGAGCAGCCCCTTCCAATGCCTGAACATCCTTTCCATGAAGAAATTCCTCCTGATGTCCAAAATTCCTTCTGATGGCCAAGTGCAAATGACACTTGCTGAGGAAGGCAGGGAGAGCTCAGGCTCTCTTCAGTTCTTCCCCTTCAGGTGCTGGGAGGGGCAGGTTTGGGCTGTGGGGTGCCAGGGTGTGGGAGCAGAGCACCCAGAGCGCTCTCACAGGGCTGTCGGTGGTTCGCGGCCCCACGCCCGGGATGTGCCGTGCAGGGAGGTGCTGCCTCAGGTCTTACAGCAGCAGTTCTTGAGGGCTTTTCTGTTAGTGCCTCTGACACAGACCCCAGGCTGTGTTTTAATATTAGTTGTGTGTGTGTGTGTGTATGTGTGTGTGTGAGCTGAGGAGCTCCATAAAACTGTGATGCCTTGCTGTTCACCGTCTGTGTGCTCAGCTGCTTATCCAAGGCAGCACAAGGGCAATCCCTGCCTTGTTTCCTTATTGCCTGAGGAGTGTTGTATCTAAACCCATTATTCTGAAAGTAAATCAAAGCTCCTTGAATGTGTTTGGTGTGCTCTTGAAGGAGACGGATCCAAAACTAAAAGCCAGAGGAACGGCAGATTCATATTTTGCTGAGGAAATGTGAAACTGTCCAGTTCCATTTGACAGGACCCCCCCAAAGGGGCTGGAGGTCTCAGGCATTTTTAAGTAGGTCTGATCGCCATGAGCATTTCTAAAGTCAGAAGCAGCTTGCACCCTATCATATTCTAAAAAAGTAAACATCATTTTTATACAATAAAAGTATTTTCATGCACTCAGGAGTACAATGGCAACAAACAGAAGAAGATAGAAGATGCAAACCCAACAGTGTTTGTTTTGGCAGGAGCTGCTGTTTAGTGCCCAAGCCCTGGGTGAACCCAGGTGCACAGCAGTGTCAGGGCCCAGCAAGCCCCTCTGTGGTGCCGGTGCAGAGCTGTGCACAGGATGTGCTGAGGGCCTGTGGGCTGGCTGGACCTACAGCATGTCCCAGGCTGTGTCCCAGGTCCAGCCGAGGCAACCTCCGTGAGCCTGGAGACTTCAGGGACTGGAAGGACACAATTAGATCACCCCTGGGCATTCCCTTCTCCATGCTGAATAATCCCAGTTCTCTCAGCCTTTTCCCATAGCAGAGGTGCTCCATCCCTCTAATCATCTTGGTGACTTCTTCCAGACTCGCTCCAACAGGTTCATGTTTTTTAGGAATAAATGTTCAAGCTCAGCGAATTGTCTTTAAAGCATTTTAGGCATGTGAGTGACAGATGATGTTCCTCGTAAAAGTGCTGTTGTTGAATGTGTTCCTTCCCAACTTTCCATGAAAAAGTCCTGTTGTCTTCACCCACTCCTGCACAGGATCTGCTGTTCCTCATTCCTGGAAAAGAGCCTTCATCAAGGATAGAAGTAAAAGGGAAGTGGTAATGTGTTATATAAAAGGTATTCTGTGTTTGTTACTTTAAAGTCAGAACAGTTAAGCCTCAAAAATGAACTCAAATACTCAGACATTTTTTCTGGATAGTAAATTCTCCTGCACACGTGCTGTGAAATTGGGTCACGGGGGATCGGGGGTGGTGGGTCATCCCAGTGTGACCCTGCAGCTGTGGTGTGTGTCGGGGAATGCCTGCAGCCAGCACGAAAAAACAAGCATAATCAAGGCATTAAAAATTAAGCAAAGTGTTTGCACGTATTCAGATGAGGCAAAGCCCAGGCAGGATGCTGCATCTCCGAACGGCCTCGATCCCAGCATTCAGCACAATATCCGAATGAAAAATGACAACACTTTGTCATCTGTTCAAATTGATATTGCACTCTCGGCAGTGACAGCTGAAAAGGCCCACAGGTGCCATATAAAGAGGTGACCATGTTGTCATATTTCATTTAGGCATCCCTCTGCAAAGCCATAATTACCTAATTAGGTTGTTAATTAGGAGATTAGCATTTCACTATATTGATAGAATGCTCTTTGCAGGCACGAGTCTAGATACAGATTTGTCTGCCCTAATTTATAATCTCTGCATTTTTTATACTTATTTATTTGCTTAAAATCTTGATGCAAGGTAGCTCAGGTTAGTGGAAAATCAACTTGTCTGCAATTAAATGAAGATTTGACAAGATCAGGAAAGAGGAGAGCAAACACTTCCCATACATACCCCAGTATTTTCTCCCTCCTCTAAAGCTCAACAATTAAAATATCGGAATTGGTGTAATTTGCATCCTGATTAATATGACAACAAAAATATTGCCAAATTCCAAGCGATTCAGAAATACAGAGCTAATGCCAGATTGATTTACAGGTCTGGAAATGAACAAATAATTTGTTGGAAGTTGTGTGTAATGTAGTGTTTGCTCATCATAACTTCCCAATTCCAGTCTCCCTTGTGAGAGAGCCTCTTTAAATGACTGTAAATGATTATTTCCTTTTTAATGATAGGACCCAGAGTGTGAGTGACAGCTTCTCCAGATAAGTATTCACTCTTAAATGCACTTGAGCTTTTGCTGAAACACAGACTTGAATGTTCATATATTGCAGTTCACTTTCCTTTATCCTGCCTGCCCAGGGTCTGTCTGCGTTTGAGGGGCTGATTATTTGTGCTGCTGCAAATGCAGATAACCAGAACCATTTCTTTTGCAATTGCAGACAGAAGTTCACTGGAAAATTATTTCATATAACCTGAATCATAAATTTTGAAGTATGTTCATGCTGTCCTGTTCCTGCTTATATGACGTTGGGGGAAAAATCAATTTTTAATTCTAATCTGCTCATCTTTTTCATTAGTTTTTAAGATCACTTTAAAGAGCTCCAGTCAGAGGTGTTTGAGTCCAGGGACTATGGAAGCCCTTGAGTGATAAGATGACCTGTAATTGTATATAATTCTTCCAGCCTTCTGTGTTTTGAGTTTGTTAGTAATTGCTTTGGATCCAGGTCGTACCTTCCACAAGTTGTGTCTTTGGAATATTTTTGTTTACCTTCAATATGGCTTTAATTGTTTATTACTTCTTTAAGGAGGGCAGTCAATTAAAACGTATTTTCTTCTAAAAAAAAAAAAAAAAGACAAGCTACAGCTTTGCAGAATAGGAGAGAGGAAATTTTTTTCCTTCTTCTCACTTCTTATTTTATAATTTAGAGAGGAAGATGTCTTGCAGGAATTGGCTTGAGAGTTTTGTGGAGAATTTAGAGCTGCTTTTAGCCATTTGAACTGAATGGTTCTTAAAATGATTCCATTGAAATTGGTGGAATTTCAAAGTTGTAGTTCTTTCCTGCAGCAGAACATTTTTAGTTGCTTGCAGTTTTCTCTGATTTTATCGTTTCTTACAACTTATTTAGAGGTCTGTGAGCAAATTTCATGTGTGCTCTGTGTGATGTATTTTAAAGCATGAAAAGCAAACATATCAACACTTTGTGTGAGGAAAATATTTCCTGTGCTCTGACCAGCAGCAGGATGCCATGGAAAGGCAGTGCTGCCTGGTCAGTTTAGGAACAGTGTCCTTCAGTCGGCCCTCAGTGGAGCTGGGAGCTTCCAGCCTGAAGTCTGTGAGCTCCTTACGGGGTGTGGGAGTGCCTGTTGGCACTAGTGTCACTTTGCCAAGCGAAATCCATAGCTCTGCTGGAAAACCTGTCGGGAGCCTGCAGGTGGAGCAGGGCTGGGAGCAGTGGGTGGCAGGGGTGGGGTCCTGCCCCAGTGCTGGCAGATTTGGAGGTGAGGCACAGCCTGTCCCAGCTCTCATGCAGGTGTGGGGGCAGAGATGAGACCCTCGTGCTGGGCGGTGAGAGGAGGGGGTTTTATCAAATTCAACCACATATATGTAAAACAAGCCAGAAAATGCATTCTAAAATAACTGTTTTCCCAAGAGTAAGGTAACCTGCACTCAGCATTTTTCACGCTCAAGGTCAGTGGTTTGCTCTGAAAACAGCAGTGAGCACGGGCTGACACATGGTCGCAGTCCCACCAGTGGGTGGGTGCAGCCCGGAGCGGGGTCCCAGCTGTGCCTGCTGCCGTCTGTGCTGACACGTGGTGGGCGACGGGATGGATGGGAAGGATGGCAGTCGTGAGGTATGTGTTTAACTTGTCCTTTGCCCTTATCTCACACTTGCCTTGGTATCTCGTTGTCACCTGATGTAGGCTGACATGCAGATATGAATACTCCGGGTGGGGTTTTTGGTTGGGAAAGAGGAAAGCGAGACAATATTTAAATAAACACAGTGTAACAAGCAAGCGGGAGGGTCACAAGAACAGTTAACGTGTTGAGATGATGAAGTTGCCTCCCCAAATTCAGCTGTGTGTTTAAGGTACAATCTGCATAGCTGCAGATCCTTTTTCAAGACCTCTGTGTCACCTCCTGAGAGAGGAATCGTTTGTTAGCACGCTCTGTATTCTCACTGTGTGCTGGGTTATGAATGAGGCTGATCTGCATAAAGCCCTGCTTCCCTCGCTGGGAGAGTCTATCGATGCCATAAATATAGCCGTGGGGTACTGGAAGAGGAATACTGCTGATAAAAATAGTAGACTGAGATGCAGCTGTCTGATTCTGTTACAAAGTTCCTGTGAATCCTGGCGAGTCGTTCAGCCTCTTGATGGTGCAATTTGACATCTTTGGGGATGTTCTGTAACTGCAGAAGACTAATGGGGGGGCTGTGCTCCCCAGGGGCCTTGGGGCACATCAGGAACACAGCAATGGGACCAGGGAGAAGGGGAGAAGGCACATTCATTCCTGGGGTGTTGATCAGATAATGTGCAAAAAGTCAGACATGAATAATAAAGATCAGGAAGAAAGTGAAGTGCTCTGTCCACCTGTGTGATGAATCGCAAGTGTTTGACAATGGAAACCCCAGCCTGTGTATGCTTTAGTACAGAAATGCTGTGAAGGTTTTAGAGATTTCACATTACTTTTTTAATTTTTAGTGTTTGCATAGAGTGTGTTTGACAGCTGTCCCCAAAGTGAGTTATTCAATAATACAATATTATTTATATAATACAGGTATTACATAATTTTTTTTAAGATTTATGATTAAAGAATGTATAAGTTGCTGATGCTCAGAAAGTCCCTGAATTCCATTAAATATGTCTTCTTCTTGTGGATGTGGTGATGGTATGTGGGTGTAGGAATGCAGAAAGGTTGTGCTGGCAGATCTCAGCAGATCTAGAAATTGATCTTGGATCTGTAAATTTGCAGAGCTTGATGATGTGGAGCCTTGGAGGTGTTTGTGTAAAGTTTTGCAAAACTGAGCTTTGTTTCTCTGAGTTCTTTCTCCTCTCTGGAGGTCACTGTTCCTCAGTGCCATTGAATCGTTCATCACCAGGAGGAACCTTTAGAATTGTGTAGGTTGCAACTACTAAATCTAATATCAAAATCTGAGCTGAATTTTGGATTTTGGGGTCTGAACATTTTTTCTGGATTTTTTTTTGTTTTGGAAGGGTGTAAGGGTGTTAACTGTTCAGAGAATTTCTAATTAATATTAACTTACTGATAAATTCGTTCAAATGTGTCCCTTTAAAAATTCTGAAGAGGAGGAAGAAAAAAATGTGTTTGTTTTAACCCTTAGAGTTTGAAACAGAATTTCCGGCACTTTCTCACTGTTCGGGTTTCTGGGAAAAGTCGTTGCACATGTACAGTTGGGAAGAAGCTTGGATGATTTAGCACATGACTGTTAATGACAGGAAGTCGGGGTGCAGAGTATAAAGGTAAAATTCTCGCATCTGCTGTTACATGTTGTTAACTCCCTCAGCAGACATTAAATCATTTCAAGTACAATAATAGTGTGGGAGGTAAATTAACTAACCATTAACAATCTTATAAATACACAATTAACATGCCAACATTTATATGACACATTGATGGGGCAGCAGTAATTTTTGATTGGGAGTTTGCAGACCTTTCCAGTGCCTGAGGCTGTTGCTTATTTAAACAAGTTTTTACCGCTTGCAGGTACGTGTGGCCTTTCCTAATCAGCCGAGTAGAAAGAATTCAATTTAAAGAGCATTCCCAATGCACAGTTTGAAATAGCCATGCCCTGTGCTTGGTTGTGTCTGTGCTCTCTAAGCCACACGGCACTGGTCACACTGGGGCAGCGTCAGGGCCTCAAGTGCATCAGCGATACCTTCGGGTGGGACATTTCCTTGTGGCCTCTCCCACAAGGGACAGCAAGGGACCTTTCAGGAGCAGCCCTACTTAGTCTGATGGAAAGAGTCAGAAAATTAAAAATAGAACACGGAGCACAGCGCTGCCAAGGCTGGCAGGAGCCTCTGGAGATCCCATCCAACTCCCGGCTCCAGGCAGGGTCAGTGAGGCTCTGGACCATGCCCAGTTGGGCTTTGAGGGTCTCCAAGGATCCTGCTGGAGTGAATTTCACTAATAGCATAATTTATTACAATGTATGGTAGCAGTAGTATATTAATAACCAGCAGCATGTCAGGATTATTTCTCTACCATTCCTTTATTGAATTCCTTCTTGCTGCTGGGTCTGTTGTTAAATATATTACTTCTGAATTTGTCTCTATATTTTTTAAAGCAGAAAGGGGACAATCTCTCTCAAAAAAAAGCCCCACAACAGTATTGTGGCCAAAGGAGGAAAAGAAAAGAGTCTAAAATTCTCAAGGCTGTAAGTCTCTATTTATTGAGTGTTGTAATTAGAAGATGTCGATGTTTGCTGTGGGGAGGACATTGGTAGGGATGGTGAATAAACCTTCACAATTTTGCTTTTGTCATGGCTAGATGAGTGTCCAAATAAAGGTTTACTTTTGCTTCCAACTGTTTAAATGCAGAAGCTGCTCTGTAGGCCTCTCTCTGTTAACACACCTTTTCATACCCCTTTCCCCTTGGACGTGTACAGGGGAGATGGTGAAATGTGTTCGCTGCTCCTGGAACAAGCTTGACTGGTCCTTTCTTTTCCTTCCCTCTGTTAGAATGTGCCAGGAGAAGGGCAGGCTGCCTTTACCAGATTCTCATGGGATGTGGCTTTGTGTGATTGAAACATTCCTTTTCCTGTGGTATTTTCTTTTTGCTGACAGCAGTTTTGCAAGGACAGGGGATTGTGGTGTTTTCTGAGCTCAAAATCCCAAACACACGCACTGAGCTCTGTAGCTAGGTTAAAGTGCTTTTCTCTGGTTAGAAAAGTAGTGGGGGTGTTGAGCTTCTGGAATTTACATCTACTCTTGCCCTGTGTGTGAGCTCAGACTGGGCCCCCCTCGTCTCCTCCCCTCAGGTGGAGGGGTCTCCATGACTGAGCCGCCGGCAGCTCTGCTTGGATCCTGCTGGTCCTGCTGCCTGGGTTTGGTGGGCCTGGTGCTCTTGAAGCTAGTCACTGATGAACTCCCTGCCTGAACAGGAGGGATTGTTTTTCTTTTCAGTTTATTTTCAACAGGTCATTTTTTGATCCAGCTCACAGCTCCACAAGTTCTGGTGCCAGCTTTGAGAGGTGGCGGAATTCCCGGAGCAGGGCCAGGCAGGGCATGGGGTTGCCCCTTTCAGAGTTAGCCCAGGCTTGAATTAAATTGACATAACTACAAATCCACTGCTGCAGAAAATCAGATAACAGTGAGAACGTGGTTTGGGTTTTGTGGTTTGGGGTTTTTCCTTTTTGCCCTCTATTTTGTTTCGTAGGGCCGCTTGAGTGTTCTGAATGAAATATTTTAGGTAAGTGGCAATTACTGTTGTTAAAGTGCTTTAGAGCTTGGGCATGTGGTATTTGGTCACAGAGCTTTCTGTGTGCTACAGCAGTTGCCCTGTGTGAAGCACCGTGCAGCAGCAGATGTTCAGTATTCTGCCCTGAGACACTAATCTCTTCATGTTTAAAGTTTTTCCTGGAAATACAAAAACTGAAAAGGGTCTATAATAAGGTAGTGAAAGAGTTGGTGTGTAGAGGCAGAAGAAAATCAGTAACACAGTTATTTCTGATGGGTAAAAAGAATTCCAAAACCCTTGTCTGGTTTTGTAAATTGATCAGTTGGAATGGGCAGATGTTTCTGGTGTGTATTTTCTCGCTGTCCTCCTATGTGTAGTACTTGGAGTATTTTGCCTTATAGCAACTATGTGTTGTAGGGTACTGAGACCTGTCAGTAGGTTTCTGTTGTGTTCTGTTGTCCTGGGACTCGGTTTTCAGGCTGTCCTCCAAGCCCACTGTTCCTTAAGGGGATCTCAACAATCAGTGTAACTTAAGTAAATGGGAGTGGAATGCAAATAATTCACCCTGAGTCAGTCAGGGTTTGTGTATCCCAAATAACTTTCTGGAATCAGGGGTTTGGGCTTTCTGTGTTTGGGGGTTTTTCCCTAAAATGCTGTGAACGTTATTTTTTAGGTACGTGTGTCCATGAAACAAGATGGAGAGAAGATAGTACAGTGAAGTGGTGGACTTGAGGACAGAATGGCTTTCCTGGACAACCCGACCATTATCCTTGCTCACATTCGGCAGTCGCACGTGACCAGTGATGACACGGGAATGTGTGAAATGGTCCTGATCGATCACGATGTTGACCTGGAGAAGTTTAATCCCTCGTCAGCATATGGGGATAACGGGTCAGAACCACAGGGGAGCAATGGGGAGACTCAGGGCTATGTATATTCCCAATCAGTCGATATTACCTCAAGCTGGGACTTCGGAATCAGAAGACGATCAAACACAGGTAAGTGATATTTGCAGCAGCATCGGCCTTTTATATTCAGTTTCTCTCAGTCTGGCTTGTGTGGATAAATCAGAGCGTGACTGGCTTGGTGCCTGTCAAACTTCTCCTTTTGTAATGTTGAGGCCCTTTTGTAGAAGGACACATAATGATTCAGTTGCTTTACTGTGCTGTCACCTGAGCTTTAATTGCTGTTTTACCTATTCCTGTACAGAGGAACATCGAGGTAGTCAGTTTTATATATTAAAAAAAATTCAAATTGTAAAGACATCAAATCTAAATCCAAAGTACACGAACAGCATTTGATATTTCTATTGTTACTGTCTGGAGGGGTGTTAACTTTTGAACAGGATAGTTATTTTCTGAGAAAAAGTCTACCTAGTGAGGCATCAAATGTATCTGTTATAAAAGAGAGGAATGAAGTTTGATGTGAGCCAGTGAAGGGAATGATTTGTCTGTATTTTGTCTCCTGACATTTTATTTCTGAGAAAACCTTGAGCTAGGGTTTAAGCTACCAAATTAGAAAGTTTAAGGGTGAATACCTTTGCAAAATATGCTCATTCTGTCATGACTGGCAGAAAGCTGCCCCATGTGGTGTTTTATATCAGGGATATCCAGACTTCTACTTAGACCTGAGGAATATTATGAACAGGCATTCTGTGATGTAAAATATAGATGAGAAGGTTGGTGTAGAGTGGTCGGTACTGAGCTCTTTTTTTCCTGTGTTTCAGGTTTGGGTTTTTTTCAAATGGTTTCTGCAGGTATTATAACACCACCTAGAGCTCAGAAAGCACCTCTGTGCTCTGCCTTGCCAGGGAAATATGTGCGGTGTTGGAGAGACTGAAATGCCTTTTTGCAAGTAGGAAGTTGTCAAAAATTCCAGGAAAGCCAGGGCCCCGATCTCCTGCACCGGAGAGTGAGATTTGGAAACAAGCTAAGTTACAGCCCAGACTGCCAGGAAGGCCTGGTGGGAATGCGGGGTGCCAGGCTGCCAGTGCTGGTGCTGGGAGAGGTCAGCTGATGGTGGAGCTCGTGAGGAAGGAGAGGCAAAGTTCGAAGCTTTACAGAATTGCTTCAAAAACATGATTCTGAAGGATCATTTTGCCAAGGGAATAGACCGTTTGAATTATGGTTGAAGCCGTTTCAGGTGCCAGCTGGGGGCATATTCTAAAATCATGGTTGAGACACTAAGGGAGATGATTTTCTGCCTTTTCCCCCGGTGTGTCAGGTGGAGACTGGTCTATGTGAGGCGTTGGGTGTGGGAGAGCAGCAAACTCTGGGTCCCCATGGCCAGGAACAAAGGCTCAGCTCATTCTGACAGTTGATTTGACAGTGGCATTGGGCAGTGACATTTTTCGCACCGAAAGCTTTCACTGGCTGCCTGCAAGAGTGAGCCTTAAGTAATTCACATTTCTAATAGGTGCTGATCTTTCCTTCTAAATTGGTGTTGCTGTAGCATAGTCCCACAGTACATGGTCATTTGTGATCAGCTGTAGGTGGAAGAAGAGGATGGAGTCAGTGAAGATGGTGACTGTGCTTAAGTACAGTTGTTTTGACAAGGGGTGAAAATATCAAACAGGGTAAAAACATGCCTCATTCTTCCTTCTAGTGTGCAGTTTTTCCTTTATCCCTTGTTTACATGTTGATCTAACAGATCTTTTATGATGGCCAGTTTGAAAAGAAAGGGTTTTGGAAGGTAATTTTGAGTTACAGTCTGGATAGTAACTGAAAAAATGTGGGGTTTTTTCTTTATATCTTTGAATTTTTCTTTATATATATGAAAGAACAATGCTACAACAGTGTTTTCCCAATATTTAAACTTATGAGGAGATATACTTACTTCTTTAAGAGGAAGCTACATAGAGGTATTCAGGTTATCACATCGTGTTGACTCAAATGGGAGATGCTTATCAAAGTCCTCATTTGTGTTTGTACCTTAAACTGCCTGTTACAGCTGTTAAACCTCGAAGGAGTATTTTTTCTCAGTTCCCTGGTTGAGAGTTTTTATGGGGGCAAAAAAAAATATTTTTGTGTCCACAATTCAGTTTAAAGACTTAAATGTAAAAGAATAGTAACAGAAGGGATAGAAAATATTTATTAATGTTTTTTAATTGCTGGAAGGGCTCAGGAACTCAAATTGTATCTAAAAATCGTCAGAGTAATTTAGCATTTTAGAATCTCTTCTGCAAAGCCATTTTAGTTAATGAATTATTCCAATACATCAAAATTGCTAACATACCCAGGAAATTGTTTCCTTCAGCATTGTTAGTTCTGCTTTCCAGTCTAATCTGCTTATTTTGAGTGGACACTTTGTGACATCAGTGGTTTCTTTGGGTCTTTGTCTTGGCTGGCCTCCATCAGGTTTCTTCCCCGAGGAAGTTCTTACTATTGAAAAAAGGTGATTTCAGTTGTTGTCTGGTACTATGAGCTGCAAGTTCTTTGGTATCAGAACTACTGGGGCTTTTCTTCCAACCATATTTTGAAGATGGAGTCAAAATATATGTAAAGAAATATTATATTCATTTTAGGATTTGACTAATGTTGTGAAGATACAAATCATTTATTTTACTACCTATAAACTGTTTCAGCCCACTGAAGAAAAAGCTGTGCTAATTTATATCGCTTTGACATTTTATAATTTTCATGATTTTTAGATAAAGGATTTTATATTTAAAACTTTAATAGTCTAGTCTGAGTTCATTTATCTTTAATTTTTGAAACGGGTAGAGTAATTCATAACAGTAATTTTATTCCTGTAATGTAATATTCACTTCAGTTCATTTGTGCATTAAAATTCCTTTAAGACCGTTATTAATGATTTATATAATGAAATGTCATATTAATCACAGAAGTTTTCACATTTTATTATTCTCTTCCATGTTAATACTATCTTTATGATCTCTATTAATGTTTTATATCCTCTAATTTCAATTATAAATCAAGAACATTTTCATGTTTTTGTTGGTATTTGCTTTTCAGGGGTGCCACCTTTAAAATTTTACGACTTTTTTCCCTACATATGCAGTATAAAACATCTTTATTCATATAAAGGTAGTTAATTATGTCTTTGTTTATAGTAAACTTTCATTGACAAACTTATAGTTGTAATATTTCTTTTCAAGCTCAGAGACTAGAACGTCTGCGGAAAGAGAGACAAAATCAAATAAAATGCAAAAACGTTCAGTGGAAAGACAGAAATACTTCTTGCTCAGGTAAAAGAAAAGATCTTCTATTTTGCTACTGGTTTTATTTCTGCCTTCAGTGGTTGCCACATTTGCAGTGTGTTCTTTTCCCCGAAGCTTTCAGAGCACGGAGGAGATCCCAGCTCCGGTGGGTGCTGTCCTGGGGGCAGGTGCCACGACCAGGGCGTTCCACAGTGTTAACCAAGGCAAAGGGAAGGCAAAAGTGTTTTCAACCCGGTTTGGTTGAAGTAATTGGAGTGGCTGCTTTGTCTTTTGCACTCTGAGGTGTTAACCCGGTGTTTGTGCATTCTGTCCCCTCTCAGCGTGCTTTTCTCCTCGGGCGTGTGCTGTGCCAGCCAGAGGACGTGGGATGGCAAAGCTCTTGCTGTCACCACGGCAGCAAAGGGACAAGGACTCTGCTCTAGGGGCAGGTGGTTGGCAGGTGTCTGCATTCCAAAGGCAGGATCAGTATCTCCATGTGGCTTTCCAGCCGCTTCTGGTGGTGTTTGGTGCACAGGGCGCAATGAAGGATTTTGTGGAGTTTATTTTTATAGAATATTTTTGTAGTTACTTTTTTAGATAGGGTGAAAATCTGTAGAAATAACAGGTGTATATATGATCTACTTAAATGCAAGCATAATAAATGCTGCCTTAGCTTATCTGGCCTTTCCTTGGTAAAACTATTATCAGTGATTTCTCCAAAAATATTCGATTCTCTTTTTTTAATTATATGATTAAGTATTTGTGACTGGATGTTCTACATAGTTTAAACTGTAATATATGAAATTAAAAATCTGTCTGAATTCTCCTATTTTAGAGCTCAGGCTAGTCTCTATTTCTGTTGTGTTTGACACACATTCAAACCTTTGTATGGTCTGTCATGCCTACTTCTTTCAAAATTTGTGTATATCTTAATGAGGTCCCTCTGTAATCTCCTTTTTTTTGCCTAAATCCTCATATCTTCCTGGCTGTCATTTGCAGAACCTTCTCCAGCACTATAATATCTTTTTCAGAGGAGTGAACAAAGCTGCTCACATGAGCAGCACAGTTGCACTAATCCTTAATTCAGTGTTCAGCTGTGTTGGATACCCCTGTTAATGCATTCTGAAATGTTTTTGCCTTTCTTCTTCTGTGAGCAGAGTTGTAGGTTTTAAAGGTTAATCTACCATAACCTCCAACTCTTTGCTCAATATTTTATAGCATTTGCCCAATGATGATGCAGTTTTCTCTTTCTCCTCTATCCTGGTTGCTGTTCCTGCGCACTGACCTGACTCACACTCCAGGTTCCCGCGGAGTCTTTTCCCCTCGTGTCATCCCATTCCTGTGGGCTCCACCATCACATCTCATTCCTTTATGTGCTGCCCTGCAGACAGACATAATCTGGCCCCAACAGTGAGAGTTGTCCCCTCTGAGGAATGTGCTAGGGTTGCAGGCAAATAGATCAGTGCCTGCCTGCTGCAGAACAGATTTAAATAAAAAAATAACTTATGTAAGAACTCCAGGCACTCGAGGTCTATTGGCAGAGCGGATTGTCCTTCCCTGCTTAGTCACCGAGATCTGCATGGTTTTCCCTTACTTGTGTGAACAACAACACTGCAGGAAGAGGCCAGGAGAAAGAGGAGCCCTAAAGGATATTCACTGCAGCTTCCTCTTCACCATGTGTGTGTGAGAGAGGCATTGTCTACTCAGCTCCTTGAGTTTGGGATTATGGAAAAATACGTGTGAAAACAACAACAGAAAGAGCTGTTCTCGGAGGGGAGATTTGGCTGCCTCCTGACCGTGTTCCCCTGTGCTTTAGACAAAGTTGAACCTGTGGTTGACACTGTGCAAACCAAAAGGATGCTGGAGAATGGTTGTTGTGTCATGTGCTGTAGTCTGATGGAACCAGCTCCAGTGTCACTTGTCATGGAGATGCCTCACGGTAGGGAGAAAGTCTCACAAGCATTCCTGCTCTCCTACAGTGGGATGTGTGGCCGTCATTGGAGCCATCTGGCAACTGAGTATTTTTTGTGATTCCCACTTCTTATTACTGTGTACAGAAACAAAAGTACCCAAACCAGGGTCAGTGGAAGTGCATTTCCATCTGACATAGATTCATTTCAGAGCATATAAAATGCAAATTAACAATATATTGAGGGAATCTTTCCAAAGCCTTGCACTCAGCCTGTACAGAGTAGCTCCTATAGCCAACACACTCACCAAAGCTGGAAAATCCATATAGCATAGACTAAAATTTCCTTAGAGACAGAAGATAAAAAGCTTGCTTTTTCACTTGAACCAGTAAAACCATTATCATGGATTCCAAGGTCCTTTCCAAATGCCCAACTAATATCAGTTGAAGATAATACTCCAGCATAATGATAATTGAGATTTAAAAAAAAAACAAAACCAAATAAGTATTAGAGCTCGTTACCAAAAAATCCCAATGTAATGGGTTAAAAGTGGCCACATTTAAAGGGATTAAATAAAGCTTTTTTGGTTAATCGCAGCATCTCAGAAGCCTGTTGGGGATCTCTCAGTGCCAGTATTTAGCACCTCTGCCAACTGCCTGAATTTTCAGGCAGTCTGCTGATAAAAATAAACTGAGCTTTTGACTAGCTATCATTTGACAAGTTTTAATTTTGCAGTCTAAGAAATGAACCAACTCCCTGCAGATCAATTCCCAGGTCATTCCACCTTGGGAGCGGGTCCCTCCCAACTCAGCATATTCTATGATTTCCCTGGAGGAGCAAGATGTAAATCTGTGAGCTGCAAGGGAATCCAAGTGCAGGAGGGTTGGGCTGGGCGAGCTGGTGTTGGTTCTTGGGCAGTGATTGATGGAGGTTGGGGGTTTTGGTTCCTGGAGCAGATGTGGGAAACCTTGTCCAGATTCAGTCACGGTCCCTTGCAGATGAGACCGGCTGGTACTGATGTGCTGAAACACCGCAGGCTCTGTCCTGGTTTTATAGTGGCCATGCAGCATAAAAAGCCCTAATTTTTAGGGTTTTTTGAAAGTACGACTGTAAATTTGTAGTTAAGATGTTGCTGGAAATTCAGCTGCGCAGTTTCTTCACATAAAGAGAGCTGCTTGTCCAAGAATTTTATGAACCTTCACAGACCACACAAAAAACTCATGAACTCACATCCCCTTTGTTTTTAGAAAGCTTTTTTTGTTTTTATTGTTGAGACTGTTGGTCTGGAATGATGGTTTCATGTTTGACGTTTTTTTAAGGAGAGGCCATATCCAATCTACCATGAGAAGTAAGATCTGCAGAAGTGGTTAGTTTGGCTGAGGTGCAGTGCCAAGCCTGGTGCTGCCAGCAGGTGACACGATCAGGCATTGTGGGGCAGTGTGATCCTGTCCCGTGGGGTGGCACAATGTCACATGTTACAAGCCCAGTTTGAACTGCTTTTGCAGGATGTGTTATAGATGTGTCAGCAGTTCTTTTCAGTAGTGTTTCCTGTTCATTGAGGAAGAGGTAGGAAAGCAGAAAGACCAGGAATGTGTCATTCTCTTGATTTTTATCTTGACTCAAATGGAACTTATACTGGTCAGTTCTATTCTCTGTATGGGAAAAATTCATCCTTTCCTCAGCTTAAACAGTAGCATCGTTCAAACTTCTTAACGGTTTCATATCTTTGGGCTATGAAAGAATGGTGGTAGATCCTGCCCTGCTGAAGCATTTGTTGTTTTATATATTTGATTTTGTGCTCTCTTTTATGATATTATCTCTCTGTGGTAAGAGCAGCCTCTGTACATCTCCTCATGCAGCGCCTCTAATCTCTTTTCTGATCTGCAGCCGAGGAGCTGAGCTCACTGTTTGAAAAAAAGAATTTCAGAGTGAAATCCCCGTGTTCTGGGAAGCAGTCCATCCTCTCTGTGCGACTGGAACAGTGTCCACTGCAGCTCAACAACCCCTTCAACGAGTACTCAAAATTCGACGGCAAGGTCAGTGGCCCGGGTGTTTTTATCTCCCGTCCAGGGACCCCTGCCCTGACGGTGACAGGCCTGAGGCAGTGCTCCTGTACATTGCCTTGTGCAAGCTCTAATTAGACTTTATAGCAGGCCATCAGGTATTGCAAATGGTTATCTAGAAATATGCAAATGTAATGGTTCCAGGTTCGGTAGAACCATTTCTCCCCTTTCCATTACAGAATTCTGGCCTTAGAATTAGGCTTCTTTACCTTGCTCTTCCCTTCTGGCCACATACAGTTCAGGAGATGGATCTGGTATCACTCAGAGTGCTGGATAACTATCTTCCCTGTACTCCATATTGTCAAATATTTTTCTCTGTTATCAACTCCAGAAACTGAAATATAAACATTGGTGTGATGGATCAGTGTCGTATTGTTCCAAAACAGTTATAAATACTCCACAGATCTGTTTTCTGCTGGATTTGTTTGTGGAATCTCCTGTGGGAGGATGAAGTTTGAGCTTCATTACCATTCTGATGGAAGAATTTTATATTCTGTTGAGTATTCTTGAAGTGGAAAGTCAGATCTGTAATTCCACCGGAATATCTAGGAGTATCTGGAATATTTGGGAAATTGTAACCTTTGAACTATGAAGTCCATGTAGCAAAAGCTCTTCTATTGTGATTTTATACTATTAGCATATAGCAGTTAGTACTGATTAAGGTTTTCACAATTCCTCATTAATGGGTGACAGCAGCACTCTCATTCTGACAGCAACAAGAGGCTTTTTTTCTAAACTCCAGATTTGCTGTTCTTGTGCCACAAAATTTCAGTTGGGCAAACATTTAAATGTACTTCCAGCAGTTGTGCACAGAGGAAGTAAAAATAAAATACTTCTTTATTAAGAAAATTCTATTGTAATTCAGTCATATCCAAGTCTCGTTTCTCAGAAACTTGAGGAAATTTGAGGCATTTTTCCTTCCCTCTTTGACAGCCCAAGCTAATTTTTACTGTGTTAATAGAAATTGTAGTTGACTATAATGAACACCTTAATTTCCTGTATTGAAGTCAGATACATTTAGCAGGTGTTTAATCCATTGGAAGGAAGTTGCACTCTACGTGTTAGTTTGAGATACTAATACCTGGTTGATCATCTGAGATGGAGAAGAAACATAGTACGATTGTGAGTTGTTTTACTTCAGTTCTGCTGTATTTTCAGGCATTAATACAGAACCAAAAACATTGAGATTCTAAAAATTATTTTTAATGGAATATTGTAGGTCTCATATTTATTTTTATTGATAGTAGATGAGCAGTTTTTCACAGAAATACAATTCTTTCAGGGAATAGTGCATGACTTATTTACATAATTAACAGAGCTGCGTATCTCTGGGGGAAATGATACATAATTGGGGAGAGGCGGGGGGGTGAGGAGGGGCTAGGGGCCTAATTAAACATGTCTTAAAAACACCCTACTTAATTATGTATTTACTCAGGAGATCAGAGCGGGTCTGAAATCTTTACGACTATAACCAGGCCCTTGGTTATGCATTTGAGTTTGGTAATGCAGATTTCTGGTGGTTCAGTAATGCTCATTTCTCGGTGTGTGGGCAAAGCAGGAGGAGAGCTCAGTGCTCACTGTGTCGAACTCTTTGTCCCTGTCTGTGTTCCTCATCCTGACTGGTTCCACTAACTCTGGTCCCTAGCTGACCTGGAATGGAAGAAACCCTCCTCAGGGGCCTGCCCCCCAACACTTGATGTGTTGTTTTCAGCTTACCAGTTCAATCAGAACACACTGTGTGCTGTGATACCAACCAGGCCAGTGTAGTCAGTGCTTACACCCTGCAGGTGTTTTCTGCCAGATTTAGTGTCTTTTTCATAACCACTTCTCTGATTTTATGAAATAGTAAAATTTTAAAGCACTCTAATTTCTTCCTGTCCTGATCAGTTCATCCATTGTCAAAACAGTAGAGAATCTTTCTTGTGAAATGCAACTGCAATGGAGGCATTCTAAGCAGCTCAAGAATTCACACAATTTGCCCCACCACTACTCAGGGCAGATCTGTGGATTCCTGTAGATGGTAAAACTTCAGCTCTTAACAGAATCCACACATAGAGTAAAGAGCAAAAGCCAGAGTAAAATGAAAAAACACGGTAACTACTCTTCACTCTTTCTTCAAGTCTTGCCTTAGAATAGTTAAAGTAAACCTCAACCCTGGACCTGTTTGCATGTTTGTAAAGCACATGGGTTGTGCATCTTGGTTAATAAATCCTGGTAAACTCTTTGTAGGAATATTGTATGAAAAGAGCCTTTAATTCTTTAAAATTTCTGCTTTCATGGCTAGTTGCAAATGGAGTTGGAAGGAAGTCTGGCTTTTCTGAAGTTATGGAGTTCTGTAGGTTTGCTTGACTACTGGAAATAATTTAAATAAAAATTGGTCCATGTAATTTTTGACTGGACAGATGCTAAAAATCCTATTGTGAGGAATGGTGCCTCTCTGTATTGCTACAAGGTTTCTGGTGGCTAATTTTGGTAATGGGTTAAAAACCAACAATTTCTCTTGTAGCAACTGTTTTAAAAATGATGCTGTAGCAAGCATGGGGGAAGGGATAATTCATGAGTGCTAATTGCTTGGCTGTTAATTTTCATAAGTGTTGATAGAAGCAGTTCCTTAAATTAAACTTTGTTTAAAATGTATCAGGGGAAATATTCCACAGTGTCGGGCCCGAAGTGAAAATTAATATGAATGCTGTGGCAATTAACACGTACTGGTTAATAGCTTTTAGCAGCATTTTGGGATGATAGTCCTTAAATACATTTTTGCATGCTGCTCTTGTTTCAGTCTTGTTTGACTGTATGCTGCATAATCATGAACAAATGTTTTCCACAATCCCCCGTATTAAATAGTTTTACTCAAAGAAAGTAGATAAAAAACTTTAAAAAAGAAGCAATACTGCTTTAATTAATATGGAAAGTGTGTAAAATAATTAATCCAGGATTAAGATCTCTGTGTGGAAAAAATGCATTTTTTTCTTTGAATGTTTTGCCCCTAAGCTGAGTTGAATGATCCTCATTTGAATCTGAAATAAGTTTGCATAGGGGTTGTTTTTAAAGCATTTGCTTATTCTGCCAGTTGTAGTGGTTTAAAAAAAACCTGCACTCTACTAAGATAGTTGAAATAAAGACTTTTATAGTGTTATCACTCGTGTGTAATGTATATGTTAACATACGTGATATAAAAATGTAGGGTCAGTATTTAGAATCATGGAATCGATTAAGCTTGGAGAAGACCTTTAAGATTATCATGTCCAACCATCAGCCCAGCACCACCTCCATGTTCACCACTAACCCATGTCCCCAGGTGCTGCGTCCACACGTTCTTTTAACACCTCCAGGGATG
>JAYRBT010000038.1:765305-818068 GCA_036023395.1 Myiotriccus ornatus
TGGCAGTAATCACACCTAAGGAAACTTATAATTTTCTTCAAGGAGGTGACACTGACAGAATTAAAAATGAAGGAGCCCCCTGAAAAGCCAGTTCATTACAAATTAACAGTGGTCCTAGCAAAGCAGTGGGCTAAGGCGTGTCAAATAGTGATATGGATAAAGAAACCCAGCATTTGGAGCTGTCAGCGCCGGGAGCAGAGCGAGCCTGGGAACAAATTAATCACATATTGTCAACGCAAAGTTGCATCAAATTAACACATCGGATTCCAGCATATTAATGTGAGAATGCTTTCACCTGATTATTACTGCAAACCATTGCCACTCTCTGACTGCAAAGATATAATTAAATTGCTAAATAGAAAGTGCATATAATATCTCTGCATGCATTTAGGATGCATGAGCTGAAAAGATCACATCCCAGTAAGTGACAGTTTCTATTTGTAGGAAAACTTTACTTTTTTTCCTCTCTCTTATTTACTTGGGAGTACTAGAGGATGAAATTAGAAAAGTTAGTGCTGTTGTTTGCACTCCCTACAACTTGGTGAAACTCAGGTTGGATTGAAGTGATTGGCTGTGCTGCATGTGAGGGTGGGATTAACTTTCCTCTGCTCCTGGTGCTCTTGGGGACAAGGAGAGGGAAGAGGAATGCTGTGGAGTTTTGGAAGAAGAGTATCAAAAAGCAGATATTAATACCTTAGTAAAGGTGTTGTTGGTTGATTTTTGAGAGGCTGCTGATTGATTTGTTTAAAATTGGACTTCACTTATAATCTGAGGTCAGATAGTGGTTAAATTGGGTACAATTATTATGCACGCTGTGTCTTGATGTGGCGTTGCTCATGGATTTGTTACTGGCAAAACCTGTCCTGATGTTCACGGAATCCCAGAATAGTTTGGGTTGGAAGGGACCTCTGGAGATCATCCACTCCAACCCCCCTGCCAAGGGAGGGTCATCCAGAGCAGGTGACACAGGTGGTTTGGAATGTCTCCAGAGGGGGAGACTCCATACCCTCCCTGGGCACCTGTTCTATTGCTCTGCCACCCTCGTGGAAGGTGAAACATCTTGTGGGTTTAGTTTCTGGCCGTCGCTCCTCGTCCTGTCGCTGGGCATCACTGACAAGAGCTTGGCACCATCTTCATGGCAGCCCTTGGAGATACTTGCCCTGCACCTGGGAAGCAGCAAGTGGAAGGTGCACTTCAGGTGCAAGGTACCAACCATTGGTTTTGTGGGAGAAATGGTCATTCTGCTCTGATATTTGATTGCAACAACTGCCGTGGAGTGAAGCCACTGACAGTCCAACGGGAGCTGTTAGTGTGGCTGACCCTGCCCAGAGTCAGAGCAGGACCTGGCAGTGGGATGGAAGCTGTTCTTAAACAGCCAAATGCTTTTTCTTGGCATGAAATCTTCCTTCAGAAAAAAAGAAGGAAAAGGAAGGCAAACAGCTGGTACAGTGAAACATGCAGGAAAATTGGTGATGCCTTGAAATTAAAAGCATTTTTTAGGCCATGGCCATTTAAAGCAGCTTAATTAGAATTAAATAATTTTAAACAGTTTTATAATGCACTTGTTAATCTTTTGGCTGAATCATATTGCATTTTATTCTAATTGATTTTTAGCAATTTACTAATGCCATTATCTTTCGCTTAATTACCGATCAAACCAAATGAAAAACGTATTCACAAGTTGAGGTTCTTAACAGCCAAAGAAATATGGAAAGGTTTTATTAGCAAATGTTTCTAATGGCTGCTGTTTGCAGAGGGTTGGATATGTCCATTTAACAGACATGCTTGTTGGGAGAAACATTCCTGAGGGAGAGAAGGCTGGGTTTGTAATTTCTCACAGGATAGTCTTTTAGACTGTGCATTTACTCTGATCCTAGTACTTGAAAAATGCTTTTAAAGCATTGGTAGTAATTATGAAGTAAAGACTCTATTACAGGTCTGTACAAGCACCATGATATCACTAATCAAAGAGTTCTTGTTTTGTAGTTAAACATTAAATGTAAGTGAAGTGATAATTGGTTTATTCTTGATTCCGATATAAATTTATATTTTATTAAATTTTTATTTATTTATTTAATATTCTATTTAATATTCTCCACTCAGAATTCGTAAAGACAGTATAATGTTCAAGTTTTTTCTGTGTAAATTTTTTTATTTCCCTATCTGAAACAAATAGGGAAAAAAATTCTCATTAGCTTCTTAATACTAGTACAGCTTGCATTTAAGATGAAGAACTTTGATTTACTAACAAGAACAGTTTCAGAGCAATTTGTGGAGATTGAGTTTGTGAATTTATCATACCTCAGGCTGCTATGGACCTAAATCCTGGGGGAAAAAAATGTTGACAACATTTTATGTCAGAAAGTGTCCTGCATCAATTAAAGTTGCTTGAACAGCCCACCAGGGCATTTTCATATGCAATATTTTAAAGGCAAAAGCCTCCTGAGGTTAAACTCTCTAACAGTCCTTTCACAGGTCCCCCCCGGTGCCACGAGGCTGTTCTGAATCTGGCTCTTTGTGCTGGATCCAGCACCACCTCGGTGTCAATCTAACAGCTGAAGTCTCAATGTCATTAGTCCTGGACTTCTTCCCCTGAGACTGTGGGATCTGCACGGGCACGGCGGGTCCTGGTGACATCCCCATCTCACCAGGGTGTGACGAGTTCCTTGAGCCTTGCCCAGGAATACAAATATCTTCCTGACTACAAGGAAACTTGGGTTTGAGGGGCAAGTCTGGGGACTGATGCTGAGAAAGAAATTGCCTGATGGAGGAAATCAAATCCCGTCTCCACGAGCTGCCTGAGTCTGCATCACATTCTGTCTCTGATGGTTTTTAAATTGAGGGGGAAAAGCTGTTGTGATAGTGTCACTAAACACTGCAGAACGAATTTCTAAATAAAACTCTTCCTAGGTAGGAAATTCCAGTTAATAATAATTGGAGAAAAACCTGTAGTAAAACTTGAGCATGTTAACTATTAAGAGTTTAATTTGAGCTCTGGGGGAAATGATCTATTGAGGAAGGCACAGTAAAACTGATGAGATTGCAGGCAGTTTTACAGATGATTTTCTCTTTCTTTTAAGAATAATTGAGTCATTTTAATGATAAGCCTTGCTTGGCTTCCTTGAATGGACTGCATGTAATTAGTTGTAGCTTCAACTTTGAAATGTTTTGACAGAAAATGTATCATTTAGCACGGAAATTTTTTCTAGCATCTGCCTTTAATATTTGTTCATTTTCTGCAACACACAACTTTGCTACTTCAGGTCAAATCCCAGACACGGTTCTGTTCTCTTTGTTATCTCGATTGTTTCCTTCAGGATGAGGGAGAGTAATTACACAGAACATCTTTTCCAAGCAGCTGGAGCCACATTCCAGCTGACTGCAGCACCTGCGAGGCCGGTGGCGGTGCCGGGGGCTGCCAGTGCCGTGCCAGCCCGAGCTCGCGGTGCCGGGCGGGCTCGGGCGCCGCTGCCCTTCTGTGAGCTTCAGCTGGCAGGAGTGCCAGGGAATGCAAAGTGTCTGGGTTAGACTAATTAGAGGGATGATTTGTGAAACACTGGCTATTTATTTAATTAATCACCGGCACAAAGCTATAAAACCCATATTTTAAAAATCCCTGTTAGTTTGCCATGTGGTTAATAGATTGTGGCACATTAAAAAGTGACACGGTGATGTATTAAAAATGTTCCACCTAAGGTTGGCTGATGTCCTCGAGGAACTTGAGCTGTCTGCTTTGTGCAGCAGAAGCAGAGGATTAGAGGCTGATCCGTTCAAGGATTGAATATTTCTGAAAACATTTATCTTTTGTAGAGCATCTGTTCGTTAAAATAGATCGTGGCATGTTCCTTAACGCACAAATAATGTTTATGGTGTAGTTTTAATTATAAGTTTTTGTTGCATTTTGTTATTACAAAGAATAACTCTATTCCTCAGTATTAAATTGTAATGTTTATTAGTAAGTAAAATATAAATAATTCTACTAAAGAGGCCATTCCTTCTCCTCACTAAAGAAGCCGAGGATGGTTTGGGGTAATGAATGCATTTCTGCTGCAGCTGGAGCAATTGCCTTCAGATCAGTCTGAACGTGTGTTGTCATCCTTGAGCGGAACTGGGGCTGCACGGGCAGGGTGAGCTGGTGCCACCACAGCCAGTGGGACATCCCACCCTCTGGAGAGCAGCAGCTCCAGGTCTGTGTTGGCCTTGGGCATGCAGGGAAGGAGCATATGGAGCAAAATGCCGCAGGAGCATGACAGGGGATGGCCATTTGTCCTAAATCTGACACCTGCATGGACATAAATGCAGCCTGGGCTGTAAAGGGGATGGACCTGGGGCTTCACCCTCCATCCAAATAATGTTTGTTGGAAAAAAACAATTCCAAGAAATCATGTTCGTAGCACTCCAAGTAAACCAGTTTTAAATTCATAGAGAGTTTTATAAATGAATGTGCTACATGATTGAAACGTGCTGTTACCAGCATTATGTGTCTTATTCTTTGCTCAGGACTTACATAATTTTATTAATTGTGGGAGTGAATGCCAACAAGAGCAGGCAGTGATTTGGGTACTTGATTATGTGGTGTGGTTATTTACGTAAATCCTGGTTTTGAGGTGCATGTAAAGACGTGTTCAGGTGGAAGCGTGGAAGGAAACTGTCCAGCTTGGAGGTGATGTTTCTCAGCTGTGTGTTGTATAATTAACTGGTACATTAGGAGGGGGCTGGAATAAAACATGAGCATGTTAATGCAGCCTGGAGCTGGGGTTGTAGTGATCATTGCGATGCAGAGGACGCATTGCTCAGAACTGCTGCTGCCACTGCAGCCTGGGAAACATCTGGACCTTTAATTGACAAATCGTGTGGTGCTGTACAGAGCAGGCATGCTAAGTGAAGTCAACAATTTAGAATAAAAAATAATAGTGTGTTATTTACCTTGTAGTTAAATATTCATACTTTGTTATGCTTTGGATAACAGGAAATTACTGGGTTAAATTTTTATGAATAGTGACAGTGTGAATAAGATAAATTAAGTATTTAATGATGTTAATGGAATTTTACATCGTGATCTGCTAACTCTGCAGCACAAGCTGGAGTGATACAAAGGAGAATCCACTCCTCAGAAGGGAATAACTTTGAGGGTTCATTGAGAACCTGTGAGGGCTGGCAGCATGCTGAGTGTGCCGAGCACTGTGTGGGCTCCTGCGGCAGGGCCGGGGCTGCTGTGCCCTGGTCTCACTGGGGAGTTCTTCATTAATGACTTAGGAGTAACAAAAGGAACCACGTGACCAAAGCAATGAAAAACTCCAATGCTGTTGTAACCACCTGCTGAAATAAACCCCATTCCCATCTGGCCACGGTAGGGAACAGTGGGGTGGGTTGGAGGAGGAATGGTGTAAAACTGCCCGGATGTTCGTATGAGCACCAAGGCTCAGCACTGGGCCTCTGAATATCCAATCTGCAGCTGAACAGGCGTCTTCCCCCCGGCTGTTCCAAATAAAGTGCCCCAAGTGTGGGCTCGCCGTGTCCCCGAGTGTGGGTTCACCATGTCCCCGAGTGTGGGTTCGCCGTGTTCCCGAGTGTGGGCTCGCCGTGTCCCCGAGTGTGGGTTCGCCGTGTTCCCGAGTGTGGGCTCGCCGTGTCCCCGAGTGTGGGCTCGCCGTGTCCCCGAGTGTGGGCTCACCGTGTCCCCGAGTGTGGGCTCGCCGTGTCCCCGAGTGTGGGCTCGCCGTGTTCCCGAGTGTGGGCTCGCCGTGTCCCCGAGTGTCCTGCCGTGCTGTACCCCACACGCAGTCCGTGCCGGTCGCTGCTCCCAGGTTGCTGCTGCCAAGTGGCTCGGAGGGACGGGGCTCTGGGTGTGCTCAGCACCCTCCTCTGCTCCCGCCCGGCCGCTCGGAGCCGTGTGCCAGCGGGTTCGGAATATCTGCCACATTCGGAGGGTTTCTGCCACGTGCTTACTGAAGGCTTTTAAGGTATTTGATCATCTAAACCTAAAAAAATTTATCATCTTTTCTTTTAGATGACCCTTCTTTGTCTACTCAGTCTCTCTAAAGCTGTTTTGCTTATGAGTTAATATGACTGACTGTTTTATTTCCGCTTATTTTGGTAAAGAAATAATTGGTCTAAAATTTTTACATTTTTTTCAAGTCAAAAGATTGGAAAATGATGCTTTTCAGTGGTCATCTTAGAAAAATATGGTCTCTTGTATTGCTATAAACATCCATGCTCTGATCCATTAGAACCCGTGTGTGTCTTGTAAATGTTGAGTTAATATATTTCTATTCTTCATACATTTCCTGTATGTTGATTAAATACATATGTAAGTTATGTTCAGAAGGTGATTGCTGGATCACAGAGTGTATTAAATACCCTGTCACCTAAACCAAAAAACATTTCACTGAGTTTAAAAGTGAGAAGACATTTTGCATTTGGGAAAGGAGAAGCATTTGTTTCCATTTTGTGCAGTGTTTAGTGTTGTTTGCTGGGAGGTGAGTCAATGACTTGAATTAATTATAATTACTGAAGAGACATATACTGATTGAGCAAATAAAGTAGTAAGCTCATTCGTGCCAAGGCCATCTAATTAAACGCTAACTTTGGATAAGCTAGATGTGCATGAAGGATTAATTTTAAGAGGTTTTTATGACTCCCACTAAATAATGATTCAGTAAAATCTTTGCATTATATCATTAGAACATCTAATCTTAAAGTGATATAACATTTAGTCACAGAACTCCACTGTGCAGGAAGAGGCAGGAAATTATTAGTGTTGAAAATCAATCACATTTCTCTCGGAAGTGTTTATGGACTTTGTTTTAATTTTGTGCCATGGTGTGCAGTGAAGCAGAGCAGAAGTGAGAAGGACACAGCACACACAGTTGTGCTCCCTGTTCTGCAGGTACTTCAGCACTGTGTTTAGGAGTAAGTTATCCTGGGAATGGACAGTGATCACACCGTATACATCAAATATACATCACCTGATATGGGAGGGATACGTTCCCTCATGGACTTTGATTAAAAGTTGATTTTAAATCTTAGAAAGGCATTTTGAGTTGAAAGAATTGATAGAATTTAAATATTTATTTTTGTTTAAATTTAACATACTGTAGGAGAGCATCAGGGAACCTTAAAAGAATCCATCAATAAAAATACTTGAAAAATGTTCTATGATTTATGGTACATTTTTGGTATTTCCAGTTACTGCTCACTTCCTTAAAGGACTGGTGGGATATAACATTTCTAACAATAAAAGCTTAATGGAATCAGATTTGTGATTTCCTAGAAAATTAACAAGATATTTTGTCAATTTTATTCCAGACTTCATTTGTCAGAATATACAGTGTCCAGTGACAAGCTAAAAGAATTTTTTGACAAATTAACTGTGCCACAGGTGACAGATCAGGAAAATGTTAATTTAACAGCCCCTTTATGCTTCCCAGATTTATTGAAGGCTATTAAGGAAACTCCAAATGGTAAGGCCCCTGGCCCTGAATAGATTTTCCATTGAATTTTATACTGGATCTATTAATAAAGTTTGATGCTGCCTCTTTGAATATCAGTAATTGTCCTTTATCTTCTGGGTCTCCTCAGCATTTCCACTTGGAATATAGTTTTTAGTTGGAAGCAAAAAGTAATTATGGTTCTAGCAGTGCCTGTGGTCTGGTTCTGAGTGATTCCTCCTGGAGAGGAGACTCCAGCACCATGTGACACCCTCGAGTTATCACCAGTGAAATCAGAGTGGCTCGGTCTGACTCCTGGCCACTGAGACTAATCACTGTGTCCCTGCATCCAGTCCCACCACCTCCCAGCCCTCACCTCATGGGCTCTGGGCAGATCAGTAATTGAGCTCCAAGGGACTTCCTGCACAATTAAGATTTTGCAGGATGGACTGAGGGTATGGATTTGCTCTGTCCTAGAGACAGGGGCCTGGTGGGTTGGATTTATTATGTGTTTCTGAACAAATATCACCAATTTGCAATAAACACGGTGGAGGTTCCTGCAGACCACCTTGACATGGGACTGATCAGTGTCAGCCTGACCCTCGTGTTTATACCAATGTTTCCTATACAGTGTGACCATGGACTGCTAGAAGCTCTAATTGGCTTCACATCTCAGCTTTCAGCCTCTCTAATATCTTATGGCAATTGGCTTTGCAGACCTTTAATTAATAAAAATATTTCACTCAGTTTTTTAAAGCTCTTGAGGCACCAGTGGTGCCTTGAGCCATTTCCCAGACCTGCTGCTGCTGGAATTGCTCCCCTTGCTCGAAGAGTGGTTGGAATCCTCACAGGTGTATGAGTTTAAGTCCCCTGTCATTTTGGTGTTCCTGTTGAGTGTTTGTGAGTAAAAGAAAAGGATAGGTCTAATGGAGGAGGTAGAGGAGGTTTAGAGATGGGGAAGAACAAAGAAAAGTTTAGTTGAAAACAGAAAACACAAAGTACCACGTGGTGTGGGGCAAAGGAGAGCTGTGCTGAGAGAGGCAGCCCAAGGGGTTACAAGTTCATAGAACAGCCCATCCGTGCAGTGGCTGATGGATCATCTTTGGTTATTAGATCCAATTCCTGGTTTGTTTGTCTGTTCCCTGGCTTGACACTGGGTGTGTCAGTTGTAGCCTTGGCATCAACTTTCACATCTGGTTGTCCATTTTTCTTGGATTTTCCATTATCAGGACCCAGCATTACTTACGATTCTGCCCTCCTTGGATTTATATATGTAGCTGACTTAGCATGCCAAGGAGTCCCATTAGTTTCCCGGGTAACTGTTATTTCCTTGTTCCCGAGCCAGCCAGCTGCAGCCCCAGCTCTCCTGTTGTGGTGTCTCTGGTCAGCACCACAGTGTCACCCACACAGCCTCGTGTGCATTCCCTGGGTGGTGCCTGCCCCCAGGCAAAGACAGGGGATCCATTACCTGGTACCAGTTTAGTTACTCTTAAAAAGGGTCCTGGAAGCAGAAAAGCAAGAGAGATTGTGATAAAGAAACCCACCCTTATTTTTTTTGGCAGCTGTAGCTCTGTTGTGTTCATGATTTCAGAAGGTCATGGGTGGTGTCCCCGAGGGTCCTGGGCACACAAACTCTCCCAAAGGCTTGTTAAGGTTTGTCCAAACAAAGTGTAGGAATGTCCCATGTTCTATTACAAACCTAACCCTTCCTTTGAATGAGCAAAACCAATTTCTTCTTACCCTAAAACATGGGAAGGGGAGGTATCTGCACTATAAAAATGCTGTCTTAAAAAACAAATTTATTATATTGGAACGGATTTTAATAATACTTTTAGCTATGCCAGTATGAATAACTTGAATCTTTAAATTCCTATTACTCCCCTAATTTATAATCACACTGAAGGATCAAATGGTTTTTAACAATATATTGAAATTAGCACATGGCATTTAACTCCCTGTTTTATGCTCTCATTTAGATTTATAGCATTGAATCCTTTTATTCTGTTACTTAGAATTCCAAGTGATTAATTCAAGAAACACTTTTTCCTCTCAAGGCCCTTGTATATATGGAGAGAGATGGAGACAGAGAGTTACTTTGTGTGCTTTGGAAGAAGGGATCAGGATGTGCAATCTTTTGTCTGTTTAAAAGATTTGTGGGTTAAAGCTGCAGTCCTACCTGCAGGGGATGAAACATTTTTTTCTTGTAAGGCAAACTTTATAGATCCCTCTGTTGCTGTGTATTTTATGGTTTATTTAACTGTCAATCTCCACAGTGCCAAATAGATTTTTTTAATGCAGTAAGTTCCAATAAAGCCCAATATTAATTAATTCTTCTTAGTTGTCTTCAAACAGTTCAGGGCAGTTGTATGTGAGATTTTGTTCTTCTCTTGGCAAGCCATCGTCAAGCCTCGGTAAATGGGTAGTTCTGCTCCCTCCAGAGGGCTGAGAGCTTCTCAGGTAATGGGGGAGAACTGCAGGAAAGAGCAGAAATGTAGAAACAAGGGTAATGCAGTTTGGAAGTCTTAGGTTGGCTTGATGGGACTTCCTCCCCATCCTGCGAGTATTTGGGGTTTTTGAATCCTGCAGTGAAGTTCAGGCTCTTTATGGAAATCTGTGAAATCATGGCCAAATATTTCATGTCCTCTTTGCAGATAAACAGCGGGGAAAGAATTGGAATTTGAACATTCAAGTTTCTTCTATCTTTAAGCCACAGTAACATATTTTAGTTTTCCCACTGAGGAGAGTTCCCTCTGCCCGCGTTTTGTATTAACTCTGTCACACTTTTCTAACGAAATACGCTTTCTCGACAGGGCCACGTTGGTACAACGGCAACCAAAAAAATTGATGTCTACCTCCCACTGCACACAAGCCAAGACAAGCTGCAGCCCATGACAGTGGTGACCATCGCCAACGCCAAAGTGCACGACCTGATCGGACTCATCTGCTGGCAATATACAAGTGAGGGACGGGAACCCAAACTGAAGTAATGCTCTTTCTTTACTATGTCTTTATCTCTAAATTTCTCCTCTGCAGCCTTTTTGCATAATGAAATGGATTTCCATGTCACTGTTTTGGTAGCTAAATCTTAGAGAGAGCCCCTTCACATTTATCAGTGTTTCCTCTGAGCAGCACACGTGCACCTCCAGCCACGTCTCTTTCATTTAACTGCTGGGTGCTGGTTAATGATCAACAGGAAACCTTGCACCTGTAAATGAATTATCATTTCAAAACTATGTAAAAATAATGCAAACCTTATGTCTTTTGTTGTCACAGAGGCATTTGTTATTTCATGTCCCATCTATTTTTGGGTAGTGTTCTTAATGGCTGAGATCACCAAATGTCAAATACGATCCAGAACTCTTCTGTAAGTCCCTTTGCTGTGCTGGCATGCTGTTGGTGTTTAGTAGGAGCTGTTCCTTTATCCTGGTGGGTGACATGAGATGCATAAACAGGTTCTTCAGAGCCCCTCACCTGAAAAGCTTTCGTTTTAAAACAGTCCTGTAAAATACTTCTGGTTTTGCTGGGTGACAGAAAATAAAATAAGAACTTAAAATAGTTTATTATAGAGTTCTCAGAAGCAGTTGCTGGTAGGGATTTCCCTGGTGCAAAGGAGGTTGATGGTTTTGTTTGGGTTTTTCTATATGAGACAAATTTCAGTTCTTTGTTGTTCCTGGAATATTGGATTCCTGGAATAATGGAGTGGGTCCTGAATTTTACAGTTTGCTCTTTTAGCATTTTTCAGGAGCACTTGAGACCTCAGTAGTATTTTCTGCTGTTGTAGCACAGTTGTGAAGGGATAGGGAGGTGCTGGGAGGTTGCTGGAGCTCCCATCAGGATTTGGTGATTTCTGTTCCACAGATACAAGGCACACAGGAAAGAGCCCCTCTTGAAAACAGTTTCATGGATATTGTTGCTTTGGATGTAGGTTTTCTCTTAGATCTCCTCAACAGACAGATGAGATGTTTCTGAGGTTAAACCCTTTGGTTTGATCTGGTTTTTTTACACTGCAAGAGAAATATAAAAGTATTCACAGATGGTGCCATTTAATTTGCTGTTACTAATTTCTGTTCATTATATCTTAAGTTCAAAAGAGTGTCCTTTGTGTACGATTAGGTTATTTTTTAATGAGTAAGACGACACTAATGTCAGTCTTTGGAGACACATATTTTTCAGGAGCACAGCACACCTCAGACAGAACATGAGGAGAGTGTTCCATGAACCATCACTGCCCACAGCAAAAGGCAGCAGTGGGAGGAAATGAATTTCACTGTCTGCCTTGAAGGATAAGATGTTATGATGTGTCAAAGAGTGATCATGAGCAAGGAGGCTGTCCAATGTAATCAAATTCAGGGCAGATAGAATAAAATAAATAATGGAGGCATGAGTTCCCCAGAGCACATGTTAGACACAGCAGCAATTGAGAATCTGGGGACAAATGCTCAGATTAAGGGGCAGAGCCTTGAGATTCCAAGTAGTTCGTTTTCTTGTAGGTTCTTAATTATTTCCCATGTCTCCATCATCTTTTTTTAGCATTGCTGACTGCCACTCCTGGAGCAAGGATTGATTTAACTATAACCTAATTCTCATATTCCAAGTAAAGAATATGAGTAGGGTGCCCGTTCTACATTGGCCATTTGTTCCTGATTCAGTCAGGTGAGAGTGTGAAAAGGCAAATTGGGGATCATTGTGACACTGCACTAAAATACATACAGAGAATGCCTGAGACAGGGTGCACAAGGCATATAGAGTGACAGCTGTACCTTTAAGTGATACTGTGTGAGGAGATTGTAGACTTTGTAATTAAAAAAACAACCCCTCTGTCTTTAAGAAAATAATATATTACTGCCTAATTCTTTTTCCTAAAAGGTAGATGTAAGAGTCTGAAGTGAGTGAGCACTAGTTGACAGCTTTGAGAACATTCTGTATTCAGTTAGGCTGCCTTTTTTCATTATAATTGTATTACATTTGTCTCTATTCAGTCTCGTGATACAAGGAGCCACTGACAGTGTTAGCAACCCTGTCCCAGGCCTCCTATACACGAACCTGGGTTGTAACCCAGTGGACCATTCTCTTGCCAGCCCCTAACAGATGTGCTGGAATGATTCTGCCTGCAAAAAATAAACAAAATCTCCTTCTAGGAAGAAATTAATAGTGAGATGCACAATTCAAATACAGTTGCTATTTTTAGAAGTGAAGAATGCTGTTGCATCTCTCGATTGTGCTCAGCTTGTTCCTGACTTTGGTCTCAGCCTGATGGAGGTTCAAGGTGCAGAAGTTTTTCCCACTGAACTTTTCAACAATTTGTGATGATATCTGTGTTAATGTTCAGGAGCCCAGTCCATCACTGAAGACATTTGTAACCCCTTTATTTTATGGGATTTAACCAACAATGTCGTCCCGTGGCAGGGGATGGGACAAGATGAGCTTTAAGTTCCCTTCCAGCTCAAACTGTGCTCTGATTCCATGATTCATAGAAATCTAACTAGAATAAGAGAAGGATCCAAAAATCGTGCCAGGCATTTCCCATTACAGAGCGGAATCTGATGTATATGAGTTATTGTGGCCCTTTTTTCTGGCTTGTTCCTGCCAGCCTGGCCCCGGCGCAGACACACGGCCCCAGGCTGTGGCTCCAAGCCCAGTGCTTCCCAAGTCTCTCCCAGCACTGCCTTTTACCCATTCCCCCAAAAGTTCCTTTAGCACTCTAGAAGTTAAAAATTAATTCTGCATCAATGTTCCAGGTCTTCATAACAGTCCAGAAACTCAGGAAAGTTTCTTCGCTAGTATCACAGAATTTTCAGAAGTCAGAGTAATGAATGTTGCTGAATTACCTTTTTGTTAGCAAATTTGCAGCTTACATTAACAGCAATGCATCATTATTCCCTGTTTTCCATAATAAATGTCTTAGTCATGACAAGGTGCCTATAGATCACCTGGACTAAGCACTCTCAATAAAGCACAGTTGCAACCAAAGGTTTGTGAATTAATTGAGAAAATTGCAAATCAGGTAGTCAGTGAAATAATTCATTGTCACATCCAATCAATAAACTTTGTAAATCAACTCATTTAATTCAAAAAATGATCTATATAGATCAAGCGACCAATTAAACAATTAGCATACACTTTACAATTAATTAATTTAAGCATCAATCATGCAATTAAAACTCTGAATTTAAACTGCAGAGTTTAGAAATGCGCTGCCACATGCACCTCCAGCTCTTCTGCATGGCTGGGGAAAGGCCTGAGTGCTGGCAGGTTTACAGTTAGAAAGAATACTTATTTTTGGGTCAATAATTTAAATTGAAGTAACAGTTGAAATGGATTTCAATATTAGGAAAGTATGATTAATACTTGTTTGATAGCTATAGATAGTTGTTTCCCTATGGGCTTTCATCTGTGTAAAGGAAGAGGCTCAGCTCTTTATTTCCTTCGTGCTGTATCTGTTACAGCTTTGTGTTAGTTAGTCCTGCTTGTTGGTCCTTATTAATTCTTAACTGCCTTTAGTGACTGGACTTCTTAGATACTTAGAAAAGTAACTTTTCTGCTAATCATCATTGCTGGGTTGGACAGATTCTTTGCTTTTCCCGTTGTTCATTATCCTGTTTACCTGCCTGAGAGCACTCTCTGCTTTTCCAGCCTACAGACAGTAAAATTCCACAGTTGTTTGATCTGTGAAAAATCAGACGCTGTTTGTTCGCCTTTAGTTCTGAAATGTAGTCATCATATAAATAAATAGATTTTAACAAATGGAGAAATACAACTCCCAGCTTTATGAAGTCATGAAACTTTTATGGGCTTTAGTGTATTTTAATCACTGTCAGGTTTTGCGTGTAGTGCAGTTAATGATGAAGGCTGACTACTTTTCCTATAACTCACATGGCAGCAAGATATGTTGGGACTTTTGGGGACATGTTTGTATAGGTGTCGTCAGTGTCTGTTCAGGGTGTTCCTCCCGTGCAGGTGCATCTGCCCTCAGTGCTTGGTGAGCGGTGTGGATGCTCACTGAGCCGGGTGTCCTGACTGCACCCGCTCTGTGTGTGTTGCAGTGACAACGTCAACGCCTATTGCCTCCACATTGCTGAGGACGACGGGGAGGTCGACACAGATTTCCCCCCCTTGGATTCCAATGAGCCCATTCACAAGTTTGGCTTCAGCACTCTGGCGCTGGTGGAGAAGTACTCGTCCCCCGGCCTGGCGGCCAAGCAGTCGCTCTTCGTGCGCATGTGAGTACGGCCGGGCCACCTCCCGGCTTGTTTCTGCTCTGCTTCCCCTCCGCTGAGCTTAGCAAAGCCAGGGGCTGCCTGGATGCTGTGTATGGTGCTCTGCAGGTGCCGCCCCACCCTGGGCTCTGTCACCAGGCAGGTAGAAAATCAAACACGGCCGGCACAGCTCAGGTGAGCCCGTCATAGTGGGTCTGAAACAGCAGAGGTCAGAACACTGATCCCTCCGCATGTGATCAGCGGAGAACATCGAGCTGTTGCACTCCCGCTGGTAAATATTTGGAATTTGTACAATATCTGAGTTCATCATCTTCACTTTGCTCCAGCCATGCTGCTTTTTTATGAAAAATCTGTTCTGAATAATAAATGAAATAATGTGTATACAGTCATAGAGCATTTAGGCTGGAAAACATATAACAGCTTCAGAGAGTTTAAATTACGAAGTCATTCATGTTGGATATCCAGAACCCTTTTCAACAGACATTAAGAACTGATCTTGCAAGGGACTTCTGATTATTTTGGAAAAGTGTACTGAATTTTAGCAGGGAAAAAAAGTGTATTCCTGGTGTTTGGTTTTCCACACATGAGACTTCAAAATCTTCTTTCAAAACCTAATAGACGAAGTAGTAAATTTGTATTTTCAGACTGGTTAGTGGACTAAAAAAGCGAGTGATTTTAGAAACAAATAGTTGCAGAAAGGCTTCTTAACAATGCAGTAGTTGAGGAGAGAAATAAGCAGTAGCCAAGCATACTAGTTAGAATAGGTCTGGAAATTCCTCTTCAAAGTCCAAAAGAATTTTGGTGAGGAAGACCCCATCCACCCCTGAGACTTGAGCTGTCTGGCTTGTAGCTCAGGAAAAATTTGCTCTGTTCTTATCAGTGAAGTAGGAATATGTACTGTGCTTGATGACTTTTATTTTTCTTTACTTGTGACTGAAAAATCTTTTAAACCATCAGAAGGCCTTAATTACTGTAACAAAATACCAGGAGCATAAACCACCTCTTACTTGGGAAAAATATTTCTTTTTTGGAGCTCTCGAAATGAAAATGCTACTAGAGTTTTCCTGGTTATTGGACAACACTTACATTTCTTAATACTACAGCTGCTTCCAGTCTGAATAATCAGACATTTAAAAAAAGTCTGGCCTATTTAATTATTTTTTATATTCTTTATTGTATGCTGTGTTTCTTAGAGACGCTCCAAAGCATCCTACTGAAAGCCATTGCCAGAAATCCCATGTGTATTCCCAAAGGCCACGTTCCCTTTGTTCCACTGCATTAGGACATCGGGAAATACAATATTCTGGCCACGGTATTTACAGTAAGTTATTCAGGGTGGAGGCAGTGGTGAGGAAGGGAAGCAGGGAGGAAGCACAGCAGCCTCCCAGGAGCGCGGCGAGGCCGGTGCTGGTTCGGGGGTCGCAGTCCCCCGGCTGAACTGGGATTGCTGTTGCGGTGCAGTGAGCAGGTGTGGGCTCAGGCTCTCGAGGCTGGCTCGCAGGAGGTGGAACCAGCACTCCTGTGTGAGCCCAGAGCCCTCGACGGGATCCTGGCCTGGCCAGCAGTGCTCTGGCTGGAGCCTGGAGCAGGATTAAAGTCCAACTGCAGGTCTACAAAAGAAATGTGAAGTCTTTTGGTTTACTATCATCTGTGCTGATGTGAGGAGCTTTCTTATAGCCTGGGAGGTGCTGCTGACGAGAAATAGGACAACTGCATCGTAAGCAGTGCTTTAGCAAAAGGGTCAGTTTAGTTGCTTCTGTGTCCACATGTTAATTTGAAATGACTTGTGGTTCCTGTGTAAATAGGTTGAAATTAGGACTTTTAATGTGTCACCTAGAATGGAGAATTACTTGATCGTCTCTTGATCAAAAGGTTGTTATCTCTGGGAGTTTAAATGTGCATACTGTCCTATTTTGGTAGGGATTTTTTGCAATTTCTATGTCTTCTTGCTCCCCTGTCACCCTACTAGTGCACATAATTGTGGTTTTATATTTTGCGTCTCTTTTTTTCCTTCTCATGCTGAAGTATTTCAGCTGCTGCCATGTCAGCCTTGTGACTTGTAATGTTTATTAATATTGAGTCACTGTTGAAAAATGTTGATGCTTGTGAGAAGCTCCATGCTGGAGCCGTGTTTCATCTCCGCTCTCCCCGTCCTGCGTGTTGGATGTACGTTCAGAGGTTGTGCAGTTGCCGAGCTGACAGCGGTGGAACCCCGCCAGGGACCCCGTTTCAGCAGGACATGTTTGAGCAGAAACAGTTTGCAGAACTTTATACACTTCAACTCCTGCCAAGGCAAACTCTGAGCCACTTGAGTTAGTTATAAATACCCAGAGGCGGTGGCTGGAAGTAGCCCACAGTGCAGTTTATATTCAGAGCTGGATGTGAATGTCTTTGTGGCTGTACAGAGTAGTAAATAATTGAGTTTGATTAGGGAGAGGGACCTCATTATCCCCCCACCTGTGCCCAGCTGGTAGGGGAGGGTCGAAATGAAGCCATTAGCTGTCGCTCTTACTGGCATCTCAAAGAGCTCAAATACATCTGTGTCTTATTTTCTTTTCTGGCACAATCAGTCGAGCAAGCTAAGCAGGCATGACCGAATTTGGCAAGTTCCAAGGACTCTGGCAAAGTTACACAAGGAGAAGACGGAGGGCAGTCATTCTGGCTTCTCACTGCCCATTAGTCTAGCGAGTTATGTTTTTGGAAGGTGGCTGTTGTGGAAAGCAGAGCTTTGTGCAATGTCAGACGCGGGGCTCGCACACAGCCTGCTCTGATGGTGAGGGCGTTCGTCAGGAGGAGGCAAACAAAGCACCACATCCATGGAAATATGGACTTCTTGAGATGGTGAGGTCATACCTGAAAGGCTTAAAATAAATCTGTACCATCATTAGGGCTTTTTCCTTTGGAAATTTTATTACTGCAACTTGGCATACTCAGTCTAGTGGTGTTTCGAGGAGCTGTGGCTCAGCTGCCAGTTGGCACACACAGGAAATTTGGCATGCAGATCCTCTGCTCCGTAGCACTTTTTTTCTGTTTTGATATTATGCTTAAATTGCTTTGACTATTATATACAAATTTTCAAAGCGGCACCCCTGCCATACCCAATAGTTTAAGATTTGAAACCTTTTTAAAATGCTTTCATCGTGCATTTACAAATTCAGTTCAAAGCTCTGAAATGTGTTTTTTTCTTGGACTCCAGAAGCACTCCCCGAAAGGCCTCTTCCCGGTTTGTACTTGGGGGTGTGTAATCTGCAAAGTACAGTTTAGAATATTCATAGAATGCAAATTTAAGGCAGTTAGTGTAGGTGCCAAAGTTAAGAAGGTGGCTCCCAGGAGAGTGGAGAGGGAGGGGTGGGACCCCAAGAAGGGGGTCAAATGACTTGTCAGAGGTCTAAGGACAGTTACACTGGTGACAAAACGCAGCCAGTTAAGCTCAGTAGTGCACAGAACTGTCCAAGACCAACCTGAGATGCACAAAAGCAGATCATTTAGGCTCAGAAGAAAAATTGTGGCTGGCATTGTTCTGGTTCCTATCACTGTGCACTTTATCTTAAAAATTACCCGGCTAAAGTTAAGTCTATTGCGTCAGCTGGGATTTTTAGTCTTAACTCTGACTTTGTGCTGATCAAGTGGAAATCATTATTAGTCACTGCCGGGCACTTCCAGCCATGCCAGCCACTTTTGCAGTAAGCTTTAAGTGCTATAAATTCCACTTCTGGAAAATAAATTCCACTTCTGTGTTAAAAAAAAAATCTAACCAACCAACAATTTTAAAAATTGCTCCAGATCGGAAAGGAGCTCTTGGAAAAGTTCGTTTCTCATGGAAAAACAGAAGCCTTTTGTGCTTCCGGTGTTGGTTGTTTTATTTTGTGGTACGAATGGAGCCCGTGGAGGGACCCTGCCTGTTCCCATGGCACCTCAGCTCCGTGCCCCCAGTGGAGCCTGGCCTCAGCTCCTGCCTCTGCTGCTGTTCCCTCTTCCCTCTCCTGAACCTTGCCACCCTGGCTCCGGCACGGAGGCTGTAAAAGAAGATGGAAAGCCAAGTTACCGCAGAATGATCACTATCATTAACATTCACGGGTGGTTCACTTATCATTCCTGACTGCACAGACATGGCAGCCGTTATGAAACGTCCACAGGTGTAGCACGATGATACATATTACATCGTGCCACAATGGATTTATGTATTCTGTAACAAAAGAAAAGTGTAATGAAAAAATACAGAAGGTAATCCTTTATTCCTCCACTGCACAATTTATCAGTAATGCCTGTGGATGATAAGTGCCAGGGATTTCCTTTGCTTGATTTAACCTTGTCACCCAGGTATGTTTTTGCAAAATGACAGAAAATACAAGCTAAGGAATTTCTTTGGCTTCCAATTTGCCAGCAGCACTTTTAATTGATTGACCAGCATCTCCTTGTCTGTCCTGTTTTCAGTGTGTTCACTAAAAATAAAGGTATCACACCTTAGCAGAGTGAGGTAAAACAGGTTGTTCGTAATTGCAATTAAGGATATGCTGGGATTGGGCTGAGTGAGGATAGTCCATGCCCATGGTCAGTGCAGTGCACTGGGGTGTGGAAAGGTGAGGTGGGTGCGTATTTCTCCAGCAGAGCTTCCTGTGCTGCGGTCACAGCATGGAGGGTTGTGGTGGATCAGTGGTGTTCCAGACAACCTGGTGCAGAGCATGGCTCCAGGACACCCTGTCAGTGCATCCAGCGACAGGACAAGGAACAGTGGCCAGAAACTAAACTACAAGAAGTTCCACCTCAACATGAGGAAGAACTTCTTTCCATGGAGAGTGGCAGAGCACTGGAACAGCTGCCCAGGGAGGGTGTGGAGCCTCCCCCTTTGGAGACATTCAAAACCCACCTGTGTCACCTGCTTCAGGTGACTCTGCCTTGGCAGGGGGTTGGACTGGATGATCTCCAGAGATCCATTCCAAACCCAGCTATTCTGTGATTCTGTGGGGCTTCTTCTCTGAGCACAGGAAACGTGCTCTGACACACTGGCCTGGCCCCAGGGTGACGGCAGGAGCTCTTTGGTCTGGGCTCAGATGTGTGGGTTTGCTGAGTGCTGAAACGTTGTACTGATGTTCCTTGGTGCATTGTGAGAGGGAAACGATGCTGAGCGATCCAGGGCAGGGGAAGGGAGAGTCGAGCAGCTAAACTGGGACAGGTTTGGGACCCTCTGGCTCCGCTCCAGAGCAAATAGCCAGGAGTTTACAAAAGCGGGTGCGCTCTGCGTTTCACTGCTCCTGCCAAGGGTTCACTCACGGATCGCACACTAAATATAGTAAAATACAGAGGGTTTCTTATTTTGCTTTGATCAGTAAAATAAACTTTTAAAGATTGTTCTGGGATGAGATCCAGCTTCTGAGGCAAAGAATGGCCATGGCTCAGGCAGGGGTTAGTAATGGAGTGTCAGGGAAATCAGTCTGACAGTTCTCAGGCCAGCTGCTCAATGGAAAGAATCAGCCGAGCCGGGACGGCCCGGAACACGAGCAGATCACAGCAGCCTGTGCTCTTTAGCAGCTGAAGTGTCAGGAACTGAAAGGGAATCTTCCATTTTTGGGATGTTCCCAGTCCATGAGTGGCTCTGAGATGGGCCTCTCTGCCATTGGCCTCCCTGTGCCTGGGAGGAACCCAGGCTGCTCCAGGGTGGGGGCTGCAGTGCCTGCTCTGTTTGGGGCAAAAAATGTTGAAAAGCATTGTGTACTAAGAGGAAATTGTGACTCAGTTGTTTCAGCCATAGCAAGTTTCAGAGGACTTCCTTTGCTTTTGCTGTGTCTTTTTTCCCTGCAGTATTTTAGTTTATTTCCCTGTGTTTTGGTTGGAATTCTCTGGAAACTTCCTGTCAGTGTTGCAGAGCACTGTATGAATTACCTGGAGGCACCAGATGTTGGGATGGCCCAGTCCTGTGTGCAAGGCTTTTCTTGTGGCACTTCACTGACAAGCATTGTATTGCTTAAAGCACAGGGGTAGTTTAGTTTCCTTTTTGTAATTATAATTGTAGAAGAGGTTTTTCACTTTTGAAAATCCACTGAATCTCACTCAGCAGGTCAGCTGGGACTGGAACCGTGAGGCTTTTGGGAAGCGAAGGATCAGCCGTGGCACTGCTGGGCAAAGGGTGGGTGTTGTGTGGTGCTCAAGCACATCACGGGGCTCCGTGGCAGCTTCAGGGGAGAGTTGCTCCTCAGTGAAGGGCTTGGGAAGGTCTCTGCTCACTGCAGAGTGTTAGTCGGAGTCCCTGTGCCCTGGGGCTGTTCCAGGACAGCAGTGTCACTCCCTCCTCCTGTGGAGCAGCGGGCTCAGTTCTGCTCCTGCCGTACTGAACACAGGGCAGGAACAGAGGGAAAGTAGATGCATGAAAAGGTTGGGAGTATTTGGTCTGAAGACGAGTAAGATAGAGTTATAAATAATAAATGGTCTGGAGAACATAAATTTGGGGCTTTTAGGCAGTTTCATTTTGCCAGGAACAAAGGGAATTGAAAATGAAATTCAGATGAGACCGACGCACAACCGAGGAGAGGGAAATGGCATTGTACACCAGGGAGGTGGGGGACATCTCTGTGGGGCTCAGAGCTGGGCTGGGCTGATGGCCCCCAGAGCACAAGTGGGCTGCAGGACAGTGAGCTGTGGCCAGCACGTGCCCAGGCAGAGGGTTCCTGGCCGCGGTGTCAGGCCCCAGGCAGCGGCTCCGAGCGCTCGTGGGTGTGTGCTGAGAGCTCAGAGGTATCATTTGTCCATCCCGGCCATGTCACGGTGTGGGCTGGGAGTGCCACATCTGATGTGACCTCAGCTCCAACCTCTAGTCCCAGAATTTGTGTGTCAAAGTGACATGTAGTAATGTGGGCTTGTTTTTCAGGATATACTTGTGTTGCTTGGATTGCTTTTGACTGCCAGTTGCTTTTAAAAATATTCCAGCTGTGATGTTCATATAGAGCTCTGCTCCCTGATTAAAATTCTTGGTTGCCAGATACAAAGCTCCTCCTCCTGCCCAAATAGCTTTGCAAACCATTTTTTTCCATGCAGAGCAGTCTCTCCGGTGGGAGCCTTCAGCTCTCGGATTTCCCTGGAACTGTCTGCAGTGACATCTACTGACACGAGCCGAGACTGACTGCGAGGGCTAAGGGGCAAAATTCACTGATATGCTCATCCAGTGTCTCTTCTATTATGTTGTCATCTTCTCTGCTTCCCCAGTGGTGCCCTCTCAGTGTTTGGCAGCAGTACCCCCATAGCCATCCCTGTGCTCTTTGCAGTCGTGCCTCTCCCACAGGCAATGGGCAGGACCAGGACCTGCTGCCATGGACCTTTCTGGGAGATTTTGTGCCATTGTGTTCATAAAAATGTGTCCAAAGAAAGCCCCTTACTTAGGTTTAAAATAATGCATTGAAATGATATCTTGATAGTGCTGCAAAGCTGCTGTCACCTCACCGAGGGTTTCTCTGCCACTTCTCCCTAATGGTTTGTTACGTGTGGGACACGGATGAAAATACCACTGCAAACTGCTTCTCTGTTATGTGCTGTAAAACACTCCACAGACGCGTACTGAGGGGCTGAGGAGCCCCCCAGGTACACTGGCTCATCTTTCTCTTCTAATGCTAACACAGAGCGATTAAAAATAACAATAAATTAGGAAAATCCATGCACCCCTCGAATCACAATCTGTTTTCTCTGGTTTTGTCTCTGCCTTGCTAAGGGAGCTTGCTCAGTTTCTCCTTTTAACTTCCCTTTACAGCCCAACTCCGTTAACCGTGTGCCTAACGAGTGCTTTGCTTGAAGCTAACGACGACTGCGGGAGCTGCCGGTGATGATTGTTTTGTAAAACTGCATGTGCATCTGTCTTGCAGAAATGCTGCTCATGGATTCTCACTTATTCAGGTGGACAGTATGAAGGTCACCATGAAGGATATCTTACAAAAGGCCTTAAAGAGAAGGAAGGGATCCCAGAGAGGCTCAGGTGGGTTATTTATCGTATTTTCTAGAGGGCAAGGTGTTTTCTCCATGAGCATATTTTATATCTCTTTCTAACTGTTGTGAATGCTGCACAGATTTGGGGGGGGGGGGTTGTTCCCCAGCCCCATTCCCAGCAGTTCTGTGCACAGGTTTGTGCTCTCAATGCTGGCACAAAGCTGACAGTGCAGGAGCTGCATAATGTTTGCTGCAGAGCAGTATATCCATTCCTGCAAATATTTATTTATGATAACAAAGCCATTTGCATTCAAGTCCAGCTGATGGTAATTTGGGTATGATGGGTGGAAGTACAGTGACTCCAGCCCATGGTAGAGTTTTTATATATACTTTTAATTTATGTAAGAAAATGATGCTTAGTATGATTTTAAATAATTTCAAGGATTTGTCATTATGTGTAGAGAAAAAGAAAAATTTACCTTCTGCAATGTTATCAGAAGAGTGCTGTTATAGTTAAGGCATATCAAGATTTGAAAAAGGAAAATGTACAGTGCTTGCAATTCTGTTTTAGAGCAATTCTTTTCCGGGGGTAGATGTGCATTCACATATATGTTAGTGTATATATTTCAAAAGTATAAGGCTGAGAGATCTTTCCAGCAACAAGAAATAATTACTGAGAGAAATTGCACCAAGTCTTGTCACGCAACAAAGGAACTTTAATATAAACCCATCTATACAGTGGGAAAAGATAAGGATCTTGTCTTTGTAAATGAATGAAACCTCCTTATACACCCTCAGTTTTAACTATGGGAAAAGAAAATAAACCCTGTTCTCTTTAGAAAAAGTAGTTCAGTGCAGTTTTTAAACGCGTGTATAATCTGTCATGGATTTAATTAGCTATCTTCAGATGAGAGCTGAAGTTTTAATAAAAGTTAGAAGAGATAACACAGTGAAGGACACGGATGAGCTGTCTCAAGGCCATATTCCAAGGGAACGATAAGAGCTGTAAAAAATGGCAGAGAAGAGCAATTGAATGGAGCAATGAAAATCTGATTCTCGTAAAAAAAAAAGGGGGGGGTAGTTGAGAGGAGCAGTGCTGGTGGGGGTGGAGAGGAGCCCCGCCAGTCTGCAGCAATTTGGAGGGTGGCCAGGAGCCATCGCTCACCCTCGGCTGCGGCGCCTCCGTCCAGATGTGCCAACGGCACGTCCCGGCCCTTGCCAGCTGACTGCGCCGTGTGATAACCAGCTCTCTGGATGCCCATCACTGGCCGCAGAGATAGAATTAAATGATGATGATCTTCCCACAAGTTGGGAGAGGAAACAATGCATATAAATCTTGATTTCATCTCAGCGTGAGAAGTCTTTATCCATCATCACTCATAATGAACAAGTCGTTAGCGGCGATGAATGGTGTTGGGGTTTTTTCAAACACCTCTTTTGTTCACTTTTTGGGTGACTTTTATTTATTTCCCGGGGTCAGATTTCCCTTCCCTGAAGGGAGGTCGGTAAAGGATTCACTTAGCTCAGTCTTTAAACTGCTTCCTCCCTTTGTGTAACAGATGTTTTACTCTTTATCCATTTGAAAATTGTTTCTGCTTTAATTTTGTTACTTTTGCTCAGTAGTTTAGCAAAGGAATGAACCTGGCATTTGTTCCTTCAGCTAATACTGTCACTTCTGCTGCCTTGACCCTCTTGCTCAGAACCCTTTGCAGGAGCAGAGTATGTAGGCATGTATGTATCATCTGCAGGGGTTAATTATATGAGAAATCATTTAAATTTACTTTTTCTGAATTATCCATGTGACATCTCACCTCTTTGACATATGACCAGCACCCCTGCTGGGGGTATAACCACAGTGGAAGTCACAACTACAAACCTCTTGGTTACTTACAGGCATATTTACATGGGAACATGTAATTGGATCTCTTGGAATAGTTGGTGTTTGCAGGTTTCGGTTACACTTGTGTCCAGACACAGCCAGAATTCCGACCTGTAGCTGGAAGGTCCGTGCATGGGGTCACTGTGAGCAGAATGCTCACTCTGGGAAGGCTCCTGCTAGAATCCCCAAATTGCTGAGTTTCATAAATTTAACTGCTGGCGAGCACTCAGAATGTATTATTGGAACTGCCCGGTGATACTGGCACATGGCTGAGGGACTCCTCAAATCAGGGATCTGTGTATTAAATTGGTAAATCAGAAATTTTTATTAGAATTATCTCCCCTTATCCAAAACTTCCCTTATTCCTCATTACTTCCCATACTCGAAAGTGTGATTTATCAGGTTTGGGGGACGGGGGTGCTTAGGAGGATCTTGCTGTCATCTTAAAAACAGCAGCAATTGCAGCTGTGCACAGAGGGGTCCTGCCCACACAGCCCACTGGATCCAGACAGGACCCATCTGCCATGGGCTGGGAATGCTGCTGGGCTGAGGGCAGGGAGAACCCAGGATGCCACCACAGTGCACACAGAGAGACTGGAGTAGGAGTAGGAAAAGATTTTGTCATCATTCCTCATCTACCACCAGATTCTTTGTAATTGGAGAGGATATGCCTCTCACTTTCACTGGGAGATGCAGGGATAAATGGAATTGCAGATCAGACCATTAGCACAGCACGGGCCTGTGCCAGGGTGGTTCAGGTCATTATTAAGCAGTGGATTAGGATGTCAAAGTTCTGAATAAAAGATAAGACATAATTTAGGAGAAGCATTTCTCCTCACTCAGCAATGCTTCCTTTAAAGCTGATTGTTCTGATTTTTAAAAAGTTGTTACCAAAAATAGACTGAACGTGTTTATTTAAAGTTTTTGGAATAGTTTAATAAAGCTGAAGTACCCATGAGCTTTTCTGCCTGTTTTCAATGTGCCTCCAGACCAGCCCTCCCACGACAAATTAATTTATTATTGTTACAGCTTCTGCTGTTTTCAGGCACTGGTAGAAGCAGTTGCTTTTTGACCTGTTTTCACCACTGACTTACAGGACATTTTTCAAACTGGTCCTAAGTTGGTAGGAAAATGCAAACCTGGGTTAGCTCTTTTGGGTGAGGAAGAATTTGAGGAATTCCTGTGGTACAGTTGGGAAGGGTTTATTCATCGTGACCAGGGCTAAAACACTAGATTAGTTTCATCTAAATACTTTATTCAGCCAGTAAAGATTATTTGTTGCAGGAAGATACAGGTTAGTAGGAGACAGAAGTGGGGTACAACCTTTGCTCCACAAAAAGGCGCCTGAAAAAATGGAAGCAATATTCTGATTTTGTCTAGCTCTGTTTAGATAAAATTATTGCAAACTCTTCAAACTATTTCGTGTTCCTTGCAATTTTCCTTTCTTAGTGTCTCAAGGCTTTTGACATATGAATTCTGACCCTTTTTAAATAATAATTTTTGAGTCACTCTTGGGGAAACACGGGTGGTGAGATAACCTGGACGTGTTGTAGCTGAGAGAGCCATGGCTCCCAGTCCTTTCCCAGAGGATGTGGTGGTCCTGAAGCAGGGCTGTGGGAGCCTGGTGACCCATCCCACCACAGGCAGCCGTGGGGGGTTAATGGGAATGCTGGATCATCTCCTGCTGTGTTCCCAAATAACCAGCCAGGAGAAGGACCTGGGAATGGCTGCAAGTTAAGGAAAATCCTGTAACAACCAGTTAGGGCTGCATACTGGAGGAGATAAATCTGCAGAGGAAATCGTTGAGGCAGATGTTTAATTAGTTGGAGCCAGGCTGGATAAATCAGGATAGGAGCTGTCTATGCAGATATGCCGGTGTGCTTTGCCTTCCTCTGGGCTGGTGTCTCTGGCTTGGAAAACAGAGAGTTCTTTTTGCTGAGGAAAGAAGCAGCAGAAAGAGTCATATAACCTCTCACTTACTGTAATGGATTCCCCTGTGTACACTCATAAAATAGAAAATGTAATTGATGTTTTCTTATGGTAATGAAAACTAACGAAGTCGAATACTTTATCATCAATTTGTTTAACCTATTGCGTGCTCAGCAGTGTGTATTGCACAGGCATGTTTTATGGGATGGCTGGAAATAAAACACTCCTGGTGTGGGATGAGCTCCTGGAGGAGACTTGTCTGATCTGGGATGGACCACCATGAAGGGGGCTCAGGAATCACTCGTGTGAGAGGGTTTCCTGAAAATAGCCTGAATGGGAGAGAAGGTGCCTGAGGACAGGGCAGTGCCCCAGCCACGGCGGGCAGGGCTGTGAGAGGAGAACTGGGACCTCCATCAGTGCTGCAGGGACCTGGCTGGGCTTGGCATGGGCCTGGCAGTGCTGAGGTGCTGGGATATCAGCCCCTGGAGAACCCCAGTGTCCACAGGTAGTTCAAGGCTTGTTGTGTATAATCCTGCTGTGCCTACATCTCCTGGAGACAGCTGCTTTGAGCACTCCAGCAGCCGGTAGTGTAAATGTAAAATCTCTCCTCAGTGTGGCAGGTCTGCGGAAAGAGACTCACCTGCTGGAGATCAGGAGCGTAAGAACTTCCCATTCTCCCTGAATTCATCAGTGAAAATCTCAGATACGGTGCTGTCTGCATTTTGGACAGCTGTAATAACCAAGTCCTGAAAAACTGTTTTAGAAGTGAGATCTGGGTGGTTTAGTACTTGATATAATTCTGCTCCCCAGAGATCAGTTACAGTCTTAATATTAACCTCTGGAGCAAGTAGCTGTTAGGCATGCTTAAAAATCCCACCCTCGGGCTTGGCAGAGGAAGTTTTGTAGGTTGTACAGATCATGTTGCAGAGCTGTGAAACACCATTATCCCTAGAACTTGATTTGCTTTATTGGGAAATTATTTTCCTGTGCAATGAATCTGGTGGTCTTACTTTCACCAATACTCAGGTGTATGAACCCCCCCATTAACACAAAAGGAATTTGGTTTGTGGTAGATGTGCATTTTAAATCCTGCTTTTTGGGAAAGCCCGGTTGGACCAAGGAAGGCACAGTGTTTCCGAGGTGGAACACAAACCCGTGTGCTCCAGTCCCACGGCTCAGCTGAGGCTGCTGACAGCAGCCCACAGGGTGCAGCAGGCCAGGAGATCTTATCAGCCTTTTTATATCTGCACTAAAGCCTGTATTCAGTATTCCCTATAAAATATATTTGCGTGGATTATGATTTTAAGAACATGAGAGATGATGGCTTCATCCTTGATACTTCATGTATCTTGATGCCATGGTGATTCTCAAATTAAATATGTGCAGGAACTATATGTACACTTGGAAGTTATCTCCCTGCCTGTGAGCTGTCTCATTCCCACTGCTCTTCAACAAACACATTCCCTGGGATGCCAGTTGCCTTCTCCTCCAGAGCTGGACGGAATGGACTATAAATACTAATGTAAAGAAAACAAGAATGCAGAGAGAATGTGTGCAGAGGCTTTGTTTTCAAACAAATTAAGCATCAATGTCATTATATAAAACCCAAATGTTCTTAGAAGGAGATGAGAGACAAAACTGAACATAGAATGCTGAAATGTTGGAATAATCCTGCCTGTTCCTGGTCCGTGTCAGCCTCTCTTCATCTGAAATTTCTTGTGAACAGAGAAGTCGCAACTGATTAATCATGTCTGATTTTAAGTAGAAATTCTTTGCAGGGTGAACATGCTACTGATTATTATTTAATAGCTGCCTCCAACTGCAAACATCCCCAGACCAGAAAGGCTCAGTCCTTTTAAGAACAAAATGCTCTACAAGTTTAATTGTTATAAACAAAACCTTCTGCCAACATTGCACAGACGTGACCTGTATTTTCCGTAGGTTAGAGGGAGAGTTATTAGCTCAGTGTTCTGTGAGTTTGGAGGAAGACTAATACTTTTTCTATAAATGAAAACAGCTGCTTTGCAATAACATTCAAGTTCCTAACAGCTGTCAACCATTGCTTTTTGCATTCTTTAAAATGTGTAAAGTGACCAAAAATAGTCTAAAATAATCTTCCTGGTCTGTTTAAGTGTATTATCCCACTGCCACAGGAAGCTGGATAACAAGGAAAGAGAAAGTTTCAAGAAACAGGAATAGGACATAAAAATAAGTCTCCATATCATATTTTAGTCTCTAGACCAGAATCAGAGGAATTACAGCTGCCAAGGCCAGGGAAAAGAGCCTGTTCCATCCCCAGGTACCTGGGAGCACAGTCTGTGACAGACCCAGGTTTTGAGGTGGTTGATTATTCCTGTGGTTCAGATTTGTTCACCCAAAGTTTTAGGTTATCCCTCAGAACTTGGAACTCTCAGGTGAGGAGTTCTGCTTTGGGCTCATCTTGGTTCGGGGAGCAGCTGGGGAGGAGAGATCTGGGTTGTGTTTGAAAATTCATGTTCTGATATGTCAGGGTCAGCACCACTTTTAATGTCAAATTTCATGACTTAAAACTGTTCCAAAACAGCTTCTGCAGGAGCTGTGGGTCTCACTGGGGTTTTCTTTCCTCATCCCATCTTGTTGGAAGGGGAATGGGACAAAAAAAAAAGTCTGGAAAGGGAGGTGTGTGTGTATTTTGATTGCACATATGTGTATTCATAAATTTTAAAAAGGAAAATTAAAAAGTTAAAAGAAACTATGTAAAAACACAACCCTGTGATTAAAGCATTTTTAAGAGATAAACTACAATTAGAATAAACTGTCATTAAATTTTGATACTGCCATGGAATGATGGTAACTGAGGAGTTTAAATTTAAAAGTAAATATGTTCGAGTAGGCGATGCATATGTTGGCTCTGACTCTTTCCGGGATGGAAGCCCCAGCATCTGTGACAGTGAAAAGCCAATTAATTTGTATTTCCTTGTGTTCACATGCGTGCTTTTCTGCTTAATGGTAGTTGTGAGTTTCTCTGGCTCCAAGTGCTTTGTTTTGGATCATTACAGCATCCCTGCAGAGCCTGGTGCCCCAGTTATGAATGGCTTTACCTGGAAATACTTCAACAATCCTGGGTTTCCTTGCACTAAGCTGTTTCTATCAGCAGGATTTACATTAAAGAGAACACCAGTATTTGCAGATCCTCGGTCAGTCCCTCTCAAGGTGTGAGTGGGAGGCACAGCCCTGTTGCTCCAGCATCCTCCCCGCTCCTGGTTCCTCCAGTCAGGCCCCCCGTGCCCGTGCTCAGCACCCTGTGCCCAGGAGTGCCCGAGCCGGGCTTGGCTCCGCTGCTCGCTGCTGCTGGCCATCCCTCTGCCAAGGGAAGGATTGCTCACGGCTCGTTTTTGTAGGATAATTCCCACAGCAGGGTGGGGGTGCAGGGTGGGGATGGCGCTGCTGGGAATGGTTTCCTTCTGCCTGCAAACTCCAGCTCTGCTCTGCAGCGGGGATGATTTATTCCACAAGCCGTTTCTGCCCAGCCTGCTGATGCTGAGCAAACACCGGCGTGCCGGGGTCAGGGATGTTGGTGTACGTGGAACAGTGTGTTGGGAGTAAAGTTTGAACAGTTGTTCAGAATAGCAACGGCTCGTTAGCCCCATGCTTCGAGCTGATGGGGGGCTGGACATCAGCCTGGATGGGTAAGGGGAAGTTTTCGTGCCTGGATTCCGAAACAAAAGTGAAATATTGAACAGAGTCTATTTTGTGAGCTGTTGGTATTGAAACTGTACAGTTATTGGTTCTTCTGGATTATTAATAATGCTGTAATTTATGTGATGTTTTAAACTGTGCAGCTTAGAGTTCGGGTGACTGAGACTTTTGTGTTTGTTTCATCCACTGTGATGAACAGAGACTGTGCTGGTACCTGGTGTCTTTATGGGTACTGCTTGGTTTTCATGAACCCTCTAGTGCATCGTCTGGGTGCTGTGCTGCCCTGAGCTGCGGAACTATCCTTGGTGTCTTCGTAGCCAGGGAGAAGCACCTTTGTCTCTTGGTAACCAGGCAGTGAGGAGAGAGCTCGTGCTGAGCTGCCATGGGTGCCCAGCCGAGGCTGGGCCCCAGGGTGGTCCCACTGGGGCCGAATGCAGGCAGAGGTGCCCGTGGCCGGGGCATGGGGAGCGTTCGCTGCCCTCGGCGTCACCTCCCGGCGCTGGGAGTTAAAACCAGGATCTGGAGGCTGTGTTTCTGCTATAGGTGCTTTACCACAGGATGATTTTGTCTGCTCTCAGCTTTATTTAGAGCTACATATAGCTAATGCAAAACCGTAGCAATTAAATAAAATCCTTCTGTTGGTGCTGTACGCAGCCCAATCTGCTGCTGGCCATGCTGCACGTTTGCTGTTCCACAGAAAAGCAATCCAGAAATGAAGTGTTTGTTCCTTTTTAAGGGGCTTTTGACTAAATTCTTTAATTTCACTGGCTGTCAAGGTAGTGTTAAGTAAAATAGGTTTGAACTGCTGTAGTTTTTGTGTACTGGACTAGATGTCAGAAACCTTTGCCATCACTGGAAATTCTGTCACTCTGGATTTACTATCTGTTTCCCACAGCTGAATTCCTGAGCAGTGTGATTTAACACCTTGGCTCTCCATCAGCCGGGCCTGGCATTTATTTGAATGCATTACACCACTGGTTTCCATAAACTATTTTACAATTGTTTCATATAAATGACTGTTTATTTCTACAAAAACCATCTGTATTTCTATGGAGAGCAGCAGATAACTGTGTGTAAAATTCAGTAATGTCACAACAGTGCAAGTTAAGGAAAACCAGATTGGACTAAAAAAACCCTCTTGTGCTTGTGTGTGATGTTAAAAGTTTGTTTTCACTATTTAAATATCTTTATTTATTAACCAGTATTTGCATTTGTAGTGATAAAATCTTTATTCCACTTCAGAGGTGTTGAGGGGCTTTGGGGGTTTTTAGCAGATAAACAGATTTAAGATGTCCTCACAGCAGCAGGATTGGAGATGTAAACATTCTGCTCTGCAGCCAGTTCCTCTCTCACTGTTTACATATTTTCTGTTGTTTTATTGTCATTGCCAAGCACACAATGGAATCCTGCCCCTTCTGTCATGTTCTAAGAAAAATCTCACAGAAGGAGGCCTGAGCCCTCTCCCTGTTCCCACTTTGCTCTCCACAGTGGATTGATCCTGCTCCTCCCTGAGCCCTTTTTGTCCGTGGTCCTGGGCCAGGGGCCGTGGCCAGCATCAACTGGGAGCCGGGGTTCCCCCAAGCCTCCTGGCAGGACGAGGCATTGCCTCGGTTTCCCTCCTCCCAGGCAGCACCCAAGGAGCCTCCACACTGAGCTATTTTAGTTCCTCCATCTGTTGCCCATGTGCTGGCAGAGAGGACGCTGGAATCCAGCAGTCTTACACTTAGCACGACTGATACTTTCTGACAGACTATTTGAAATGATAGAAATACATAAATCTCCTCTTTTTTATGACCTTGTAATAGCTGCAACATATTTCCAGCAAATATTTTCTATAGCAATAATAAAAAAAGCGATAACAAAAAAATAAATATAAATATAGTTTAAACTCGTGCAGAATCGCGCTTTCAAAGCCCAGGGATGGAGCAGCGAAGCAATAAATCGCAAACCCTTGTGAAAGGAGCAACTTGAAACAGGAAAGTCCCACAGACATCAACGTTAAGTGTTCAGTGACAGTTCTCTTTTGACTGCTCTCCTGTCAGTGTTCTGCCCGTGGACAAAGCTGAGGCACAGCTCGGTTCCCTTTTGCTTGTTCCCAGCATCAGCTGCTGTGATTGTTCAGCTGTGGCTGCCTAACTGTCCACACGTCTGATTTTCCCCTGTTATTTCCTTTGCCCAGAGAAGCTGTGGCTGCCCCATCCCTGGAAGTGTCCAAGGCCAGGTTGGACGGGGCTTGGAGCAACCTGGGCTGGTGGAAGTTGTCCCTGCCCATGGCAGGGGCGGCAAGAAGATGAGCTTTAAGGACCCTCCCAACCTGGACTACTCTGGGATTTCATGGTTCCAGCAAACCCCTGGGCTGTGGCAGAGGTCAGGTACGAGGTGCTGCACCGTCAATACGATGTGTGACGCGTTGCTCACACCTGCTGCTCTCAGGTCTGGCTGCTGACAGGGGTTTGTTGAAGGTGTTCAAGGAGAGGCCGGTTTGTCTGGGCTTCCTCACCGGGCAAACTGTAACATGAAGCTGTAGCAAAGAGCAGAATCAGTGGCTGACACATGGACAAATGCAATACACAGGGGCCAAACACGGGCACGGCTTTGGCAGAGCAGGTCGAGCTCCAGCACCGTGAGCAGGCTGTGAGGAGCCAGAGACCATCTGAATAGGATGGTGGGTTTTTTCATGGCAGGCTTAGTTTTCCAAAAAAGATTTGACAAAGGCTCATAAAGCAATTAAGCTGTCACAGGATGAGAAGGAGGATCTTCACATGGATTAATAATTGATTAAAAGACAGGAAACAAAGAATAGGAATAATGGCCCTGGGTGATTAGTAACTAGGTTACTGGTGGAGCTCCAGTGGAACTGGTGGAACCTGCATTGTTCATTATTGTGGGGCATGGAAAGGATGTGAATGCTGATGTGACAAAATGTGCTGTTGATACAAAGGAGGTAAGAATAGTGCAAATAAAAGCTGTCTGTGAAGCACTGCAGAGATATCCACAGTGCTGAGTGACAGGACAATAAAATGAGAGAGGGAATTCAGTGTCAATGAGTGCAAAATAATATACATGGTGAAAAGCAACTGTAACTATATGTGTACAATCACGGGCTCTAATTACCTTCCATCAGTCAGGAAAAGTGTCCTGAGTAGTTCCTCTGAACACTTCAGCTCCCAGTCAGAAAGACAAATGGAAGTTCAGGAATCAGGAAAGGAGTGGGGAACAAACCAGAAAATATCACTATGCCAGTCCATAAATCCCAATGTGGTCACATCTTATTTGCAATATTTTGTCTCAAAAAAGATAATACAGAAGTAAAGAGATACAGAAAGGGATGAATGTGAAAATTAATCAGATATGTAAAACAAGCAGCAGGTGCTGAGGAGAAAAGGGCTTTCCTGGTGTGGAAAAGGCACAACTGGGTACAAGAGGTGTCTGTGAAGTGCCGGTGGTGGGGCTGGTGAACTGGGAGGGTTTCACCCCGGCTGTTCTTAGACAGGAGCTGCTCGCCCGAAACGTCGGGGTGGCAAGGGCTCTTTGGAACAAAAGGCGATTCTTTTGCTCACACAATGCAATAAACTTGGGTGTATAGGCTCAGTTTTAAGCCATTTGGGGGTTTTGTTGATACTGGTCTGTTTAGTTTAGGCTTGACAAGTCCACAAACATGAAATATTCCTTTTGTAATCCTTAGTTCACCCTAATAACTATGTTGGAGATGGAGAGGGGTTTGGTTGGGGTTTTGTTTAAAGCCTGGTTCCCTGTTGCAGTGTTAGTGTTGTTTATTGTGCAGATTCACCCCTGACCGTGGCATTCTTCATTGCTATTGAAAGTTAATGGGGGAAAAATTGCATTCCAAACATTTGAACCCGTAGTAGCCATGGCTGAACTTAGTTGATCTCTGGTGATCGGTTCAATTTAGTTACGATTTTTAGCCATTAGGCTGGGGCTGAATGATGGTGATTTGGTTGAGGCCAAATGTCTGCAGAAAATTGGCTGTTTGATAAGAGCCCTGTTATCAGAGGGGGATACTTTCTCATTTACATTTAGATGAGTATTGATTATTTATTTACTCAGAGAAGTGAGATTCGTTCCCAATCTTATCTCTCTCGTCTCTGCTTGTCAGCAGAAAGAGAGAGAGAGCTCCTGACAACAGCCCAAGATAACAGCACTTTGTAGTGGAGATAAAAGTTGGAATGGGCCTTTTTCTAGTCTTGACTGAAAGGATAAGTTTTAAAAATTAGAACTGATGGGTCCTGCTTTCAAAAGCCCTTTCTGAAGGCTTTGCAGCTTAAATGGCAACAGAATTGGTTTGTTGGTATGCGGGTGGCCATTCCCTTCTGTAAGGGAGACACTTAATTTGATTATGTGGTGGGATTCTTCCCGGGCACCTTTGTGTGTGCACAGGCAAGCTGTGAGTGTCGGCGGCTGCTTGCTTGGTTTTAATTCCTGTTAAACATTCCTCTCTCTAAAGGAGTATCTTGAAATAGCCCAGCACAGTGGGTATCTGTGGACAGAATCTGTGGAGTGAGGGGTTAATCAGGGAGCGCTGGGAGCTGCCATCAGTGGCAGAGCTTGGCCTGGATCACTGGCCAGGACCCTCCGTGCCAGGATTTTAAACGTTTATTTTGCAACTGCACAGAGCATTTGCATGAGATTACAGAAATCCATAAAATCCAGCTTTGGTATTACCACTTGAAATTTTGTTGAAATTCCCAGAGCAGGAATCCAGTAGGAGACCATTAAATTATCCAATGTTCCTACTACAATGACATCATTTGAACTTGTGAGAGAAGCCTGGTAGTAAAACTCCTCCACAGAGTCAGCCTAACATTCTTCATCTGTTGGGAAGCAGAGGTCATGTAAATGTGGACAGATATTTCAAGTATTATTGAAGAGTAGATACTCTCTTAAAATCCATTTACACTTTTTTAATTAATTTCTTAGTATTTTCTGTTTTCAAGGAGTTATCCAGAAGGCAGGTTGACCTGTTTCCTCTCCAGAGCTCCAGTTCCCTGCTTTATTAGCAGAGTTAATACAGGCTTGACACAAACTGGATAAAATAATTTACCTGATCATGGAATTCTCAAACTGCTCCAGATAAAAATGATCCTTTGCCGCTGGCAGGGTGATTTTGAGGGTGTGATCCCTGTTGGCTCTCCACAGGGTTCAGCAGCATGAGGACTGTTCCTGACATAGGTGATGTTGTTCTTTGGAGTGGATCCAGCTGCTGGAATCAGATCCACACAGGGACGGTGCCCCCGCCATGCTCCTGCAGTTAACCTTGTCGTCGTGCACGTGTGATCCTGTGGTAGTTTTAAGGCTTTGGTAGTGCTGATGTCTGTTCTTTGCCTCATCCCTCTGTCTGGGAAGCACCAGGGTGAGTTCATCACTCCGTGCTGGAGGTACCCTGGGGCTGGCACTCAGCCATTAGTTCCAAGAGAGGGGGATTTCACTCCTTCCTCTGCTCTGATTTTAAATAGGGGTGGGGTAGGAGCAGGACAGAGGCTGTAATGGAGCCAGGGAGCTGGGGCACAGCAGAAGGCACTGGTGTCAACAGGTGCCAGTCCTGGTCACCCTGGTCTGAAGCTCCAGTGGCAGCAAGAGGCTCTGTGTGTGGGAGCGCTCGGAGCAGGGGTGTGGTACCTGCTACCAACAGCACAGATGTCCAGATGGGAACCAGCAGTTCCCTCAGATGTAGCCTGGGAATCTCTGGAAGATGCTTGTGGCGAATGGACAAGGCCAGCAGGTTTTGCTGTCACTGATCTGTGCTTAAACCTACACTAGTTTTTAATCCAAATTGATTTACTGCTTTGAGATTTGTTTCAATTCAGTATATTTTGCTTCTGCCTAACAAGCCAGGCCTCTGCTTATTTAATTTGTTTTCAATTGTTAATCACATTTCCAGTAGCTGGGAGAGGAGCAGCAATGGTGCTGGGTGTGTTTGCCTTTCTTTGTGCTGCACTGAGACACCTCCACTGCTTCTCGAGTGCAGCTTGTGCTGCAGATGCTTCGGCGGCTCCGCGTGCCATCACTGGTTGTGCTGGGCAGGGTGGGAGCCGGTGGGTTTCCTCCTGTGTCCTGCAAAAATCCTGGCACCATATCTGCTGGGAGTGTCATTGGGAATAAGGGGGCTCCATAATGTTCCACCTGGGGAGGAAACACGCCTGGGCCGAGCAGCGAGCGCTTCACGTGGCTTTGGGGAGATGGAATAAGAAGTCGTAGTTGAAATTCTGCTGTAGTAAATTCAAAATTAATTGGCTAACAAATTCCATTCCTTAGGCACACCGTCCAAGGCTGAAAGACTTAATTTTTTTATATTTTAAATATTTTATCATGTAAGCTCATAATTCAAAGTCAGGAAACAGTCAGAAATATTTTAAGTGCTGATAAAGGGGGAATAGATTCCATTATTTCAGTTCTATGTTTTTTGTTATGTTAAGACCTGGTTAAAGGTGCTTTGCATTACTTAAGATTTTTCAGGTATCTGTGTAGTATTATTTTGCCAGATTATGCTGAAATTACACAGCTAAGAACTCGGTGAGCTCTCAGATGTGAGCAGGAGTGGAGTCACCCCGTGCTGTTCGAGGGTGGGAGCACAGCCCCACCAGCTCCTGCCCTCGGGAGGGGCTCTCCTTCTTCCAAGGTCCCACTTGGAGCTCTGTGCACCTGGGTCTCCTCCTGCCCTGCTGGGGCTCTCCTGACCACTGTCAGGATGGCAGGGCCACAGCCGACTCATGGGGGGTCACCTGGAATTGTATCGGGTTCCGTACCATCCTCCACCTTCTGACAGGGCCCTTTGCTTTGGCAGAGAGCTTTGAGACATCAATACCTACCTGCTCTGCTCCTGGGTTGCAAGTAACCTCGTGTTAGTTGAACGTGCTAAGCCATCACTTTGGTAGAAACGGATGATTTTACAAGTTACTTTATGTTTCAGGTCCTCAGTATCGGCTGGAGAAGCAGAGTGAACCTAATGTCCCAGTAGATTTAGACTGTACCTTGGAGAGCCAGAGCACTTTGGAATTCTGCCTTGTCCGGGAGAACAGTATGTTTCCCATTTTCACTTTTGCTCTTGTAAACTGCTTAAACTCACATAAGTTATGTATTTTGGAACACAAGCTGTACTGTCTGGGCAAGTACATTTTGACGAGACTCTCTGTCCCGAGGCACTTTCTGTGGTGCCAAAACAATATTCCAGAGGGAAATGATGGATTTCATACCTCTAGTAAATAGTCTGCATCCTGTTTATCACTTCATGATTAATCTTTTGCTGTTAAACTCTGCTCTGTAAAGTTATGACCAACCCTGAAAAACACGAAATATGAACCTGTCTGTGTTGCAGACGCTGCTCAGTGACTCGAGAGGTTGGTCTGCAGTGTGTTGTGCCAGGTCAATGTGGCTGTCAGAGGCACTGGGTTTTTCTAATAAAATTTAAAGAAATTAGCTATGTAGAAGTAACTAGAGCAGTTTGATGATTTTTGAAGTGCCAGACAAATAATCTTCTCTCCAGCTATGCTCAAATATTTTTATTCTATTACTGTTTAAATGTTCTAATATTATTTCCTTATTTATTTCTTTTCATAAAATGACATGAAACTTTAAAAAAAGAGGCTTAACATTGATTTGTGTTTGTTTCCATAGCATTTTGGTCCATTCTTCATTCTTTACAACAGTCACACTCTCAGTTTTGGGGTTCTTTCATTCATTTTGTGTAAAAATGTTGATTGTACTAATGAGTAAAACCAGTCACATCCTGCTCTCAGCCAAGCCCACGCTGCAAAGAGCCATAGTAAGAGCCTGTTTCAAGTCGTAGAAGAGGTTTTTCTTTCTGTGCAAAGATTAGACCTTCCCACTGATGCTTTTTGATAGCAAGTGTATTTTATCTCCAAATGGCAGCAGAGCCTCCCCAAAGCACCTCCTAGTTGCAGCAGAGAGGAGCAGCCCTTGCTCTGCTCATGGACACAGCACCACGAGCTCCCCAGAGCTGGCATTAACACTCTCAGGCTGGGCTGCTGCTCTCCGTAGGGGGGGACTTTCTCCCAAAATATTCTTGGTGCTCCTGGTTCATTTCTTCATAGAATGGTTCTAAGAAGCTGTAGGAGAGAGCTTGGCAGGAGGGAGCAGAGGGGCTGTGCCCACAGCAGGAGGGAGCAGGGAGGCTGTGCTGAGGAAATGGAGCAGTTCTGACCTTGCTAATCGAGTTGTGCTCTTCCACAAGCCAGAATTCCCCGACGTCTGCATCCCACCTATTACTTTTGCATTGATTTTTAATCTATGAAACGATGCACACTAGTCATACTTCCATAGGCTTTGCATGTGATTTAAAATAACATTTTTTTTAACCAAGGCTCTGTAATTAAAAGAATATTGTATATACTTCATTTTTAATATATTTTCATCATCTATGGAGGAATCCAGACTGCAGCCTAGAGCTGTATCTTCTGCAGGTCTTTGCTCTCATGAGTGGCTTGGGTTCAAGTTGCACCGTTACTTTAACAGTCAATCTGTCTCAAGTTTGTAAGTTCTGTAGCAGGAGGCAGCGGGTCTGCTCTGCACAAGCAGCAAATACTCCAGGAGAGCCTCAGGGCCTTGGCTCAAAATAATTGTCAATAAATGTAGTATTGAGGGGACAGTTTTCCCTTTTCACCAGAGTCCTTGTGCTGCACCGCTCCTTTCCCCTCCCAGGCCAGGGGACACCAAAGCAAGCCCTGCTTCCCTGCAGAGCAGGATGTGGAGAGGTGTGGGATGGATCCCTGAGGCTGCCAGCTCAAAATTCCCTCCATTGGTGAGCTCCCCTGCCCTCGTTAAGCAAATTGATGGTGCCCATCTAAGAGCATGATCTGGAGCCCATCTAGGATGGGGATTCCCATCACAGAGAACACCCTGGGCTGGACCCCAAGGGCTCCCTGGGCTCATTGAGCTCCTGGTGCTTCTCCAGCCACCATCCTTCCCATCTGCAGTGGCATCACTGCGTAGGTGATGCCAGCAAACCCAGCTTTGGTTTGCTCAAGGCTGGCAGGAGTCTAGGAAAATAATGAACACTTTGGTGAATTCTGCCTCTTTTCTGAGTGTTTTCTGAATTGATCCCAAACTTGAATAAGGAACACAGGAGAAATGTTATGTTTGTTGTTCTGCCCCCCCAAATGGGTTAATTTAAAGGGATCCTGCGCTGTCCCTGCTCAGGGATTTGTGTTGGCCCTGCACACAGAAGGGCTCAAGGACAATACAGTGTGTGAGATCAGTCACAATCCCTGCTTGTGCGGAGCCTGGCTCCCCCCAGCACAGTCAGAAAGTGTATTTTGGGGTGCTTAGGAGCTGTCTTTTGGTGTGACATTAGAATAGAAATATTGACAGTTTTGCACTATTAATAAAATAATGGCTTAACAATCCTATCATCAAACTGAAATATTCACTTTGTGCATTCTGTCTTGATTTGAAATACCTTTAGCTTCAATATGCCGGTCAGGAAGAGCTCTGTTATAGCACCTATTGCTTATAAATGTGCTCTTCATAGTCTCATAGTCATTTATAAGTATATATATGGATGATGCCAAGCATCTGCTGGGAGAAGAGCTGCCACGTTCCTTTGGGCAACAGAAAGTTTATATTTCAGGGTATTAAATGAAACAAAAAACTTTCCATTATTAAGAAATATGTATGGAGAAATCCCCTTTCCATCCTGCATTTCCTAATAGCATTCAAGTTAATAAACTGCTTCCAGTGTGCAGAACTTTTAACTCGAACAAAGATTTATCTTTAAACTGAAAGCTGCACTTTGTAATGTGAAATGCCTTTATGTGTGGTAGCAAACCGTTCATGGCTAATTTAGTTTTATTCTTGCCATCTTACTTCTGGAAAGTTCCTCTTTCTCATTTTATCATTAGATAGTAATTAGTATTCAAGGGAAATTGGTCTTAATATATTAAAATTGGTTTAGTGCCTTTAGACCTATAGCAAAGCCAATGTCTTATTGGAAAATGTAATTGGGGACTCTGTGTATGTAATTAATTGTATTGCAATTAAGAACTTTCATTAAGCAATATTCTAGTACATTAAAGTAATAAGGGACATTTTTGCAGTGCAGTTAACTTTGTATTTTGTTGTTTTATCGAGGAAATACAGGTTCACTTGCTCTTGAATAGTCTGCATATGGCATTTCAATATTCTGGTATTCCTAATGAGTCATTTTTATCTGTCCTCTGGTGCTGGCAGGGGTCTCTGTTGGAGGAGGCTCCTGGTTTAGCTGAGTCCCCATCACAGGAGGCTTCTGTTTAGCTTCTGCCTTGTTTCAGACTCGTGGTTCTGGTGCTGTTGTTCCACTGCTGTTTGTCTCATTTGAAAGTCAGGAGTTTCAACGAGGGGATTGGCCCGAGGGACCAGTTTAACTCCATATTTCACAGTGTTCCTCTGGGTCCATGTCCTGCCATCCTCAGGCACGGGATCTGTGTGATGGGGCAGTTCCTGGCTACTCTCCCAAGAGCAGCGACTTAGAAATCCTGTGCAGCTGAATCCGTTCACAAAGCTTCATGAAACAGAGGGGGCCGAGGTTACGGGTACAGGGCAGATCTGAGAGGCTTCCAGGGCAGAGTCCTGCTGCCACGGGGCTGCAGCCCTGACAGGGGCTCACAGGTTTAGTTACAGGCACGTTTTTTTCACTGGATGTGACCTGGCAGGCTGCGAATTTCCTAATGCTTTTATTTTGGGTAAGTGAAATCTGAGAAGCCTCAGCATCATAAGAGCTGTGTAACGTTGTCACGCAGCATCCCCCCTGTGCCATAATTCCGGGTGGATGGCGAGGCTGGGGCGGTTCAGAGCCGGGTGGGGGGGTCGGGAGCACAGGGACAGTGGTACCCTCAGGGTGTGCTACAGGTCCTGATCCTGTGAAGTGTTCTGAGCACATTTCACAGGAGGTGTGGGAGGGAGGTCAGTGTGTTGTCACTTTTGGTGATATTTCTGATCGCTGCTGATTCGGTTTGGCTGTGGGTGCTGACGCTCCCTCCCAGGTAACGCCGTGTTTAACACCCTCCTGTAGCACTGCCAGAGCCCTGTCACTGAGTTGGCAGAGGCAGCACGTGGCACCTCACTCCCACTGGGAACCCCTCAGCATCTTGGAGCGGGGCTTTGCCAGGGCCAGCACCAAGGATCTCCCCGTGCGAGGCCCGGGGCTCCTGTGCCCCCACCGCAGTGGCCTCTTGTCGCTGTGGGTCCTTCCCTGCCCCACCGTGTCCCGTCTGTCCCAGGTGTACCCACGTGTCCCGCCCAGCTCACATCCCAGCACAGTGTGTCATGACCACTCACTGGGGGACAGGGCTGCAGGGCACGTCGCTGGTTTCCATCAGAGGGAGGGTCCCTGATGGCTCTCAGCGGCAGGGCTGCGGTGCCACTGCCTCCCTCCTGCTTCCCTTTCAGGCACTGCCATGCCACAGTCTTTCAAGAGGCTTTTAAGTGCACCAAAAAGTTTGACATATCTCAGTGTATCTTTGGAGTAGTGCAGCATGAGGGTTTGACATGATACATTATGATAATCCATAGTATAGAGACATTAACACAGGGGTCTGTGACAAAATGCATTGTAATGTCTCGGAAGGAGCCATTACAATTTATCTTGTCATTCTGGAGCATGGAGTGGTTGCAGTGTTAAGATGGCTCTGCATAAATTCACATGGAGAGTGTTTCATTTGATTTTTGGAATCCTTTCAAGCCGGATGGCACAGCCCAATTTGTAGTTTAACCCCTCAGTGTCCCACTTCCCCAAATGAAGGTCTGCAGTGTGTGGGGAGGGCAGCACTTGGAAAGCTGTGCTGAACGTCTGTGACACAGGAATCTCCTGCTTTATGCTCTTGATGTGGATTTTGAGTCATTTAACAGCAGATGCTCACCTTGCTTTGGTGCAGACAGGAAAGAGCAGTGACGTTACAGAATTAGCAGGGAGACAAGGGAATGCAGCAGGAGAAGTGCTCCCTGCTCACAGGGGCTTCCCTTCTCCCACCTGCACTTGTCCTGGTGATGGCCACAACCCCGACAGCCTCCCATGCTGAAGCAAACAGTGTGTCCTTCAGCAACTCTCAATCTTCCCATTCAAAGGGATCCTGCTCCTGCATCTCTGGGTCAGAGACATGTGCCAGGATTTTCCTGGCAAACCATCCCCTTGTCACTGGAACCCAAGCATGGAAACCCACCATGGCTTCCCTGTGATCCCTAGACAGATGGGAATGTACATCCCAGCGGGAAAGGTTGGCATGGGGAGCATTAGTGTTGAGACTGCTCCAGTGGTGCAAGTCTCAATCAAAATTAATACTGAAAAATCTGACAAGTTGGTACCTGCTTTGCTGGGACTTTAAGATCTGTACTAAAATTCCATCATCTCATCTTCCCGTTATTAAAATTTCAGCAAAATATAAAGTTTTCATTAATCTCCTGCAGCAAATTTAGTTCTCTGAACTGGCAGTTGGTTCAGCTTTTAGGACTACATTAGCCAGGATATTAAACAAAACGTGTCATTCCTCGGGATCTCCTGTAAGAAGCTAAATCAGTTTTCAAGCATATTTATGCCACTTTATCTACCAGCATCTGAAGGATCATTTCGAGCTGAGGTGCTTTATTAGCAGCTGGCATCGAAATTACTCCGCGCACAATTATATATCGCATTATAGTAATGTTGAAATTGGTGTTAATCCAACGTCATAAAATGTAAAAAATCTTTAAAGTGCGTTATATTTTTTCAGTAATTGGCATTTTGGTTTAATGAGTTGTTACCTTTCATAAAGGCAGTACCTGCAGTGGTGATGAGAATACTCATCAGTAAATAGAGTGAGCCTTTGCATCAGCGTGCCCGAGGTGCCACCGGCACCGCAGCACGTGGGGGTGCTGGAACATGAGGGATCTGTGCCAGTGCAGGCATCGAGGGGGCACCTCTGGGCACAGACCCCTCCCCGGGCTCCTTCCCAGTGACGGGCTGCGGGTGCCCAGCAGGATTCCCCGCAGAGACCCGTGGTCCAGGGCTGCCTCCTGCCGCTGGGACACTGGGCTCCTCTTCCTGTGGCCACAGACGTCTGTCATCGTGTCCTTAGTGCCTTAGTGACTTTGTTGTGGGATGGAGGGCGGAATTTCCTCCTCCCAGAGACACAAACCTGAGCGTTTAGTTCTCCCTCCTCCAGCCCTCTGTGGCCGTGCCACTGTGCCGGCTGAGTGTGAGCCGTGTGCCAGCCTCTCCTTCACTGCTGTTGGCTTGTTTTGCAGGCTCAAGAGGAGAAGAGGTGTCGGAGGAGGACCCCCAGATCGATATTGCCACAGTCCAGGACATGCTCAGCAGCCACCATTACAAGTCCTTCAAAGTCAGCATGATCCATCGGCTGCGGTTCACCACGGATGTGCAGTTAGGTAAATGAGTACTGAACGCTGAGCAGAGCGGAGCAGCTCAAACCTTTGGCCATCTCTAACAGCTGCCTGTCCATCTCAGGCTGTTCCACAGCAGTCACTATCACCTTGGTCCATTTTCTCGTGGAGCATTTTAAAGTGTTTCTAGCATTTCAGTGGTTAAAAAAAATTCCTTTCGGTTGAAAATTCTTCAGTATTTTTATTACCCCCAATCAGTTGCACATGTTGCCTCTGAACGAAGGCCATTATTTAATGACCTCATATCTTTTTTTCAATCTAGGCTTCCTAATGGAAAGCTTCTTGCCAACTGTTTTATTATTTTTAAATGAGGCTTTGCAAAATTAAGAATTATTGGGTTTTTTTCCTTTTCTGAGACTGAAAGATTTTAACAACCAAGTGGAATCTGAGGTGGAACAAAATAAAACAAGCATTCCCTAAGGTTTTATACTGTCCCTATTGGCTTGCTGAATGCTTTTGCAAACATGAAGGCCAAGGGCTGACAGAATCCTGAATTATAAAAGCCCCATTACTGTTTTAAAATGATTGAATGGCTTTTTATCTTTGTGTTTAAATTGTGGAAATTTGATTAATGATGCATTGGTAGGTGACCTGTGACATTCCTGCAAATACCTTCCATAAAGAAACAATTCAGCAGTAAAATATTAAGTGCCATAATGTTTACAAAATACATTTATTCTGTAGGATTCAGCAGAATTGTTAAATCTAAACTGTACCAATTCCTGTGTTATTGTCAGTACAGTCTCTTCATTCTTCCATCCTGAAGCACATGGAAGAGTACATGTCTGTAAAATTCTCCCAGAAGAGGCTTTTTTGGTTTATTTTGAGCTGTCTAGTTAAGGCAGGATTTATCTGCTGGTGCTGGAGCAGGGCAGTGCTGGCATGTTCGCTGCATTTGAGCAAACTCTTGGGGTGTGATAGTTTGCTTCCAGTGAAGTTTGACTCACTGTATCTGGGAAGTGTCAGAAATGAGAGCTTGAAAAGGTCATGACAGATCACTAAAGATAAATGGTTAAGGGAGAAGAGCTGTTAAATGAAACAAATGGCTTAACTCGTGCAGCAGTGGAGGAGCTGACCCTGCCCAGTGCTGTAAGGACCATAAAATTTCCCTTTTACAACAATCTGTGAACTTGTGTGGGTTTGATGGCAGTGCACTGACAATGGGGGTTTTATAATCTAATTATTTTTCAAAAATCAAAGAAAACCCCAGTGGGTGTTCAAAGTTTGGACAAATGTAGAGAATCAAAACGTTTCGATAAAGTCAGTGTATGTTGCTGAGGTTTTTCCTAATTTTTTTAAAGGTATTAAAAGAGAAACACTGGTTAAAAAAAAGCACCAGGGGGCTGTTTGGGTTCAGACTGTGCTGAGTGTTACGTGTTACCTGTGAGTGACAGACTGCTCCTTCCACTCTGAATGGAAAAAACGGGGGCTAATTTTTTGGCTTTGTTCAAAGTAACTGTTCTGGGAGCTGTTCTCTTGCAGTGTTGCTTCAGGACCCTGAGAATCCCAAGTCATTCCTTTGCTCCTTGTTGGCTGTGCAAGAACAGATTGGCCAAGGGACCGTGGGTGCACCAGAAACACCCGTGTGGATTTGGGCCAAGTGCTCCAAATAACCCCCTGGAAGGTTGATTACATGTGACAGAACCCAGAAATGGAGAACACCCCCAGTGTAGCCCCTCACCCCTCCCTGCAGGTCACTACAGCATTGTTGGACACATGCATGGAGTTGGAACAGGTTCTGCCCTGGCACTTTCTGAAACATTTTAGCTCTTTTGAGGCCTGGTCATTGAATTTGAGCAAGGTTTACAGAAAATACAGGAGTAAGTTGGATTTTCTGTACATTGTGCATAGCTCTGTAGTAAAAAGCAGTATGTGGATGACCATGAGAGGAATGCCCAGCCCTCCTGAGTGAGAGCTTTATTGCAGCTTAAGGTGGCAGTTTAAGGTCTGGGGTTTGTGTCTCAGCCCATGTCAGAGGGCAGTGCACACACAGCAGCACTCTCAGCAGTTTCACAAAGGCTCTATCATGTTATGGAGGAATAAGACACATTTGCTTGTGTATCACATTAGCAGAACTAACAGGAGCATATTGTCTGGGAAAACGACTGCTGGCAAGTATTTCAGAAAAGGAGGGGCTGTTGCAGACCCCAACAAAGGAAGCAAGAACAGAACAGTTACTGGACGCATACACCGATGACATTTCTTTTGATAAAATGAATGAATTAAAAAAACAGTAGAAGCAGCATTTTTACTTGAGTTTCGAGTATGACTGATTTGTGCTGTGAGACAGAGGCTGCAGAAGCCTCAGACACAATGCTGTTTTGATTTTAGGTTTCAACACATCCAGATTGTGAGAACAATAACACAAAAAAGACAACATTCTTTGTCAATGTGCTCTCTGGATGTGGGTGAGCTTGAGCCAGCGATGTCGAGATACAGAAATAATGGATGAAGTATACAGCGACAATTTGCAGATAAAAATAATAGAAGTTAGAGTGTATTTTACATGATAAAAAAAAGATGAAAGAGGAGGAAGTCTGTTCCATCTGAGATGGTTACAAAATGGTGAAGTAGCCTCTGCTGAAAAGATTGATGCAATGGGGAGTGACCTTGGCTTGGAGCAGGAGCTGGTGATGTATGTATGAGCATCTCGCTGCTAAATGGACCCAGATTTGTAGCACTAATATACATGGAAGCCCAGAACCAAACTCAGGATGGCAATAAATCAACAGCCACTTTGGGTGTCATTTCTGGTTTATATTCCACTATTGTTCTATCACTTTAATTCATGTCACTATCATCTGTTCATCTGGAACAGTTTTATATAATTTTCCAGTGGAGTTACCTGACAAATCCTATCAAATTAACAAGGTGCATTAACAATATTGACTGACTGTGAATTCTGAAGTTGCAGGACCAAACTGAAATTTTTTTGAGGATATTTTCAGGGGTGATGCTCTCAGAGGAAGGGATGGGAAACAGCCCTCACACACAAAGAATTTGCACCTTTATTTTTAGAACTTCTCTTGACTTTTTTTCAGTGAGAAAATAAGGTTTTGTACCATCAAGTTCCATATCTTCCTTAAACTACAGCAAATGCCATTTGAAATAATTAACCGTTACAGTAAAATACCAATGCCGATTTTAAATAATCTGTCCAAAATTAAATCACAAACCAAAATGGGCTCCAGATACAGCCTCAGCCTGCTCAAATTAGTGAGTTCCAGCAGTCTGGGTGTTAATTGGGCTCTTGATACAATACTTAATTGAAATGTGAACTCTCTGATGTGACATATGTTTAATGACAAAGCGCATTCCTGGATTAATGGGGTGTTACTGTAACCCACTGCAATCACAGGGTGAGTGAGGATGACCTGGTGTTGCTGCAGTGAGACCCCCCCAGTAGGTACCTGCCCCATGCTGTCTCTGTGCTTTGGCTTTAGGGTTGCACAGAATACAAACCAGACGTGGTTTGTAAGTTCAGCCGTGACCAGGCCTTAGGAAATACTGAGTTAATTTAGCAGGGCTTGGGAGCACTGTGTGTGCATTACATCCTACTTTTATTTTGTCACATCTCTCAGAAGTTTCTTCATCAGCTTCTTTAGGTTTCCTGTGCTTCAAACAAGCCAAATGAGATGTCTTTGAAGACAAGAGTTAAATGATATTTTTTCCTGTATTGCTTCCTTTTGTTGATGTCTCATGAGTTTCACCTGTAACTCATGACTGAAGACACCTCCTTGTTTTTGATGCTCTGCACACCTTGTGAAGAGCTCCCTGTGAAGTTTGTTCAGGTGTGGCAGCATCTCCTGAACGGGTTCCAGCGGGACACTCCTTGCCCTCTGCCTGTCCCAGCAGTACTGGTGTGGCCCCACCTTGAGTTCTGGGGGGAGTTTTGGTCACCACAGTATAAAAAAGGCTTTAAGCTATTAGAGAGCATCCAAAGGAGGATCAGGAGGATGGTGAAGGGTCTAGAGGGGAAGCCTTATGAGGAGCAGCTGAGGTCACTTGGTTTATTTAGCCTGGAGGTCAGACCTCACTGGGACCTTCAACATCCTCACGAGGGGCAGCAGAGGGGCAGGTATATAGTGATCTCTTCACTTTTGTGACCAGTGACAGGACCTGAGGAAAGGGCTGGACCTGAGCTGGGCAGGTTTAGGTTGGATGTCAGGAAAAGGGTTTTCACCCATAGAGAGGTGGGGCATTAGAACAGGCTCCCCGGGGCAGTGGTCAGGGCCCCAAGCCTGTCTGAGTTCAAGAGGTGTTTGGATAATGCTTGCATGCACATGCTGTTATTCTTGGGGTGTCCTGCACAGGGCCAGGAGTTGGACTTGATGATCGTGAGGGGTCCCTTCCAGCTCAGTGTATTCTGTAACTATTCTACGATTCTGGTGTCTGCTGCGCAGCAGATGGAGCAGGGCCCGTGGTGATAGTGTCTATTACACAGAGCAGTGGTGACTGAAAAACCAGCACTATCTTCTATAAATCTCACAGCTCATGTAGCTGCTGCTTCCAGAAGAGCTCTGTATGCGTTGAGAAGAATTTTTTCTGTGCTATTTCTTTCTTTTGGGATGCTTATGCAGGAGAATAAAATGCAGATTATCAATGCAGTTTGATAACCATTTGTTTCTGGTTTCAAAAGCTCCTGTGCTTTCAGAAAGCCCAGAAGGGCAATATACCTTCAGCCCATTTAAGATTTATAAAGTGTGTCAAACGGCTGATATGAAATCGGTTAAACAGATCACTGTTGTGGCTCTCTATTCTTTCTCATCTCAGGTATTTCTGGAGACAAGGTAGAGATAGACCCTGTTACTAATCAGAAGGCCAGCACTAAGTTTTGGATTAAGCAGAAACCCATTTCAATCGATTCTGAACTCCTCTGTGCCTGTGACCTTGCGGAAGAAAAAAGCCCAAGTGAGTAGTGCTTTTTATTTATGTTCTCTCTCCTCTCCCTCCCTGGATGTGCTCGATGTCCAAAGAATTATTGCTACCATGTCCTTTTCTTTCTATAGGTGTATTTTATTCATTACAGGATGTTTTTAATCCGACTCAATTCTGTTATAGAGAATACAGCATAAACAGACACACATTTTACAAGTGTCCTTTGATGCTGCTCTCAGCTAATGGCATCACTCAGTGTTTCTTGCCCACTGTCATACCAAGGGAACACTGGCTCTGCCCAGCTGTCTCCAGCCCCACAGTGGATCAGGAAAATCCATGTTTCAATATAATTGCAATTTTTTTGAATTTTTTTTTACATCCAGGCCCAGGCAGCTGGGGATCTTGGATATACAGGAAATATCAGCTCAGTCTGAATTTGCCTCAGCCGTGGCTGCAGGGTCACTGGGATTGGAGGGGCCACTCTGAGCGTTCCATTCCACAGTGGTGGCCGTGCTGGGCCACTGATGTCCCAGTTCACAGTCATCACCCAGAGGTCAGAAGTAGCTGTTTAGAGTGTGGCTTCAAAAGCCAAGGGCTTCTGCTTGTTGCATCAGTGGAGTAATGAGAGTGTCTATCTGGAAAATTTGTTTTAAAAAGCACAAGATGGGCCCTGGGGGAACTGGGTGATGTCTCCCAGTGGGGCCAAAATGGAACTGTCTACCATCAAAAAGCAACTATAGTTCAAAAGCTCAGATGGATTTTATTACACTAGTGCCTCTGCAGAGTAGGGATGCTGGTATTAAGTACTTATCTGCAAGGTGACAGAGAGGGAGAATTATGTGATACATATTTACAGAGGTAATGATCTGTTGAATTCTCTTGGAAGAGTAAATTTATGGCTGCCACAGATTTTATCAGCAATTATTGAACTATATCCTTCTCTCCTTCATTACCCCTTCCTACCTCCATGTTCTTGGTCTAGTCATTGTCTTCCTTTTCTGTTTCTCCATCAAGATTTCTTGTTCCTTGGGGAGGCACAATCCCAAGGAGAAGCTTCCCCAGTGACCAGGGGGTCTGAAACACGTGAGGGTTTTGTACAGTGCAAGGGGCAGTTTGCACTGGTAAATACTGTCACACCTCTGGGTTGTAGCCACATGTCACTGTAAATGCAAACACCTGAGGAGATAAAATTGTGCCCACAAAATGAGACTGCATTTGAAGAGCTGACCTTGAAACCCGAGGTTTCCCCTTCCATCGACATGCCAACCTGAGGCATCCAGGTGTCCCTGGAGACCTCGGACCACGTCCTGCTGGGATGGGGCTCTCCAGCCCCAGGGGCAGCACCTGCAGCTGTGGGAAGTTACATCTGTACCCAAATCGTACCAGCACAGGTATTTCAACCCCCAGACAGAGTCCAGGTGCAGAAGGGCAGTACCTGCACATGGGGACCATTGAGTGAAGAATCGCGGTGGCTTTGGAGAGGACACACAGGTTGCAGCAAAGGCGACTGTTATGATACTGAGGGGTTTATTTGCACATTTCACATGACCATCTTAAACTTCTCCTAATAAATAATTGTTCAACAGACTTCCAGAAGGAGAAAATACTTCCTTCTGAAACTGCTGACCTTTTCCCAACTCACAAAAGATGTTCCAAAAGTCATTATTTTAGGCCAGCAGAAGAGACTTTTAGTGTGACATCTCAGAATGATGCATTTTGTGGAACTGAGCAGCAGATCAGTATCTCTTGAATTTTAAATGGGAAAAAGTTATTTTAGTAGCATAAAGGAATGAAACTCACTGTATTTCACAAGTTTTGTCTGTGATTTTTATCAGCACGGTGATGTATGTTTGCAGCAGAGTTTACATCAAAAATTATTCCCGGATCTTCCTTGAATGAATTATTGCAAAGAGAGGCTGAGTACAGATAAGGTCTTTGAGTTCTGCAATATATTTTGTTTTCATGTTTTTATCTTTTGTAACATGAACATGCTCCATCTCCTCTTTCAGAAGTGCTCTGCACACACACTGGTGCTTGTCCTGCTAGGCCAGGTGAAACATGGGGTCTGGGTTTGGAGGTGCCTCCCCACGCATGGCAGTAGGGTTAGGACCCAGCTGAGCCCTGCTTTGCTGGGCTGCGTTCTTGTAAACTCTCGAGGAGGTGAAGGGTTTGCAGGAGCCTCCAAATGTGACTGTACTTTTTAGTAAGGACCAGGGGTGCTGGGAGTGAAGGTTGAATGCTGGGACCAGTGTATGGGTGTGGTGGAGAGCCTTGTGCACACGTTCTCTAGTTTTCTCTGATCAGGTTCATGCAGTGAAGTTTTAGTGGCACTTGCATGGGTGTTAAAGGCCTCAACAGCTTCAGAGCTGATGTGGTGTGAATATTTATGGACAGCTTGAAACCGTTCCGGACAGGCTGAGCTTTCCTGTGCCACAAGTTTATGGAACTCAGAACTGCCTTCAGTGAGGACAGAATGGAAACAGAAAGCTCTGACATCTCACTTGCTGTTAGTGACGGGATTGTAGGCAGGGATGGCTGATGATTTTTGTTTGCCCTTGTAGTAGCCCTGGGTCAGAATTTGAATTTTTATTTGTAAATTAAATCAGACTCCCTTGATTTAGACCAAGGGAAGAGGTAATGGCCCTGCTGGCGCGCTCCAGTGCCATTAGAACCTGAGAACACTCGGCATGAACGGCTTCTTTAAATCAGGTTCAGCCTGATTATCACGAGAGATTCTGAATGTTTTGAATCTTGAAAGGAAGCATCCTATCATGGAGAAATAAGATTTAAGCCTTAATAAAGTAGTTGTCATTTTTATAGCTGAAAAGAGCTTTGTATCTCAATTAAGTGTACATAATATAAAGTCTTAAGGAAGCAACATAATAAGTTTAATACAATTATATCCCTTTGCAATAGTGTAATTTAAAGGAAATCTGATTCTGGTAATGTCTCTTACATTACTTGGACAAGGAAGAAACTTCAGTGTCACTGCCCGCTGCCTCGGTGCAGTGCTCTGTGTCCGAGCGCAGTTTGGGGAGGCAGCAGGGACCTCGGGGCAGCCCTGCAGTGCCACTGGGGCTGAGCAGTTGGGCAGCTCACCGTGGGCTTCTCCCATTCATCTGTGTGCTACACGAGCTGCAGAAATTGGATTTATTTGATAATTTACTTGAGACACTGAAGCAACGTTCTCTGTGACCCTTTATCTGCCTTGTTTTTGTTTTCATAAAGCAGAGACATCTCAGTTACTAGGTCAAAATACCCTCAATATGAAGGTAAGTCTAAACAAAGGTGTTCTGTAGGTCACAGAATACATGGGTAACTTCGGTTTGTAATTTAATTGCCCGCTTTGCACCCTGCAGCTGAAGATTTCCTTTAAATTCTGATTCCATTGTTGCACTGGGGCTTAACAGAGTGTTAACCTGGTAATAGGCACAGGGCCTCCCCATTATATGTCTCGCTATCGAGCGGTTCTGCATGACTAGTTAAAAAAGATGGCAAGAAGATTAATGAAAGCCGCGAGTACAGAAGGGGGGCAGGTACCTCGGCAAGACTTCCAGCGAGGAGATATTAGAGCTGAACCAGAGCTTGGCTTTTTCTTTATCCCGTGACCTTTGAACCTGCCTTACTGTCGAGAGCTGCCAGCCGAGCCGACGTTTTGATTGATGTTGCTACACGAGTCAGTCTTTCCCATTGAATTCCACATCTGCACGAAAATAGCTTTTCCAGCAGTATTCACCCTGGCTGTAAGTGATAGCCAGAGCGATGCCTGAACCCCCTTTATGTAGTTTTCATTTAAAGCTAAAGGTATTTGATGTTTTAATTCAGTGTCCAGTTCCTCCTGATTATGCATGTTGGGTAATACTGACTTAATGAGTTCGTTCTTGGGTTGTGGAAGGACTGAAAATATACAGAAAGCACTGGGAAGGCATCGGGTTCCTGCTGCTCTGGGAGCTCAAATAGAGACGTTGCAGGTTTGCTCAGAGCCTGCAGTGGGGCCAGAGCAGAGGCAGCGATTACCTGTGTGCTTGCAAATGGTGCACAAAATGTCCTGTGCTGGTTCCTGAGATCCCTGCTCCCACTGTGGATAATGCAGAGCATCTGTGAAGTAACAGAATAAAATTCCTTCTTGATAGGAGACTAATCACAGGTTCTGATCAAAAGGTAAAAAGCAGGTTCAGCAGAGAAAATGTTCCCAAACTTGGGGCTCGAAGTGAAAGGACTGTGCGAGTGCAGAACAGAAGGGATGAGCCCACAGACACGTGGCCGTGCTGTGCAGGCAGGGGATGCCTCGGGGGGACGGCAGCGGGGCACAGATGGCCGTGGCTGTGCCGCCAGCTCCGTGTGCCGTGGGGGGCTCCGTGTGCCATGGGGGGCTCCGTGTGCCGTGGGGGGCTCCATGGGGAGCTCTGTGTGCCAGGGGGGGCTCCGTGTGCCACGGGGGGCTCGGTGTGCTGTGGG
>JAYRBT010000038.1:818168-858963 GCA_036023395.1 Myiotriccus ornatus
CTCCGTGTGCCATGGGGGGCTCCGTGTGCCATGGGGGGCTCTGTGCGCCGTGGGGAGCTCCGTGTGCCATGGGGAGCTCTGTATGCCGTGGGGAGCTCCGTGGGGGGCTCTGTGTGCCGTGGGGGGCTCCGTGTGCCGTGGGGAGCTCTGTGTGCCATGGGGAGCTCTGTGTGCCGTGGGGGCTCCATGGGGAGCTCCGTGTGCCATGAGGGGCTCCATGTGCCGTGGGGGGCTCCGTGGGGAGCTCCGTGTGCCGTGGGGGGCTCAGGGCTGAGCCCCAGCGGCCTCGGGAGCCTGCACGGCCTGGGCAGCACTCGGTGGGATGTGTCCCTCAGAGCAGGGTCTGCAGTGGGGGGTCCTGGTGTCCCTGTGCGGGGACGGGCAGTGGTTTGGGGACGGCGTCACTGGAGCAGCTCCTGCCGCAGCCAGGGCTGTGCTGATTAACTGCGTCCCCCTTGAACAGCTTCTCCATAAAAGTTCTCCTGAGCGCAATCAGGAGCGTGCATTGCCTCATCCTTTTAACAAATCTGTTTTGTAGCCCTATTAAAAGGGGTCTTCATCTATCCTGTCAAAGCTATTCTGCTGGGGTTTTTTAGTTTAATTACACTATCCAATTAAAACTCCTCGCTGCATTTTGATTCGCCTCTCCTCGGGCCTGAGTGGATGTGACATTTACAAGGCTCGCCTCTCAGGCAGACAATGCGTGATTGATGAGCTGCAGACGCAGTGGAGGAGCCGATTGCCATGTGGAAACACTGCTTAGTGCATTTTGATTTATTTATCATCTTTTTTCCCAAACAAGGTTGCTGGTGAAGAGGTTTTGGGCAATCCCGAGTTCCACCTCAATTTTCAGCATTTTTGCAAAAATCCTTATTAGTATTCTGCCTTTGGTAATAATTTGAAGAAGAAACAAAAGGCTTTGAGGGAAAAAAATCCAGATGTGTAAATAGCTACCACAATTTGACACAAAAGTGGGTGTGTGCAGCACTTCAATTGCAGCTCTGCCTTCAGGACACCTGGACACAAGGCACCCTCTAACAGCAATGCTGTGTAACAAGCCTGCAGTGGAACATAAAGACCTGAGTTGGAGGAAAAGAGATCATGGAGTGTGCTGCTCCATGAGAGAATGGGGCAAGCCCGCAGGACTACAGCTGTTCTTCTTTTCCCTAACATTATTATCATTTGTTCCTACTAAAGCACTGCCTGGTTTGAGGAGATCCACTCCAGGCTCATGGTGAGCAGCCTGAACCCATCGGTAGCTCCACTGGTGTCAGCAGGGTCAGGATTTCATCCAGAACTGAGTGCCATCACTGCCTCTAAATTGTGTACCTCTGGGATAAATATCACTTGAGTAAAATGGGCTTAACCCCGCCTGTACACTCAGGCCAACATTCCTGGTCAGTCTGTGTCCCTAACCAAGCTCGGTACACTGTTGGTGTGTATTTTATTTTTCTTATTCCTTGCCTTTTTGCTGATGTATTTCTAATTTTTTTCCATCCTTTCTGGGCCCGTGAGAAGAGATTTCAGGGTCTGATCCTGTTGTGGTCACCATTACTGAAGTGTTGAGAATCAGTGATGTCAAGTGATGTCCATAAGTGCTTTGTTCTTCAGAGGGGTCCTTCTCCAGCTATTTATTCCACTAATAACTCTTAATTGTTGACTTCTGCCTTATGGCCCTGTAATGACAAAGCAGTCATCAAAGTATATTGAAAAATTAACATAAATTTGCATTTCCCAGTGTTTGTTTTCTGTTTTGTCCAATTCATGAATATTCTTTTCATCTTCTATCTAATTAGTGACTTAATTCTGTGGATACTGCTTAAAGAGTGGCTTTGGCAAAGAGAGGGTTTTGATATGGGCTGGACTGTGGGGTGGGAGGGGAAGAAGAAAAACTCTTTCTAGTCTTGTCAGATTCGGTAAAAAAATTGTCTTTTCTTGTGCAAATTCACATCCTTCCAATGCTTTCCAGGCATTCTGTATTTCCAAGCAAACTGTTTTCCAGTATTTTTTAGACTCTGATAAAAAGAGTTTATTGCTTAGATTAAGAAGTGATATTTTTTTCACCTTATCAGGCGCAGTGCGTGACCCGCCGAGGGTTCGGATGTTTCCCTGAGATTGCAGCAATTAGCACAGGGTTTGCTGCTGCTGTATAAGCACGCTTTGGTCAGTAATTCTGGAGCTGTAGTTCTGCTGTATGTGAACACAGGGGCATGGAGAAGCTGGGGGCTGAAGCACGAGGGTTTCACCAGCCTTTGGAGGGCGAGGAGAGGGGTGAGCTCAGCCTTGGCGGCGTGGCCGGCACCGCAGAGCCTCTTCCTTCGCCTTGTTGGCTGTGCAGTGGTGCTAAAAATCAGGAGACAGGGCAAACAGCAGAGTGTAAGACGTGGTGCTGAAGGAGTAAATGAGCTCTCCTCGGTGAATTCCCAGTGAAGTAGCATCCTGCCCTTCCGCCGGCATCGGCTGTAGGCTCCTGTCCGGGAGTAACCACACAGGAACCCATTAGTGGTGGGGTTGGAGAAGATTTATCAGCGTTCCGAGCTGAGGCCAAAGGGCACCGTTGGGAAGATGCTGCTCTCCTGCTGTGGCAGCGGGGTCGGCCCCAGGGGGGGCTCAGCAGCACTGGGGCCGGTGAGGGGCGTTGGCACGAGAGGCCTCGGCTGTGCCGAGCTCGCTGTGGGCTGTGCCTACACAAAAGCTGTTGGTAACAGATGAGCTTCTGTCATTCCATTTGCTTTCCATAACTGTTTTGTCAGATAAACATACTTGGGAATAACATGCATTCCCTGTTGTGCAGCTGATTAATCCTGATGGCAGGACGCTGAAGTTTCCCCCCAAACCCCAAACCAGTATTGGTGTGGAAATGGTGGTAATGGAGCTCCTCTTGCAGTGTCTGCATTTGGTTTAAATCTCCCATCACGTGCAGTAGGAGCCACTTGAGCTGCTGCTGTTTGTTACCAGTTCCTCTTATATGGAAACATCAAACCATGGAAGCTCCTATTGATCTTGGCATGGTCAGGGGTGGTGCTCCTATTGGAAAGAGGTACATCACATATTTAAGCACTCTTGGAAATGGAAATCAATCTCACAATTCATAAATTCCATCTGGCTAGAAGAGTAGCAGAGCGAAGTGCCAGTTAGGATTTCAGTGCACTCGTATTTCACACTGTAAATAGTGTGATGTGGACTTGGAGCCCATAAACATGATGCTGTAATGGGGAAAAGTCTCCTTGGCTCCTTTCCACTGCATCACAGGCACACACCCAGCCATCCTCCAGCACGGCAGCAGTGAACACCTGAGCAGGTTTTGTCTTGATCCACAGCAAGAACCACCCGAGGAACTTTCAAGACCCAAAATACAGCAGCTGTTTGGGATCCTCCTGACCTTGTTCTGTGCCACTCATTTTCAGTAATCAGTGTCTGTAACTGCGTGGAATGTTCAGTGTCCAAGGAACATGGTGGGAGCTGGTGGGGGCGGGGCTGTCCCCCATCCCCAGGAGTGGTGCAGAGGCACTTTCGGAATCATTAAGATGCTGCATTCCAGGCAGAGCTGCATTCATTAACATGCTGATGAGCTCCCAGGTTGGAATTCTGCATTTTTAGTACCACCAGGGTATCATTTGTCAAATGATTTAAAGGGTGGGGGTTTTATTATTATTATTAGCCAATTTTTCAATATAGAATTTATATTCCAGATTAGTGCATCATAATGGTGTTTAATTAACACTCCACAATAAAATACTTGCGTCTCAAATTTCCTGGCCACCGATCTGAGCATATATCAGTCACTTTTTGGAAATCTGGAGAATTAGATAATGTAAATAAGATTTCCAATTAGCTTTCCTGCAGGAAAGACCTGGATTTACAGTAATATGGCTGTTACTTTATGGATTGCTAACTCTGACTGTTGAACTGAATAAATTAGGAGAAAACTGTTGGAAAAGTATCATGTATAGAATATGCTTAATTTTAATTTTGAAGCTATCATCATTCATACAAGTGAAGGACGTTTTGCCTCCCCACGTGTTCCATACTACACCTTTGTGTTGCAGTTGTCCCTCCTGGCTCTGTCCATCAGTCCTGGGCCGTTCTCCCGGGGCAGGAGGGAGTGGCCGGGCTGGTGGCACCACGTGTCCACTCCATCTCTCGGACCCTCCGTTTGGGACTGGGCCCGAGCGGCCGTGGAGCTGCCAGCAAGTTACAGTCCCGGGTTAACGGGATCGTCCCGCTGGAGGAGGGGCAGTCCCGGCTCCGAGAGGGCTTGGCGCTGTGCAGCGGTGCCGTTCCCCCTCACCATCAGCAGCCAGCTGGGTTGGGGTGAGCTCTTGGGCTGAGGTTTTTGAGTGATGGTTCTGGGATTAACTGCCCTTTCTTTTTCAATGCAACACTTGTCTGTGCGTGGGGATTTTCCAGCGAGCCCCGGTGCGGTGGCTGAGCCGAGGCGCCGGTGTGGGCCGAGCAGAGCTAACTAGCCATTGACGGATTTTTGCATTTCCTGCAGTGGGGATGTGATGGGAGAAGGAACTTTATTGACTGGAGTTCAGCTGCTCCTGTAAGCCACCACTTGCCTTAAATTGAAATGACATGAGAAACCTGTCAGCATTTCATTGCTTCCTTCTGTCGTGCTGATGGTACGCGGAGATCACCATCTGTGGTTTTCTTCTGTCAGGCACACGAGCTCTGCTCAAACTTTACAGGAATATTCTGAACAGTTTTTTTCTTATCTTTGCAGGTCATGCAATATTTAAACTTACATATCTAAGCAATCATGACTACAAACACCTTTACTTTGAATCAGATGCTGCTACTGTCAATGAAATTGTACTGAAGGTGAGTATTAAACTTTCACGTGACCCAAAATCCTGGTGTTTTGCCACTTGTTAGACACGAGAGGAGAATTCAGGAGCCTCTGGAATCACGAGGGTGCAGTGCTTGAGGACCACTGAGGTGTGTTTAACCTGCCAGACTGGCTGCTCCCTGCCTGTTGTTTTATTCATCCTTCAAACAGTTGCTGCCTGTCTGTGTGTAGCATTTCCTTTTGTGCTTGTTTCTAGTTAAAAGAAACACTAGTCTTCTGTGGAATTTTATAGGAAACTACCAAATTCTATTGTGTCCAGGTAGTTTCCACCCCTGGACACGAGGTGCTCAGCATCCCCATGCCGTGCAGAGTGCAGGGGCTGCGTGGGACTGGGTGCTCCTGCCCCTCACCCCGGTGATCCCACAGAGCACACGGGGGCTCTTCCTTACCCCGTCCTCCATCAGGATTGTTTGCTTCCCCTGGGGCTCTGTACAGACTCGTACTCCCTTGCTTTGGGAAACAAATTATTGTTACACTCTTGGAAGATTAAACGGAATTTTCCACAAGTTCATCTTTCGTAGCAAGTCAAAATTCAAAAGCAGTAATTCTGGCAAACCATCTGTTATGTTTGCTTTTATGGGCTGTGTGGAGTTTAGAGGATTGTTAAATAACTGACGTGCGATAAAATAACTTTTATTCATAACACAGAAGGTGAACGTATTTGAGGGGGGTTCTATTTTGTGAGCTGTTAGGCCCACTTTGTCTTAAATCAGCTATTGTAATCCAGAACACTTAGAATCATGGAATCACAAAATCATTAGGGCTGGAAAAGACCTCCAAGATCATCAAGGCCAACCTTTCACCGATCCCCCCATGCCCACTAACCACATCATGGAGAGCCACATCTGCTTGTTTTTTGAACACTTCCAGGGATGGTGACTCCACCTGTCTGAGACTCCTCATAAAAGAAGGCTAAAAAAGGTTTACTGTGAATAATATGAATATTCAGGAGAGAAATACCATTGAACAGTACTTTTTTCTTAAGTTGCCGTTCGTTTACATAGAACATTCTCTGGTTTCATGCACAAGTCACCGGTTTGTTTTCAATTCCATCAGCATTAGAAGATGCAGAAAAATCAGACTTTTCAAATTAGGCTTTTTACATGATCAAGTGAGAAAAATGGAGGCTTTATTGACCATGAAAATTCCCTATATTTTTATGCCTTAAGCTGTAATATGCAATGAAAGTGAAACACTCTACAGTGCATAAAATTGTGCAAGTTTTAAGCCACAGCATATTAACCAGCTAATGGCAGACCAAAGGGCATTTTTATCTTTTTGATTCTTGCATTAACCTTCCATTAAAATTATCTGTGAGATTATCACAAAGCACTGGAGATAATAAATTTAGGGAGTAGCAGGCTTGTTAAATACCATTTAAAAATGCTTTCATCAAGTAAAATGTGCCAAAACACAGAAAAACTCTGAGATTAGCTGAGTATGCAAACATCGTAATGAAAGAATTATTTTTATTGAGGCTGATAAAGTCCTTTCTTGAAGCCCATTATTGGATTATCCCAGTGCTGAGGCTCTGTGTCTGCCTTCACCAGGGATTTGGGTGACCAGGTGGGACAAGGGACATGGTTGGATGCACTGGGCTCTTCTGGTGCTCCAAGCTCTCTCTGTCATCATTGTCCTGGTGGCCACTGGGACCAGTTACACCAAAGCCCTATTCAGTGGGTGGTGTGGGGATCCCTGCCCGCCCCAGGCCATCCTGCTCAACCACTGATGAAATTAAACATCATCTCGTGTCTTGCAGGTTAACTATATTCTAGAGTCACGAGCAAGCACAGCCAGAGCAGATTATTTTGCTCAGAAACAAAGAAAACTGAGCAGGAGAACAAGCTTTAGCTTCCAGAAGGAGAAGAAGTCGGGCCAGCAGTGAGGCCGAGCGTCGAGCAGAGCCTGCGCGCCGCGTTCGGAGGAGCCGCTCCCCAGCGCCCGGACAGGGGCGAGCCAGGACTGTGGTGCTCCTGCTGCCGCGGGCAGGAGCGGCTGGGAAGGAATCTGAACTATCCCGTCTCTCGCGGCTGGAAGATTATCCCTCCATGGTGATGGGAAGTCTCCCCTGTGACAGAAATAAAGAGCCATATCAGCCGGAAAGAAGACTGTTACGCTTCAGGTTCCTTTGATTAGAAATAAGAGAATGACGTAGACTGGCATCATTTAATTACTGTATTATGTACAATCACAAGAAGAGATGTGATTACATATTATTTCACAGCCTGGTTAAAATAAATTATATACATCTGTAATCCACCCACGTACACGCAGGTATTGCTTGTGACATGATCAAATTTCTAAAAACAAAATGTAGGACAAATGTATCCATTTTTACTATTAATAAACAGATGTAATCTTTTTCAAGGTCCATATGATGCACAGTTCTTTTGGGGGGAGGCTGCAGTCCCAGATGGTTTCACTTCTGTTGCTGAAGTGCAGGAGGCATCCGTGAGCCAGGAACAGCAGCCATGGCAGGGGAGCGCTTAGCGAGGGATGCTGAGACAGTCGAGTCTATTGTGGTTTGTTTTGTTCAGAAATATTTTTATTTAACTGTGCTTTTCAGCTTTGCATATGCGTTATTGGAAGTTGCTTGCTGTAGTTGGAAATCCACAGCAGTGTCTTGGTGGTGGAGAGGGCATCCTCCTGGCCAGGACCCACAGCTGCTGCTGCCCAAGGTCTAGCCCTGCCTCTGAGGCATCTTGCACCTGGGACTGAGAAATGCCTTCACCTTTTCTTAATATTATTCTTTTAAAATAAAAATTAATACCTTCTTTGTACTGGGATTTGTAACTATATTGGCCTTGTCCATCCTTAATACATCAGGGAACATGGGAATGGGATTGCTGAGACCCAGAGCCGTGTTTTTGGTTGAATTCACCAGAGGTGTCTTTCATCCACCTCTCCAGGTCGCTGGAGCTCTGCACACACATCCCCTCTAGGAACTGCCCTGGTTCCGCACGGCGTTGAACCCCCACGGGGCTGGGGCCAGCCCCACGGCACAGCCTGACCTCTGCCAGCTCCCACCTTGCTTTTGTCCAGGGAAAACGTCCTGAGCCTTAACACACCGTGCAGGAACAACCACCGAGGCAGAGGGAGGGTCTGTGACTCTCACTTGTTGCGTTTTCGCGGCTCAGCCCTCCCGGTGCCGATGGCACAGGGAGGGAGCCCTGCCCGCACCACCGAGGCCAGGCCTCACTGTACAGTCTTCCACGATATCTGCAAAATGAGAAACGCGATTTTGTAGTATGTTACTGATTTTTTAAATATTTTCTATGTGCAAATGCAGCACAGATGCAATGGGGAAAACCCCTCTGATGTAAATGACTCCTTTAACCAACTGTGATCTATTTAACATTAAAGTTGTTCTGTGAATGTTCTTTGGCCACACAGTTTCACTTCTTTTTAACTGAACTGAAAAATTTCCTCTTTGGTATCAGGAACTGCAGCAGTCTCCTGTTTCCATGGCCGTTGTGCTGTTGTCACCCCCTCACGTGTATTTATCAGCAGCAGGGATTCAGCATGTGCAGGTTTGCTCTCAGTAAAGCCTTAAAAATTCAAATAATACAATCTCTGCTGTCTGTGCTGACGTTTGTGGCACAGTCCCTTGCCCAGATCGTGTGTGTTCACACCCTCTCATCAGTCACCTGCCACTAGCTGTTCCCAGTGCGGGTGTTCCTGGGAGCCAGGGCAGGGATGGATAGATGGACGGACAGACAGACAGATGCTGCTGCTGGAGGCTGCTCCAAGGGCTGGGTGAAAAGCAGGGAACACTGGAGCCCAGGATGAGTTTATTTGCTCCAAAAGAGCCATTAAATTGTTAAAAGCAGTTAAAAAAAAAAATTTGCTTTCAAAGATCAGATCCAGTTGGATACAAAGCATGCAGTAAACCTTTCCTAAATCCTGGAAAGATCCAGTGTTCCAAGAGCTGAGCAGCCCCCCTGCAGAGCAGACATTTCTGAAGGAGTTAAATCGGAGCTCATGGCTGCAATCTGTGCACAGCTGAGCACGGACCCATCATGGGCTGGTCTTTCCCCGGTAGTCGTAGATATAATTGAGTCAGATGGGCATTCAACTGGGTCAGCAAGGCAAGCTGTTCCTCCATCCCTGCTCCTGGGCTCTGGCAGAGGAGGGTGGATGTGGCTCATGTACTGAGGATGACTCTGGCCTGCCGTGCACTGGAGCTGGTGGAGGCAGCAGAGGTTTTCTGAATTTTCTCTGGCTCCGGCTGTTGGAGGAGTCCTGTCTGCAGGGACAGTCCCTCTCCTCCTCCTTGGCTTTCTCAGAGCATTGGGGACCACAAGAGTGGCCTTTCAGCAGGAAACACACAGGGCACCCAGGCATGTGCTGGCACCCAAGGCCAGAGCAGTGGGTGCTCTCCCTGGACCTGCAGGGCTTTGCCGTGAAGTCCCGCAGGAGCAATTCAAGCCGGAGGCTCTGTTGGGTTTGGGTTGGCAGGAGGCTCTTGCATCCCAGGAGTTCTGCAGCTGCCCCTCAGACAGGGCTGGGACCGGCACTGGGACAAGCAGGCAAAACCCATCGCACAGCCCTGGGTGCAGCCCTGAGATTAATGGGGGGAGTTATTTATGAAGACATGTTTGTAATGGGCCCATGAATTCATGGAAATGCGCTGCTGTGGCGGCGGGTGCTGCTGGGTGCTGCTGCTGCAGCTGAAATTAATGCCCCTTAAATCACATCCCAGCGCAGTCACCCCGGTGCTGCTGGCCAAGGACAGTGACGAGGACAGGGATGTGTGGGCACAGCGGGCACACGGCCAGGTGTGCCCAGGAAGGTGCCCCATGCCCCGTGCCCCGTGCCCTGGCCGGGTGCTGCTCCCCAGCACCGCTGCCGTGCCAGCAGAAGGTCCCAGCGACACCATGGGCAGCTGGGGCATGGGGAGGGCTGGCCCTGGGCACAGCCCTGCTCTGCCACTCTGCTGCATGAAGGGTTAAGCACTGTCATGTTTTATTCTCCCCACACACCTCTGCTTAAATGCAAAAAGAGAAAAAAAATCTCAACAGGGTGTTGTTCACTCTAAAAACCCTAAGCATGATTTGTGAACTCTCACAGCCTGGGTAATCTCATCAGAGTAATGGGATTATATTTCAAATCACCATGGCCTGTTCATTACACATTTAAACTCCTTTGACAGAGGAAAAGTTAAATAAAATGTGTGCGTCAGCCCTGGTTGACTTTCCCAGTTCTCTTTCTTGATTAGACAAACAGATGCTGAGCTCCAAAATGAAAAAATAATGTGCTCATTTATTCATTTTTCTGACAAGTCACAATAGATTTTTAACTACAAATGAGCCCCCTCCCCAAGTGGGAGCGCAGGGGCCGCATGTGCCATAATGGGCTGTGAGCCCACGATGGTGCCTGGATGGGGCACAAGTGGTCATTTCCGTGCTGTGAGAGTGGGGACGCTGCCACAATTCCCCCAACGCCGCCGCCGCTGCCACTGCCGGAGGAATTCCTCCAAGGAGCTGATGAACAGCGCTTGCATTCCTGCCTGGAGCGCAGCCACCACCTGCAGCGCTGTGGCCCTGCCCGAGCCAGCCCGACCAGAGGCATCCACCGAGGTTTCTGGCACCTCCCGCTTGGTTCTGCTCACCCAGGCCTGGCATGTACACAGGTGGCAGCACTGGAGCTCCTGGGACTGCCATGGCCATGGGGCTGTGGTGTGGCCATGGGGCTGTGGTGTGGCCATGGGGCTGTGGTGTGGCCGTGGGGTTGTGATGTGGCCATGGGGCTGTGGTGTGGCCATGGGGTTGTGGTGTGGCCATGGGGACAGCTGTGGTGTGGCCATGGGGATGGCTGTGGTGTGGCCATGGGGCTGTGGTGTGGCCATGGGGCTGTGGCGTGGCCATGGGGTTGTGGCATGGCCATGGGGTTGTGGCGTGGCCATGGGGATGGCCATGGTACGGCCATGCCAAGCACCGCCAGCTGCAGGCACATACCCGCTCGGTGCACCAGAGCTTCCACTGCCTCACTTGATGTCTTTGCTCCCAAACCGACCTGGCCATGAGCTCCAGGCGTGTGATGGGGACGTGGCGGAGCTCGGCACGAGCGTGGTGCATCTTGATGCCCCCCAGTCCCGCGTGGGCCTTCGCCAGGACAGTTCAGCCGCTTCCCAGGAGCTGCAAAGGAAGGAGCACGTGGGCTGAGCGGGTTGGGCTGCACTCCTGCTGGAGAGGAGGGTCTCACTGGGGAGCACCAGGGCTCTGTTAGGGAGCTGGAATGCCAGATAATTAGAAATACATCAGCAAACCCCATTATTGTCAGGAGGCTGCAACTGCGTACAGTAATGAAGCAATTATTAATGAGCAACTGCAAGGCTGTCATTAATTTCAGCTTTTCAGGATCACAGACTAAGGCAAGCTAAATGTTACAGCAGAGCCGGGCTGGGATGAGCAGGGCCGGCCCCCACCCCGGGTGGGCACAGCAGGATGCTTCTCCACCCCCCACCCCGGGTGGGACGCCTCCCGTGCCATTCCCAGCCCCTTGCCCTCCCCACCGCAAGCACAGCACGTTCCTTCAGTACGCTGCCAGCCCCAGCCCCTGTGGGCAACCCGGGCCCTGGCAGCGATGGGGACAGGCTGGGGACAGTGTGGGGGGCCGTCCCATCCCACGGGCGCGGTGCCGGTGGCTCCGGGTGCGCTCGGGGCCGGTGCAGCGGGATCTGCTCCCGCACCAGCGCTCGGCCCCGCAATCTGTCACGGCGGCTGGGGCTCGCCGGCTCTGCAATATGTACCTCATGTCTGGGCTGTCATCGGACATAATTCCTCCCCGCTGGCATATTGCTGATTTGTGCATAAGTGATGCGTGCAATCCACCTGAGCAGGGAGTCAGGGGTGCCTCGATCCGGCGCTGTCAGGGCAGAGTGTTTTAGTGCCTCCTGCGATTAGCTGGAATTGACAGGCCCTGAGAGCCGGGAATTGCACAACAGGGGAATTAACAGCCAGGGCTGGAGTGGAGTGTGGCACTCGTTTAATCTGCAATTTATCAGTTTGCGTGGCTCCTTGTCGCAGGCGGAAGATTACACTCCAAAAAAGACGGCGCCTTTTTTTTAAATTCCATCAGACAAGGAGAGGGCAGAGCAGCGCTCAGCTGCTCCCGGGGGGCCGCTGGCCCGCAGGAAGGACACCCTGGAGTGGGACATGGTGGGGACGGTGCCCATAGGCTGGGCCCCTCCGGAGGTGAGCAGAGGTCTTATGGGGCAGGTTCCAGCCCCAGTCCCAGCGGTGGCTCCGTGGGCTGCTCGGGGACACCCACGACCACGTCACGCTTTACCTCAGACACTGGACTTGGCTCCAGAGGGATCTGTGGAGCTGCAGCCCCTGTCCCGCTGCTCCCAGGGCTGGGGGGCACAGGAGGCACCTCTCGGGGCAGAGAGAGCCGCAGCAATGCCCCCCCTGCCCCACCACACCGCGCCTGCTCCAATTTTGATAATATCATTAGAGGCTGATAATGGTTTCCAGGAACTCTGCAGCCTCTCTGCGAGGTGACAGCCTGTAAAGGCAGCGTGACAGATAATGTATTCTGCAAGGGTACAATAATGTGACTCCGAGCACATTAAACTCCTTTAATGTGGGTGACATACACCTTCCTCCTCACATACATTATCATCCTGAGGGCACACGCAGCACACAGTCACACGGAGACGGAGCCCCGTGCCCACCGACCTCACCCTGCCTCTCACCATGGTGCTCCTGGAGCCAGAGCTGGTGCCGGTGCCAGTGCTCCACAGCCCCCCTGTGCCAGCCTTGCTCCCCCTTTCCCACTGTGAGGATGTTAAACTACAGGACACAGATGCTCCCACTGTGTGTGAATGATTCCCTTGGCCTTTCTTGGTGTCCTGCTCTGATACTCAAAACCTTTATTCAACCTCATGTAATCAAAGATTATTTATAATGAATTAAATACGTTTTTAGCAGCTTCTTTCCTCGCTTACTGCCACACTTTCACTGCCACTTCAACTTAATTAGGGAGGGTTGGCTAAAGAGATGGGAATAATGCATCTATAGAAATATATCTATGTATAAATGAAGAAAGCCGCCACCACAGGTCAGATCAGTCCTTTCAATTTATTGCCCTGGTACATTCATTTGTAAATAGCTTTGTCTTGCTGGTTTCTAAGTGCAAGGCTAGTGTTGGAGTGCTTAAATTAATAGTGACGCACACCTTTCATTATTGCTATTAAATTAGGTGCTGGGCTTTGATGGAATCACTTGTTGCTGAACTAAAAGCCTCGTGGATGTGGGTGTGTGTATCCATTTGGTTTTACAGCAAGTTTAGGTCTTAATGTCAAGGCAGGCAGAGCTGAGCTGGTTCCTCCGCAGCACACTCCAATTAGCAGGAGGGCACCTCTCACACCCTGGCCCAGCTCCCCCAGGAGCTGAACAGGCTCACAGCAGGCGTGGGAGGCTCGTGGCCGAGGGGATGGGGCAGGAGGACACCCCACACCCAGCAGTGGGATTGGGCTGCGTTTCAGGGAGAGGACCCCTCAAGGGAGGGGGAGCGAGGACCCCTGGCATCGTACGTGGCTCAGTGGTACAACCCCAGAGGGCTCGGTGGGTCCGTGCTGTCGCCTCCTGTGGGCACCAACCCCAAGTCACACGACACCCACCTTCCCACACCCAGAGCATCTGGCACACCGAAACATAAAACACACCCCCAAGTCCCTGCAGACACGGGGTGTTGTGACATGGACCGTCAGCCCAGTCACCTGAGCTGTGACTGACACTGTCCGACTGTCAGTGTCCGACTGACGGTGTCCAAGCTGTGACACCACCCCTGTGACACTCGGCACAGCCCACAGAGCCTCACGCTGGGTGTTCGTGGGGGTCCCATTGCCCTGTGAAGACTGTGGGTGCCCCAGGGCCCCAACCCCGCCACCCTCATGACCCCATTTTCGTGACCACTGCTGAGATGTTTGCTGGTGGCATCGTGACCCTCTGTTCTGTCTGAGGGCTGGGGGCTCTGGGCTGGGCTGGGGGCTCTGTGCTTGGGGCCTGTGTGCAGGACTGGGGGCTCTGAGCTGGGCAGGGGTCTCTGAGCTGGGCAGGGGTCTCTGAGCTGGGCAGGGGGCTCTGTTCTGGGCAGGGGTCTCTGTTCTGGGCAGGGGTCTCTGTTCTGGGCAGGGGTCTCTGAGCTGTGCAGGGGTCTCTGAGCTGTGCAGGGGTCTCTGTTCTGGGCAGGGGTCTCTGTTCTGGGCAGGGGTCTCTGTTCTGGGCAGGGGTCTCTGAGCTGGGCAGGGTCTCTGTTCCGGGCAGGGGTCTCTGTTCCGGGCAGGGTCTCTGTTCCGGGCAGGGGGCTCTGAGCAGCCTTTGTTCGCCGCGCGGTTCCCACTCTTACGGTGCCACCTTGAGGCCGCTGATCGCAGCCCTCCGGCGCGGCACGGGCTGCGCGGCCACCGCCGTGCCCTGGCCCTGGCCCTGCCCTTGTCCCTACCCCTGCTCCTGCCTGGAGAGCCAGTGGCCACCTCTGCCCCCAGTGCACATCACCCACCCAGGACACGGGCCTGTCTGACATGCGGGATCTGGTCAAGTTACAGGATTTTATCCCAGAGAAACAGCCCAGGACACTCCTTTGGGGTCAAGTTTCTTATTTCTAGATAAAGAAGTCCCAGAACTCTCTGTGCTGGCCCAGGCAGTGGCTGTGGGACCCACTGGTGGAATTTTGTTCCCTGTGCCACACAGCTGGCAAGAGCAGCCACCACAGCCCTGTCCACAGTCATCGAGGGGCCGAGACCCCCGGCAGGGCTGCCAGACAGGGATGCACAGCGTCATCCATCCATGGGCTCTCCAAGCAGCTGGCATCGACAACCAGGTCACCGTCTAGCCTGAGGGACCAACATCCCTGTGTCCAGAGCTGGGGCAGAGACATCTGTTCGCTGCAGCTTCCCCACGGACAGCAGGGAAGGGTGGAATGCAGCTGGCCCTCTTGGCTGACCCTTCCAGCCACACTGGGGACACAGGTGTGGAGCTGGTGACCGTCACAGGTCACACTGGTGCTCTGTGTCCCTCTGCCATGGGCAATGCTGGACATACAAACTCCCCTTCCCTTGCTCTTCGGCATCATAGGGATAATAAATTCCTAATCAGGCCCACCCCCTCCTTGGTGTCCTCTGCAGCAACACTCCAATAATTAATTATAAACTACAAATACTGATCAGCTTCCATGTCCTCTGCCGGCGCTGACAATCATTAACCAGAATATCAAATTTATAACGTTGGGATGCGGAACCTGGTGAGATGAACTGCTCTGCTTTTTAATCAGCTTTATGGGATGATAGAAAGCATTGATCGACAAAGATAAGACACGGCCCATGTTCCTGTGTCTGTTGCTGTGCAGCCTTATTAATTTAGATTTACAAAGGGTTGGTTGATCTGGAGGGGACAGAGCCAGGGAACTTGCCTTGTGCCGGACAGGCCCATGCAGAAGCCCACGTGGGTGGCAGCTGGAGGGGGTTTCTGGGCAGGGGGCTCGCCAGCAGCCTGGCTCAGCTGGCTCTGGGCAGGGGTCCCCGAAGCCTGGCCACAGTGGCACAGGGACCCAAACTGTGCCCAAGCCCCATCCAGGGTGTCACCAGTGGGACCCCACGGGTTTGTCGTGGTCTGATGAGCACTTGTGTCAGTCCCAGCGAGCCGGCACTGGGCAGCGTGTGCCTGCCTGCACGTACAGGCCCTGCCCGAGCCCTCCCTCCTCCCCCCAAAATGCATCTGCGGCTGGGGCATCGCCTGCCCAACCAGTAGGGCCCAGTGGCGGCCGGACAGCTGGTAACCATATTGGTGTGTCTTGCGCTGTCATATCGCATTTGCACGGCTGCTCCCGCTCCACATCCGGGGAGGCTGGGGCGGCGTTTTCAGGTCAGAGGCTGCATCCAGCACAGGAGAAAAATTCCCATTTGCCCACCAAGACTTTAACTGTGAAGTGGCCTGGACTCAGCTCCTCCAGCCCGGCGGCTCCACGTCGAGGCCACCCCAGCACTCGGCCGTTCCCTGGCACATCCAGCCCCGTGCCAGCCCCGCCGGCCACACTCACCCCTCTGGCCACGTCCATCCCTGGGCAGCAGCTGAGGAGCTGGAATGGCTGCCAGTGATAGCAAGTGGGGCTGCAACCAGCACCAGGAGCGTGGTTGGATGGGAATTTGGGCTTGTCAAAAAATTTGGTTTCATTCCTTTAATTTAAAAGTTTAACTAATAAAAGTAACTGAGAAGCTGTGGTATGCTTCAGCTTCTGTTCAGCATTTGATTTAATAGCACATGACGTTTTGATTAAAAAATTAGCTCTATATAATATCAATAGAGCTCACATTAAAAGGATTAAGAATTGGCTGACTGACAGGTCTCAAAAAGTGGTTGTCAATGGGGAATCATCATCGGATGATGATGTTCAACATGTTCATCCGCAATCTGGAAGTAAATATCAGATCAGTGCTGATAAGATTCGGGATGACAAGGATTAGTGGGAAGGTGGGAATGCTGACAAGGGGGAGCTGTGTGGGGTTGTACTGATGCTGCACACAAGCCGCCTCCCCATGCTACTGCCACCAAGCCCTGTGATCACCGGTGCCACTGCAAAGGTCATGGGTGAGCTTTGACCCCTCAGGTGGCACAAAGACATCACAGCCAACACCTCCCCAAATAGCTGGAGCCCCCAGCAGCCCCAGCCCCAGCAGCTCTGGCAGTGCCAGCAGCCCCGGCCACCACCTCAGCTGCAGGTTGGGGTGCTGCATTTCTTAGGGTGATGTAGGTCTGTGTCTGACCCGTGTGGTGCCAGTGCCTGCTCCCAGCACAGACAGGGCACAGCAGCTGTTCCTCCTCTGCTGCCCTCGGCAGCCGCGGATTTTTGAACAGCAGATCCCTGTTAGTGCAAGGAGTGTGCCCAACCCACACGAATTCCCAATTGTGAGCGCTTTCAATTAGCGACCGCAGGCACTCAGCCCCTGGACGTGTTCATTAGTGACACGGCCCCGCCGCTCGGTGACAAGCCAGATGACAAACCTGTCTGAGGGACACGCGAGGTTTCGACTGTGGCACAGCTCCCGCATTAGCCCTGGAGAGGGACAGGAAGGGGAGGGGTCCTCAGGTGCCTGTATGGGAGCAGGGATGCTCCCACACTGCTGGGCATGTGGACCCCACACGGACCCAGGGCAACAGCAGAGCCCCAGCACCCACATTCCCAGTAAGGGCAGTTGGGTCCTCTGACGGTGCCCGCTGGTGAAGGAGCCTCCACTGTCCCAACTCAGCACATCCATCAGAGGAAGAGGCACCCACAGAGCCCATGGGTCCACCACAAGTGCTGAGTCCTGTAAATCCCGCTGAGCAGATGTCCCTGAGCCACCTCCAGAGACACCTGGCAGCAGAAGGACACGACCTGTCCTCCACCATGGGCAGGGGCTTCAGTGTTTCTGCAGGGTGTCAGCTCAGGGGACCCAGCCGGGACACAAGTCCCAGCACAGCACAGTCCGAGCAGAGCCCCTGGCACAGGATGGACCCCCGGGCATCGCTGCCCTCCCAGTGCCCAGGTCCGTGAGCCCCCCACTCCAACGCCCAGTAAGGGCATTGTGCTTCCACAGGGCTTCACTGGCCCAATAAAGGATTATCAGCTAAATAAAACAAGAAGTGAGTGATGCCACGATGCCCTGTGGGATTGGAATTGTGTGAGCAAAGTGGTTTTCTCAGGGAGATTTATTTCCTCTGCCGGCAGCCAGCCCGGTGGAGGGAATGAGCCTCTGGCTCCGAGGCCACTGCTCCCTCCTGCGCTCAGCACGCAGCTCTTATGCCATTCCAGAGGGAATCAGAATAAAGGAGATGCAAACAGACATTCACCCATGGCAAAGAACGGGAGCACATGTGTGTGCTCACAGCTCAGGAGCTGCATGTGCATGTGCCCTGCTCCCCTCCCAGCCAGCGCCTCAGCCCCATAATCCCACCCGTAACCCACAGTCAACTCCAGAAGGGCAACCCCATGCTAGTGGGGACAGCTCCTGTCCTAGGCCTGGACGTGGGGGTGTGACAGTCCCCAGAGCCCCAGGGACACCCTCGCATGAAGCCATGGTCTGTGCCACGGGCCACAGATCCGTGGGCTTTGCCTGCTGCAGCCTGCAGGGAGCCGCCCCAACACCTGGGGTTACCAAAGCCCTGCTGCTCAGCCTGGTCCTCCCGCAGACAGAGCAGCAGAGACAGAGCCTGACCCCTCCCCATCACCACTCCTGCTGTGATCTTCAGCCACCATCCCCCGAGGGCCAGGCTCTGGTACCTGCTCCGGGGAGGCATGGCCATGGGGCCCAGGAACGGGAAATACTGCAGCGTGCTGGAGTCAGCACTCTCACTGAATTTTGCTTTCAGTATCTGCAGCCCAATAAATCTTTGTCTCCTTCAGGTGAACCGTGCTCCCACTCGGGCTCCAATTTACATCCCTCGGCACTGTCCCCACACCAGCCCCAGCCCCACGGGGTCCCACTGCCAACCCAGGTCATCACCCCGCAGGGCCCAGGGGAGCGCAAGGGACCCACCAGGCTCCTGGGAGCCCTGGGCAGCCCTGGCCCCACTAACGCCGAGCAGCCACAGCACCACGGGCCTGGTGGCCACTGCTCACTCTGTGCCAAAACCCTTCCACTCACCAGACCTTCACTGGGTTTTCCTTTTTTTTTGTTTTAATTGTTTTCAAAACAGATTTCATGTGGTCCCAAAATGAGACCATGATTGTAAATTAAAGTGTAATTAGCCTTTACGCTTTTATATTCATTAACTCTTCTCTGTTAATGATGCAGAGGCTGGAGCACAAACCCGGCATTATGAAACCACATCCAGGAAATAAAATAGTGATTTAGATAATGGCCAGAATGTATTGCTGCTTACACATAATTAAACAAATGCTCAATTTACACTTGGAAACATGAATGAATGTTGATTAACCCCAGCCCGATGACTCTGCTGGTGCCGTGGCTCGGTGGTGGTGCTGCCGGCGGGGCTGGCAGAGGTGGGCAGTGCTGGGCAGGGCACCCGCTCCCCACAGGGCACTCACCACCCACCTTGCACCTGCCTGGCCCAGGTGCTGCTGTGCAGTCGAACCACACAGCCAGCCCTGCCCGGAGCCCAGGCGTGGCCACGGCTGCCCCCTCGGCTCTGGCTCTGCAGGCTGGTGCCAAAAGCCACCCCTCCCCACAGCAGCGACATCCCTGCCACCACAGGGACAGGGTCTCTGCCATCGGCACGGGGGTTGCTGCCAGGGGTCCATACCTGGCTCCTGCTGGAGCAGCAGGGACAGAGGGGCTGGAGCAGCCGGTGCCCCTGGACAAGCAGCACCACGTGCCTGAGGGTACCCTGGGCTGTGGGGTCTGCCCAGGGCTCTCACAGAGGCTTTGTCGCCATCCCCTGCACCTCCTGCCCTCCAAATGTGCCAGTTACTATGGAGATATCTCCTCCTCGGCGCAGGAGGAGCCTGAGTCCACTTGTGCAGGATAATGTTCTGTTCTGCAGATCTGGATGCCAGAAGCCTGGGCAGGGGGCCAGAGGCTGGGGCCCAGCTCCATCTCCCCTCAGGGCATGGAGCCAGAGGCTCCTTGGCCAACCCCACTGCTGGGCTGAAAGCAGGGACTCACACAGTCCTTGTCCTGGGCCCCCCCTGCCCTGCAGGGCAAGGGGTGCCATCCACGGTGGGCTCCTCTACCTCGTTAGCTGAGCTGAGGAACAGACTGTTTGCAGGAATGGTGCCAGTTCCCCCCAGTAAGGAACTAGGGGATCCAGAGCTGGATGTGGTGCCAAGCAGGGCTCTGTGGTGCTTCCTAACGAGGTTGGCTGTGGGCTGCCCGTCAGGGCCAGGCAGGGGCTCTCACCAGCAGTGTGTGACCAACACTGCCCCACTGAAGTGTCTCCAGTCCTGGAGCCAGAGCTCAGGTCGTGCTGGTCGCAGGGAATCCCTGCACACACACCAGGGGAGTGGGGCCCAGGGGATGGGGCAGATGCAGAACATCCCCTGAGGAGCCCTGGGGCCCAGCGGGGCTGTGCCCCCAGCCCAGCCCGGGTCGAGGCTGCTCCTGGCACAACACTGAGCTGGCAGCATCCACACCGCTCCCCTCCCCAAATCCATCCCTGCCCCCTCACCCTGTGGGGACGGGCAGGACGGATGGACGGCGCTGGTGTGGAGTGTTGAGACCTCTGCTCCCATGAACCCTCCGTTCATGGATCGTTGCCTCAACAGGCCATAACGGCTCCATCTATCGGGGTCAATACGGGCGCCTTTGACACATGATAGACAATAATTGCTCCTGCTTAGAGACTTCTTAGTTCATGGATCATTGACCTGATGGGTTCTAACAGCTCCGGCGGAGGCTGCACACCCTGCGCTCCACCGCCCTCGGGAGCGAGCGGCTCTGTACGACCACGGTGTGGCCATGGGGCACGTGGGCTCTCCCAGTCCATGCTCCCAGGGCAGGCTGCCAAAGAAGCCCTCCTGGTAGCACTGCCACAGAGGGGAGGCCATGGCAGGAGACACAGGAGCCCGGGAGAAAAGGCCAGCAGGCCCCAGGATCCCCTGAGCACTGTGGGACGGGACCAGGATGCACAGGACCAGGTCACCTCTCGAGCTCTGCAGGCTGGAGCTCTCCTCTCCGACAGCAACTTCCAGGTATATGATTTAATGAAAGGCACAATAAGAAGTGAAACAATTAGAATTTCTGCCTCATTATCATGGTAATCTTATCAGTCGGATAATGAGGTATTAATGGAGATTTAATGTGCCTCTCATAACAGAATCCCTTGGAGAAAACACATAAGGAAATTGCTGTAAATCCACTTAATGATGGAAAGGTCCCCAAACACCATATTCCAGAGGATGAAAAATGCTGGATGCAAATGAGAGAGAATCAAGGTCAATAACACTGCGGGGACCAAACTCATGGCAGTGTCATCGCTGCGCATCCGCCCCGGTCCCACCACTGCGCCCACCCCCCCGTTGGCGGCGGGACCGGGGCGATGCACGACCGCTGAAGAAATGCTCCTGTCTCACAGGCAAAATGAACATTTCGTAAGAAATAAGATGCCAAACATAATACTTTTGGACTGGAGCACTCCCATCAAGGCATCAAACAGCAGGCAGTGGAGAGATGGGCATGGTCCTGCCGCAGGCAGAGCCACTCCTTTCCTCTCAAGCTCTTAGAGCAGCCAAGCTGCAGGATTTAAAATAGTATCTGAAGAGCTCTGTGTTAAGCAGTCGATGCAGCAATGCTTCCTTTCCCTTTAACTGGACTTTGGTTCTTTTTTGCCACTGTCCCTTCCCTGAGAGGTGTGGGGATGGAGCAGAGCAGTGATGCCCAACAGGAAACCTCACAGTTAGTGGGAAGCTGCTCACACTTGCACTGCCATCCCCAGCAGAACTGGTGATGGCATCGGAACAAGGCAGAAACGTCAAAGCCAGGCGGTTAAACTGCTCTCCTTTTAATCAGTTTTTACAGAATAATACATAATACACGTTAAGAGACAAGATGGGGTTCCTGTATACAAGATTGTGCAAGCTCGTTAATTTAGATTTAGAAAGGCTTTACCAAAGAGGAGAGGCAGTACAAAGCTTTTCAGTAGAGGTAAAGCACAATTAAAAGGTACAGAACACACACTACTAACTTAGCAGAGGTTAATTCTCAAGTAGTACAGGCTCAACCACATCCCCAGCTGAACCCTGACATGAGCATCCTTCCCCCTCTGTCCCCACTGCCTTCCTGCTGCTCCAGCTCTCCCAGCACATCGTGACTCACTCCTGCCAACACGGAGCTCTGACCCCCTCCCACCCTCTTCACCCCTCCCCATTCCCATGGCAGTGAGTTCTCCAATTCTCTGAGAATTTGGCTTAACAGAACATTTTCAAGCAATACGAACCAACACTGTGGTCACCAGAGACTCACCCAAAGGAAACAGTATCATGTTCGTGGCTTTTTTCCTGAAATTTATGGCAGTTACATTCAGCATTTGGTAGTAAAAGGTCTTCAAAACAAAAACTTTTAAACTCAAATCCTTGGTAGGCCAGAGACATTCTGATTCTCCCTAAAGAGGATTTTAAAAGGCTTTAAAGAGAAATCTCACTTAGAGCACAAAGGAATCTCCTAGGGATGAAAAACCCAGCCCCTTCTTTCCCTCCTCTACCCAAAAAAGGAAACCAGCACCTCTGTAACATTCCCAGGCACAGACGTGCCATTGTTTCACGTGGCAGTTCCTCAGGATGTGCCAACAACCGGCACTGACAACGACTGAGCCCAAAGTCCCCGGCTGCGACCTGTCACCAGTGACCTCTCCCCCTTCCCTGTCCCCAAAATGTCCCATTCCTCCTGCAGTGGCTGAAGAAGTTTTATTCACAGGAAGCACCGAGATTACAGCAACAGGCCCGTGGCTGGCTGGCACCTTTTGGCAGCAGTTCTGGTACTTTTGGTCCTTTATGCGCTGTCTTTTCACCTTCACTATTGCACACCAAACCTAACACCACCACTTCCTAGACATGGAATTTAGCATTTTAAAACAAAACATTACGGGACACTGGGGAAAACAGTAAAAGGACATTACAGGTAGGTTTTTAATTCTTTGGAAAGCCTAATTCTCTAACTACACCTATCAAGATTATATAAAGGACCTTCAGAGTAAGTTGGAAAAAAAGAAGCAAAGGACCATCTTGCTACAAAAACTGTCAGCTCACCTGGGGCTCACTGAAACTTATTGGTTTTCAGATAACTGAATAACAATTTTTAAAAGACACCAATTCTTTTAACTATTTCTCTATGCAGAAAAATAAAGTGGTAAAAGCTGTGAAGAAAATGGTTCTTGCCCCTTCTATAAGGGAGAGCAAACCTGAAGGACGCAGTGGTGCTGACCCAACCCTGTGTCCAGGTCAGCAAAGAGGCAACGTGCAGGGTGATCACCAGCTCCAATGTCCTTGTGCCTTCTTTAAGGATCCTACAAATACTCTCCTCAACCAACACCCAAACTCCAGGACTAAGAGAACTTTCACACTTCGTTCTTAATGTCTTGGATATTCAAGTAATAATTACATATTACAGGACACTTCAATATAAATGGATTTATATTGCTTTTTGATATGATCTGGACATATCTTCAAGGGCATGTTTGTGCTTTGCTGCTGAGTGTTATTGGTCAGGGCTGTGCTTGCAATATTGAGTTACGTGTTCAGCACCAAAACCCCATCAAGGCTAAATAACCAGAATATTGCAGTGCTACACAGACTGAGTCACCACAGTAAGGCAGATCAGAAGAATTCTGTTTCGACTGAGTATTGCTCCTCCAAACAATCGAGTCTCTAACAGAGGAGAAAGACTATAAAAAAAAAGTTACCATCCCAACTTCTCACCTGTGATTAGTTTGGCAAAACTGAGTTATATCTGAGTCCAAGAAAGTAAGTGTCTGTAATTATGCCCTGACAAGTAGCACAGCCAAATCAAGCACTCAATACTTTGCTCTAATTCCAATTAACCGCATGATTTTCCCAAGTACTAGTTGCTTACGGGTTTCAATCATTGAAATGCACACACACGCAAAATGAACCAATCGTGTTTTGAAAAGAATGTGAGAAAGATTTTGTTTTCTTTACCACTCCCAGACACCAAGTCTTACCACATCCCTCTGTCAGAAGTGCAATGAACACTCTGGAAAGAGCAAGAAATAATACTGACATGAATACAGTTATCACTGTATTCAAGCTGAAAAAGGACAGCAAGTGTTTATAAACAGCCAGCATGCACCAGCCATGCCCCAGACCACTTCAGTCATGAAAAACACATGTGGTGGTGTGCATAAAAACCTCTTTAAATTGGTAACTGTCGGTTTAAGGGAAAGGCGGGGTGAGAAATCTATAAAACACCCTGAACTGATGCCATGATATGTTTCATAAAGAACAGTGTTATATTATTTTAAAATATTTCATATGAACAGTAAAACTTGCACTGCTGCATAGCAGACAACACGAAGAACATTTAGTAAAAACATTCACTGAAACCCCTGGCATATGTATTTAATGTCACTAATCAAAATATATATTACAGCCCAAGGTTCTGTTAAGGATCTCTGTTTGGGGTTTGTACAGTATACACAATAGATCAGAAAAAATATTACAGTAAGGTATTTTATTTCTCCTTTTTTATATTAGACTTCTCTATTGTAACTTACAGTCCCGCTCCTCTATATATCCAAACCTCTGTAACACCCTAATGCCCTAGCCAAGAACTGTTCAGCTAGCTAATAAGCCCTATTATAAATTCCAGTTTTAGAAATTTCAGTAATCTTAATTACATTTTAATAAATAGTTCAGTTTGCCCTTTTTAAATCTTAGCCTTTCTAGGAAGTCCTTCTGTCACCAAAACACAGTACGTCACAACCTGTTAGAGGTCAGAGAGGCTTTTGCTTTTTATTCGAAGGATAATGAGTCCAAAGAAAACTTGCAATGCATTAAATATAGTTATATAATATTTACATTGTCCTCTCAGATTTTAAATTTAGGTGAAATATAATCGATAACTGATGTCAGCTACTACAAACTTTCAGTGTGGCTGGTGTTTTCTTAATAAAAGGTGTATTCAACTAGAAAGTTTACTATGTGGCTGCCCTGATTCCTCTTGTTTCAGTTTTCTATTAGAAATTAAATGAAGTGAACTATTCACATGAGGAAGAAATCAGGAAGAGGGGTGGTGGAGAAAGCATGAAACATTTTCTGCATGTTTTGAGATTCCAAAATACCTGAAAACTGTGGTCCCTTTTGCAGTGCCAGTATCTAGAGGGGAGAAAAACGCAACCCAAAGAGAAGAGGAAAATCTGTTAAATTAATTAGATTAGTAAAGGTGTGGTTTAAAATGCCTCAATTCTGTACAGTATTATACAAGGAAAGTCTTTTCTTCAGCTTTCGCAGCTGTTGTACATTCTCAGACACTCCTCTCCTGCTCACAGTCTGCCCATGCCTGTGCTGAGCGAGTTACTTGCGATCGTCGATAGTTTTGATGAACTCCACGGCTGCCGTGAACTGCATCCACCAGTACGACTCCTCTCCAGACAAACAGTTGGCATAGAAACTACTGATGTACTGCACGGTGGACAGCAGGCAAGGGGGGTTTGCCTGGGGTAGGAGAAGAGAGAGACTCAGCATCAAACACTGCAGGATAGAGAAAGATCCACAATTCCCTTTGTGCAGTGATCCTGACACTACACAGTATGTAACTTATCTCCAGGGCAGGCACTGCTCATCCTGACCAGCCCCATCCCACATGCTCGGGTGACATCAGGCTTGGTGAAAGGAGCCTTTTTCCATCAAGGAAAAGTGACTAGCAGGCCAAGAGAAAGAAGGGGAACACTGGCAGAATCTGTGAAGGTCATCAGGACCTCAACATATGCAGAGCCTGTTGTTTCAGTGCCTGACACGTGACAGATCATTCTCCACTCATGTCAAAAAGACCAGCAACACAACACAAGTCAGTCCTAGTGTGGATCTTGTTCCTGAGAGGACAGCACAAAGCAGGCACCAATGACACATGCTGGTGGACATATCTCAAACAAACTCCACACACAAAATCTGCACCCCAGTTTCCTTGGAATCAAAAATGGTAACTATGACCATGTTTGTGATTCCCATTCAAACCTGCTGAATCAGATGTGGGTTTGAGCCTGGCATGCTCCCCATTACCCGCAGGGATTACTTCTCCTCCTAAATGTGCTTGTTAATGACAAGAATTAGCTGGGGTTTGTGACCTCTGCAAAAGAACTCACCTTTATGAGGACAAAAACCAAAACAGGAACAAAGTCATCTGCCCCAGGTACTGAATCCTCGTTGGCCAGGCTGAGCAGGTTCATGATGGTGGAGCACATCCTCAGGATGCACTGCACCTTGTCTCGGGGGGTTTTGTAAGCACTTATCGTGCGGATTTCGGACTGTGCCGATGGCCACGGTGCCTCCCGGAGATACACCTGCGGAAAGACCAACATGCTGCCAGTTCTTGCCTGTCCAAGCTACTGCTGTGCACCACAGCACCAGAGACTCACAGGCTCTGGAGGAAAGGGAAGTTTCAAGGCAAGATGAGTTCAAACTGAAAGAGGGCAGATGTAGGTTGGATATATGGAAGAAATTCCTCCCTGTGAGGGTGGGGAGGCCCTGGGACAGGTTGCCCAGAGAAGCTGTGGCTGCCCCATCCCTGGAAGTGTCCAAGGCCAGGTTGGACAGAGTTTGGAGCAACCTGGTCTAGTGCAAGGTGTCCCTGCCCATGACAAGGGGTAGAATGAGACGGGCTTTATGGTTGGTCCCTTCCCACCCAACCCATTCTGCGAGCCTGTTACTGAGATGGCTACACTACACTCACAGTGGAGGTGGCTTCCTGAGGTGTTACCAAAGAAAAACCAACGGGAGGAGCCAGTATTCAGTGTGCAACTCCCACAATGAGCCTGTACTTCTCCATGACTTGCTCAGGACCCTGTTCCAGATGAAGGCAGAGCTGTAGGGCCTCTCTTCCCTACCAGCAGCTTTGTGAACACTCACTGTTTAGAGTCACACACTTCAAGTGCTGAACTGAGAGCCAGGCAGCTGCAGACATCCAGCCCTGACAGACTCCTTGAGCCTACCAACCTGCTTTTAGTTATCCTATTAGGCATGAGAAAAGCAGAAGTGCTGGGTAAACTCACAGAGCTGCAAGGGTTTGTTAATTCTGGCTGGTTCAGAAAGTTAACTTGACAGCCATAAACCACAGCCATGGCAGGGGAATCACATCAGAAGCGTAAAGGATTCAAATCTTCTCTTTTGAAGCAAATTATCAGAAAGTTACTGCATCTTAGTGCAGTATAGCATTGGTTCTTAAATCTTGGTATCAGGACAGAAGTGGCAAAATGAGAAAAAAAGTAATTTAGAAGGATCAGTCAAGGGAAGACACTAAGGCATGGGTAGAGCATGTTTTTCCTGCAGGATATTTCAGCTGTCATGGACAGAAAAGCAACACTTCTAAGTGAAAAACAGAACAATCCTCTCCCAGTCCCAAACATAATCAAAACCAAGCACCCTGACACACATACAGAAGTGAAGGAAAGGAGTTGTTACCTCAGGTATCTGAAGGGCCTTGTGGTTTGCAGTCACTACCTTGGATAACCTCTGTATGTGCTCGTGAAGGACCCTGAAAACACAAAAAAACATGAGTGAAAAGCAAGCAGCAGCCAGTTTGCAGTCCCCTGGGGCTTCCCAGTCGTTTTAAATTTGATACTACAAGGGTATCTTCAGGAATGTACACAGTCACGGTGGCCCTACAGCTGATGGATACCAGGTCAGTGAGGGTGCTCAGGATTGTGCTGTACAACCAAGTAGCTCTTAGAGCATTCCAACAGCATCTGTTCTAAAACACAGAAACAAAACCCCCAAATGCATGGAAACTACTGCACCAAACCAGGAAAGGGAAGGAGTCCTGAGGCAGATTTTGATCATTCTCTCAGCACACACACTTGCAGACCCAACTGTATCCCAAGTCATTACATTTACAACTTCATTCTGTTCTAGCAGTTTGTTGCAAACACGTTTGCACACGGTGCTAAAGCACTTCCTTGGTCTTTTACAAAATGTTCTGAACAAAAATATGAGTTTGTGTGGCCTGGCTGACAAAGACAAGTCTGTCACAGGAAGGGTGCACAGCTTCCATCTGCAGCAACTGTGAAAGAGAAACCAAGTACTTGGAATTGCATTAACTTACTGGTCACGCAGAATATCTCCATCCTGATTAGGGTAGAAGGCAAGTTTGAAAATGCGATTCATCACACTGCGCTCGATGGCTAATTGTGCATCCTGAAGCTGTTCCTCACTGGCATTCTGCCATATGGCATCCTGAGCCATAGCCCCGTACAGGAACTGAAGGAAATCCTCAACTTGGGCTGTTTTATCATCTGCTGCTGTGAGCTTCTGGAAATCTGACACAAGGTAAGAAGAGAAAGAACATTCACTCAAGTAAAAAGTATTAATTCTGATAGAGTTTTCTGGCAAGAAGAACCCAGAATCTCTTTCAGACTTCCTGCCAGCCAGCAGTGAGGCTGTTTTGCCCACGTCCCAGTAAGGGAAATACAAGCAGAAACACTTGAAATAAATGGAGGCATTAGAGGAAAAGCATATAGGACATATTTAGTAAAGCTTATGGTCAAAATACTCGATACTGTGTTAATCACTCCCTCTGCAGCACCAGTTCTTAAGCCTCTTCCCAGCCACCCACAGCAATCCCTGGGACAGGCACTGGTAGGAACCAGCACACACAAAGCTGTCAGATGCTGAAGGGGGAGCTGGGGCAGATACGAAAACCCGTGTGCCCCATTTCCCACTACCTTATTAAGTACACATAGATGCAACATTCATGTTTATGTACTAAACACAGACTGAGTGATCAGCCCAGCGAATGCAGCATGACCAAATCACTGCCCATTCATCAGCTTCATATTTACAGCACCCTGCCCCAGAGACAGCTGCCACTCACATCTGCCAGCAGCCTCAACGCCACAGCTACCAGTGGCTCTTTTAGATCATCCAGAAATAGCTGTCTCCTTTCTGTCCAGTGAAAGGGCTTTAACTCCTTCCTGGGTCACTGGATCTTACTACAAATACTTTCATCCCAGAAAATGCAAGATCTCATATTAATTCCAGCCTGTTCAGGCACATTTAGTATGCAGCACCCAAATGCTCCAGAAGCAAGAATTCACTCCAAATTCCTTATGTGCTCCATTAAGTCATATATGTGCCTAGAGAGCACAGAAGGAGCTTGGTGTAAGTCGTTCTGTTTAGAGAGTTGTCTTCCTGGTGGTGCTGTCCCTTATGCTGTGGTGTTTTTAAATCTTTGATTCATTTGGCTCACGCTACTACTACCCCCATAGCTTCTAAAATGCAACCACAGGTTCTAGACTAAGAACTGAACACTGCAACTTCATTTACCATTTATCAGTAGATCTAAAATAATTAACAGTATTCATGCTTCTTCCATGGTACTAGATAATGATTTAGCATAACTTCTTAGGCCAAGCAAGGTCAAATTACCTTCATTCTCTCAGCCCACGAAAAATGCAGACAGTTACCATGGCTTAGCTGCCACAACATATAGTAAAGTCACAGTAATCTATTCGAGCCATTAATTCACCAGCTGAAATTAAAATCATTCTAAGAATCTTCTCCTCAGACCAAAAGTTGTATTTTAAAACATTAACCCACGCCAGCATCTAAATAAGAAGGAATATAAACACTCCAGTCTGCATTAATCTTACCTTGAATAAATTCCCTTATTTTCTTTTCTTTGCTCTCCAGCAGTAACCTCACACACACTGTAGTGAAGTATCTGTTGGCCACTTCTTTATCTCGTAGAACTCTCTGCAAGAGCCTTTCCAGGTGCGCTTGTGTCGTCTGCAGGCCCTGGCGACAGCGAGTTAAATAAGCGATATATGGAGCTCTTTTCCTAAAATAAAGAGAGCTCTACATCAGATTGGTAACAGAGAGAGGCTAATAGCTTTATAAACTGCTAAGCTGTAGTGCAGGAGGAGTCTTCAACCTGTTGTTTACAAAACAAAACAATGTGTGACTTTGGAAGTTCACCTCACACAGACTTCTGTGAGTTCACTGCCCTGGCAGCACTCAAGAATGCCAGACTAAAACAAGTTCCAAACTGTATTTTGTGTGTGTTATAGCTGAATACTACCCACAAATTGATTTAACCTGAGTTTATTACTACCTGGAACAACTTAAGGCCCAAGCTTTTTTAAGCCATTCACAGATAGGCAATTTCACTGTTTCGGGGGGGAAGCAGAGGTGTAATAACCAGGTCTGGTGAAGTACAATTTAAAACAAAAGGGATGTTCCCAAACTGCTAGTGAATAAATATACGAATTTGGGACGCTGTTATTAAAGCACAAGCTACCTATAGTCCTCTGCAATGGACGCCAGCAGCTTCCGACAGGTCCTGTTGTCGAAGCGGCTCACGCAGCGCATCGTCTCCTGCAGCTGCGCCATCAGGTTCTTGTCCTGGAGGTTGATGGCCTCAGCCAGCTGAACTTTCAAGAAGCACACAATTTCATTATCTAATAAAGAACAAAGGAAAATCGTTAAGGAAAAGAAATGGGCATGATGAAAATAAACTGGTTCTGAATATGGGAAACATTAATGATTTAAAACAAATCTTCTGTACATGAGGCAATAAATGTTATTTTAGAACAGTTTAATAAGCTTTCTTGAATTTTCCAGATATCAGGGGATAAGGTTTCATATCACGATCTTATCTAGTATTTAGAATCATTCTGAAATATGAAGTGGACCAGATAATCTAATAAATTCAAATTCACCTGTCTGCAAATAAACATAGAACGAATGGAGGGACACAACACCACACATATATAGTAAATCATCATAAAGACTAGTTAAGTCATTTGTGTAGCACAATTCCCAACAGCACACGTATTTTGGGAGTCTATTCTACACCTTCAGGCTCTACCTGCACTACATCTGTGGTACTTCATAAAAAAAAAAATTAGACCAGATTTAGATGGCAGGTTTGTGAAGCAAGAACGAAAACATTCTGGGGACAAGAGGCAGCCTGTGCCTTCTAAGTCTATAGCAAAGAGAAGTGACCACAAATGGTGCAGCACAAGTGTCATTAGATGGGGGACAACAAGAGATACACACAATACAAAGAACCTTTACCTTCGGGGTCTGTGTGGTCGGGGAGACCATTCCGTGTTGAGTGGGTCAGCATCGGGAAGGCAACAGAATCTGCTGAACAAAGAGCCAATCTCAATTTCTTCTTTGCATCCCTTAAAGAGGAAAAATATTTTCTTAACACAGTTGTTGCGAGGCCTGCTTCTTCAACAAGAAGTTCTTACTTTCTTTTTTATTTAATACTGCCTAGAAGTTATTTAACATCATTTTAATAAACCAAAATTGCCAAGACTTTAGAATATCAGTTCTTTTGATATAGCACCCAGACCATTTTCAAGGGAATTTTCCTAAACACTGAACTGCTCTGTCCTCTCAGGTTGCAACATCCCTCCTTCATCAGTGGAAACACAAGTTTTAGATACTTAGAACTAAAAGTACATCAAACTTTACAACTGATCCATATTAAGATTCTTGTGGGAACCAAACTCACAGGTTCAGCTTTTAATTCTACTTTGTGGGTAAGATGAAACCTGCAAACGTATTTACCTATAGGAGAAAGCAGAACTCTGTGGCTGTGCTACTTGACTTGCAGAGTCTGGGAGATCATCTGCAGACATGTTCTGCAACGCCTCATCCCGCGGGGAGTCGTGCATGCTCTCACCATCCCCAATAGCCTCTGGGGAAAAAAGGAAACATTACACTTGAAGAGCCAGAAGAAGAAACCAGACTAATTTTCTGCTTGTTATTCTAAGGTCAGGCAGAAAATGAAGACAGCAAATAAACCAGCTTATTTTGGATCAGTGAAAAAAGCATATCAAAATATGCAATCTACAAGTTGCTAAGAAAAAACAGCCTCAGTTTCGTAAGGCAATATACTTCTTCAGTACCCATTAAAACAAAATAAAATTAAAAACTGGTAGGAGATGTGCTATCAATAACCAGCCAATATGGCAATGGCAATATGGAAGAGGGGTCCTTGGGAATACTGGTTTAATTCCCAGCCTCTGTGGGACTGTCCCCCAGATTATTTGACAAAACATTCCCGGTTTAGAGCTCACATTGTACGGCTGGTAATGCTAACGTTGGTCTAAAATACTGAAGTGGTTTTATCTTTAAGGAGGAGAAACTATGTTGGTGATGATTGCACAAGCCAGGCTCTCACCTGCACTGTCATAGTTCACTATGGCTCCTTCACTGGGACTGGTTCTCTTGATTGCATTCCTGTATTTGTCCAGAATGTCCTCAGCAGCTTGTGCCTGTGCACTGAGCCTTGGGCTGGGATCATCTGAAAGGACCACAAAAAACAACAGGAGTCACCCTGCTGTTGTGCCAACTGAAAGCAAATACAAAAACTCAGACCTACACACTTGGACTCTGTTTTTAGCCACATCAAACAAAGAGCTGCTTGTATTCCATGAAGCCTCAATTCAAATATATTTATAAAGTCTGAAGCAAACCAGAAAAAAAACAGTACAATGAAAGGGAACATGAAAAGCCAGATCCTGAGCAGATCCTCAGCACATTTATACTGCATACACAAATGGTTTTGGGATATTTGAAGACTTCTAGAAATGATTAGGCAAACAGAAAATGAAACACCCAGGTTGAAATCATGTTTAATTTAGCACTTAAGTAACTATTACAGGACTGTGTGTGCAGCCATCCTTACAGCTCAGCTGTGACAAGGATGTGAGCTCTGTAATGGTAGGGGGGTAAAAAGTGAGGACTTGAGTTGAGATTCCACTATCTGCACTGACAGACACCTGACAACTTAAAAACAGTCTTCAAGTCAAGAAGTCTTTATCCATTTTCTTATTCAAAATGCGAGTTGTGAACACTAACTACAGCAGCACATACTTGTCTGTCAACAGCTACCTGGTGGGCACTCTGGAACTCGAGAAGGCACGTCCTGAGAGAAAATTACTATGATGATATTATTCACATACCTTGAAGTGTTGCGTATCTGTCAGGCACCATGTCATCTTTGTCTTTTTCTTGTTTTTCTTTCTTTCTAAATGGAATAGGAGCTGAAAATGCAAGGTACCTCATCAAAGACTATTCTGAGATAATGGCCAAATTGGAGAAACTTTAAGCAAGTGGCTAATGCAGAAGATTTTCATCAAATAAACTTCAGTGAAAGCATAAGCTTATCCACAGGGTGGAGTAGAACTGCACTGCCATCATCTGTAGTAAGCTCCACCTCTACCAGACACCCAGGCAGAACAGTTTTGCCTTCCAGGTACAATACACTCTAGAGAACTACTACCCAAGGGGTCAGGTAGCTTCCTATTTTTATTTATATATTTATTTATACTTTAGTTTAGCCATTAAAGTGACTAAAGATATAACAAAGGCAGCGTGCACTCCGACTGAAGGACCAAAACCCGACAGACATGACCCCACCTTTGGGCATGGCAGACACAAAACGTTTCCTCCACCAGGGCTTGTTCCTGTCAGACTTCTCATCATCGCTGTCTTTTCGTTCCTCAATCTGCAGAAGGGCAGAGTCTACATTTGAGCATTTACCAAATCAAGTGTAAAGAGAGAATTTCTCCACATCAGGCTCTGCTACACTGACTGTAAAAACAGAACTACAGCAGAGCACAGGGAGCAGATTAAGTCAGAAATATCCCTCCTGAAGAGGACAGCCTGCAAATGCAAACCCAAAGTCATGAAGAACCTTACATTTCACTTATTTCTTTTTTTAAAGAAAATTACTTCTCAGGCTGCTGCAGCAGTTTAACATTACAATGAATTTATTTCTGAAGTGCCACCAAGTCCAATAAAGCTCATCCAGTAAATTTAAGAGAAGCCAGCTCCATTTAAGCACTCTGGTAATCTGCAGCTTTAGCTTATAAAACATGATTGGGCAATGTTTAAAGGGTAGCAACAGTGTGTTGTGATTCCTTGGCTAAACACATCTAATCCCAACTCTCTGGCATGGATGCTTAGTTAAAGTGGGCATGATAGATAAAAACGAACTGATAAACAGAAGCCTCACCTCTCCCCTGGAGGAGTCCTTACTGGGAGATGAAGAGGACGACTGAGACGTGGCTGCCAGCACAGCTGCTCCGGCGCTGCTGGTGGCCACGGGCAGCTCCCGCTCCTCGTTTCCAGGACGCCTGTTCCAGCCGGGATCACTCATAGGCCTCCGCACCGACGACACGATGTCTGAGCTCCTGCTGCGGACCAGCCTCTCTGGGTAGGAATGTCTCTGCTTGAAGGCTTCCAGATCAGTTGGAATTAGAGCGTGAGACCCAAAGTTTGGCAGTCGGGCCTCGTTACCTCCCACGGCTCCTTCCAAAATGGGCGGATCTGGAGGTGGATGAGAGGGTCTTGCATAGTGCACTTTAGGCCTTACTACAGCTGACACACCTGTGGTCATAAGCATAGAAGAAGCCACATGCATTTCTTTAAAGATTCTTCCAAATTATGTGGTATTTGCATAGAAGCACTGAAAATGCCTATTTTTAAAAATAAAAAAGCTTACTCTTTACAACTCACCCTCATTTGAGGACAGAGGGTCAAACAATGCAAGCAAAGAATCTGTCTGAGAAGGGGGAGATGTCAAATGACTGGCTCCTGAAATACAGAGAGCACAAAGTTAGTTCCGTACCAAAACTGCCTCTAACGTGAGGGACACTGGAGAAACAGTGCTCAGCAACAGCAAGTTACAAAACTTAGACTGCAAAATATTTGTAAAGATATTTTTGTATGGAAAGATCTCTGTAGTTCATGGAAATGATCAAAGAATCACACACAAACAGTGGGGAAATCTTCAGGAGCTGCCCAATTCCAAAATGCAAGAGGACAGTCAATGTAACCAAACCAAATTAGGGAAAGGTGATCTTAGATCCAGTACTCAAGCTCTAGTACTAAAAACCACTAGAGTCTGTCAAACAAATACACTGCTGGCAAATATGGAAAATGTTGAGCTTAGTCACCAGCACTTTGAAATTGGAAAAACTGTAACATCTAAGGACTCTGTAAGTGTCATTTGTGCTTATCAGAGATTCCAGGTGAGTAACTTACCATGGGCTGTTTCATCCATATCGGGACTTGTCACAGAATCTTTTCCCCCAAAGTCAGAGCTACATTCAGATCTGAGATCCTCAATCTTGTTAGGAATATCTTCAGATGTTGCACTAATACCTTACAAAAGAAGCATCCATAACAGTCTTTCAGAGAGCAAGGAAGCAAAATCCTGAGGCTGTACAAATGTTTGGTGAACACTGCAGTAATTAAGTGCTAACTCACGGTAGCACCTACAGACACTAGGAGTTTCTGCACTCCCAAAATAACAATTTCTGGTCTACATTTTGAAAAGCTTTAACATTGCCGTGAATACCCTCTGACAAGTGGCATTAGGAAGATACTTTACTCCGTTACATACTTGTCAGAAAATGAAGAACTAGAGATATGCTGATTTACTTACATAAAAAAAGTTGATAATAAAGCTAAACACAAGAAAGTTTGGAGTTTCTTCCAAATCGGGAGTGCTCTGCCAACCGCTGCTATTGCAGCACAGAGTACTCACCACTCTGCTGCCTTCTTCATTTCTTCCCTAAGATGAACAGAGAATCACTGCTTTGAAAATTCCCAAGTGAGTGCAGGAAGTTATTTTATGAGTGATGTATAACTAAAGCATGTGCAGCAGGGTGAGTGCTCTGATAGAACAGCGTGTTTTCAGGGACAGCTGAACGCACCTGACACAACGCTGAGTCCTGGAGTGCTGGGTCGAGAGCTGACCTCCCTCACATCTGTGTCATCAGACGTGCTGCCCAGCCCAGAACAGCTCTCCAGCTCTTGGAGTCTTTCCTCCTGTTTCAAATCTGGAGCCTCTACAAAAAGGAGACAATGGAGAGCAGAGAGAGAAAGTATCATTCCTCAATGCCAGGCTCCCTTAATGCTCACATGCAGAAGGAATGTGTGGGCGTTGATTTAGTGTGTCCAGTTCTAAGGTAACTCAACCACTTGAGCAAGAGTTTTCTTATATTCTTTGACACAGAAGGCAGAATTCTGCACAGACAGCAATGCTCTGTCTGCACAGGAATGCTAAGGAGTGTTTACTGTTTAAAGTGTTGTATTTCTTAGACACAACAGGATACAGTCACATCTTCACTAACTGCAGTGAACTGTATAGCCCCTACTCAATATCACAGGGAAGAAAAGCAAGTGCAAGTTTGCTTTGCAAACCCTCTCTTCCCCTTCAGCCCTTAAGAATTTCTTAAGTAACAGTAAGTCTCTCCCAATGCTTTCCTTCTTCTCTCTGCCTAGGAACGATTTGTCCTTTTAATCCTGGAAGTATTCATAAACACCAACTTAATCCTAGGACAATAATTTCTTGACGAAAGAAGAGGCTGTTGTTTTGCATTATAGGCCTCTGGAAGAGTCTTAGAATCATGCTAAAGAAATAAGCAAAAACTGCCCAATTCTGACCTGAATCACTTGGTAATACTTCCACACTCCACGCCTCACTTGTGGTTTCTGATATGGTTGAACCTGTGCAGGGATCAAGCAACACGGATCCTGAACCTGGCAAACACAGCAAGCTGCCTAGCATGTTCTCTGCAGCTGCACCTGCAAAAGTAAAGCCGAAGCGTATGGCTAGAGCTGGGCTCTGGAGACAGCTCTAGAGAGAAAAGTGTCCTTAGTAAAGCCACCAGGAAACACAACGTTGAAAAGGAATGAGCAACTGAATACAACCCAGGTCATGCACACCAAATCCTCCTACGGGAAAGCTGCAGTTTCATCCGTGGGCACAGCCTGTCGAGGGAGGGAGGAGGAGGCTCTGCGGCCTCGCGGCCCCAGAGCAAGCGAAGCGCGGGAACGTTCCGGGCGCAGCACCCAGGTACCTGCGATCTCCTGCAGCCGGTCCTCGTCCATGTTGGGATCGAAGTCACTTCCCAAGACATCCGTGCTCCAGGTTTCGCTCACGGTTTCTGATATGTCTCTGTCATCAGTCAAACCCATCATATCACGGATTTCAAACTTACGGAGCTTGTCATCCAGATTATCCTGAGTTGTGGCTGTGGGAAAATAAACAGTTCTCAACTTTCTGAAAGGCTTGAAGAAACAAACCAAAGCATAAATAAATGCAGGAGTGACCACGAAAGGAAAACATCTGCTTTTTTTCTTTCTGAACTAGTGCATTCTGAACCTCTTTGCACAGGACTTTGGCTCTGCCATCCCCAGCTCCTCGGGCTGTATGAGAAGTGGCACCTGCCTTGCTCGTGCTCCAGCAGCTGCAGAGCCTCCACGCCGTTGCTGCCGGAGGGGCCCGCGCCGAGCTCCGACACCGACTCCCCTTCCAGATCCAGCGAGGACACCGAGTTGGAGCGATTGGAAGGACCTGTGAAAACAGATTTGACTCTAAATCTGAGTAACAGTGCCTAAATATACAGCATTAACAATCCAGGGCACAATTCACTAGAAAAACCAGAAGAAATTATATAAAATACTGAATGCCACCACTACTGTACTTTGCTGTAACTAAACAGTCAAAAAAGTCTTTGCCATTAATTTGCCCATGAATTTGTTTTCTTTATTTTGAGGAGACAGAGAGCAAAAACTACACTATGGAAGTTACACAAAATAATGCAGGACTGATCTGTCCAAACCTCTCCCATCCCACAGACACCTGTGCTTTGTTGTGTCTGAGGTTCATAAAGAGGAGTTGTCCAAAGTCCAGAAATTATTCTAAGATATGTAACAGTTCACAAAAAGACGATGAAAAATAAGTCTGAGAAGCCCAAGCTAAGAATTAAATTAGATTATCTTAATAACTAGTACTACATTTAAGTTAAAAAAAAAAAAAATCCCTTAGTTTTGTCTTTCTAAACATACTTAGTTTTACTCTTCCTAATTCTCAGACTTGGCTATGCCTTTGTAGGTCAAAATTTAGCTGCAGGGTTTTTTCTCTGAACAACTAAGAGAAAAGACAGGCTCTCACATCACATGACCTTCAAAACAGCAAAGATGAGATGCTGTATCTAACACACCTTCCTTTTAGAATTAAGGGGAAAAAAACCCAAAAAACAGAGCAACAAAACTTCTTCAAGACTTAAGCAGCCCTTCACCTTCAGATATTCCTTCCAGATTATCACTGCAGAGGGAAAAGCGCAAGGTTTTATCAGGTTTACCCTGGAGTTTGTTTTCGTCAATGGGGACATCTTGCCCGCCATCTGCAAGCTGCATATTTAAGACCTGGAGAGTGGGGAAAGAAACAAAACTTCCTTAAAATCACCTATTTCTCAGGTAACTAAATAGTTAATAAAATATTGGAGGCACATTTTTGTATTGTCAGTGCCACAATCAAGTTTCTAACATTCCATCTGAAGAAGGGCAGCAATCTCCCAAGTCAGGGCCTGAGGACAATGCAAGACACCACGCTGTGAACATCAGGCATGTCCTGATAATGGAGCCAAGCTCCACCAGCACCCCACAGACCAGTGTAACATGCAAACTGATCTCCATGAGGCTGCCAAAGGAGATAATCCCAACCTCCAGGCAAGGCAGCAAATCTGGAAGCAGCAGCCGTGCTGCAGCCGGAAAAAGAAAAGGCAGCAACTCCAGCCCTGCCCTAAGAACACTCTGCAGGCACTGATGGCACTGCTAGCACAGCTCTGCCTTCACAACAAGCTGGGCCTCTGCCTTTCAAGTCTGAGCTGCCAAAAACGTTGGGATTGGTGCTCCAGTTCTGTCATTCACCCGTGTCCCTTGGTCCAAAGGACAGGGCACTTGCATCAGTTTCTTCAGCCTCACAAATAGCTCAGGTTTGCTCTTAAACATCTTAAGTAAGGGAAGAAAAACACCTAACAGAGAGAAACTCAAAAGCTACAAGCCCCAAGTTCAGTAACATAAAGCAAGGATTTTAATTCCAATTACTCCCAAAACTGAAGTGTTACAACCTCATGGCTCTGCTATTGAGAAGACAGAGGTTGCACTGTTCAAAATATCTGAGATGTCACCGTGTCGGGATACCTCATTTTCTGACATCATTCCTGGAGTAATCTGTGGACCTGTCCCCAAAGAAATCACCAGCACTTCTTCCGGCTGAACTTCTGGGATAGTCTCCTGGGAGGATCCTTCATGATCTCCGTGCTGATCCATTAGCATATTTGATCTACTTCTGCTTCGAGTTGCTATGAAAATATTTTGAAATGTCAGCATTAGAAAGTTTTTCCTTGTTTAAAGAGGAAAAAGGGACAACACAATCGAAATACAGAATTATAGTGTTTCAATTAGTAATACATACAAAATAAATTTAAGAAATCAAAGTCTTATTAAACTTTGAGATATAGGACTGGTGTTTAAATTTGATAAAGGAAACTTTCAACAAAAAAAGAAGTAGAGAAACAAGGTACATTATGTGCTGTTTGTCTACACAAATTCAGCATATTCCAATCACAGAAAGACCTTTAATACGTTAAATGAGAAAATTAAGTTTGTTACCAAGAAAAAAGGTCTAGGTTTCTGTGGCTTAAAGCTCTGATTAATTTGTTTAGAAGGCTTTTCCACCTAAAAAGCCGGAAATCTAAAAGGTGTCTCAAACACAGACATACACCACAACATCGGGTGGTTTACTCTGATTACTTTGTGGCTCTATTGACCTTTTCAACAGGCCTCAGATTCCCACATTTGGCTCCGTGGAAGCAAAAACGCCCACAAGGAATTGAGATTTCTGAGTATGGCAGCATGACACCAATTATTTCTTTATCTGATCTGGGGAAAACAAGGCTAGTGTGCAGAGGTCACAGCCAAATTCTGATTACTGCACAAAGGCACAGGAAGGGTTCTAAAAAACCACGTGAACACAAAGTAAGTTTCACACAGAAATCAAAGCAGAAATCTGAAAAGGGAACTGATTGCCAGAGTAACCCAAAGACATGCTTGAATCGTGACACAGGTCAGAGTTTCAGACAGAAGGAAGGAAAGAGGGCATTACCCACCAAAAGGGGTTACTAGAGTTATGTGAGCTGACAGATTGGTGGCAGAGGTATCCCAGGCAGTAATGGCTGCCAATTGCTGTCCTGGATTTCGAAAGCATTAAAATGAAACAAAAGAAATAAAAACTTTGAGCAAAAGCTATTTTATACCATAAAATAAATGCTGCTGTGCCACTACTTTATAGGCTTAAGACCAGTGCCATTCAGAAGCAGAGTTAAAACAACATGGGACAGGTTTGTCTTGGGATTGGTTTTGTGGGTTTTTTGCCACTTACCAGGTTCTGCATATTTTCATCCTTTTACACACCAACACCAAATCTCTCAAACAAAACTATCCCATGTGGTCATAATCACATAAATGATCATTGACTGATTATTCAACACACAAATAGTTACTATTTTCTATTTTAAAATAAAGTATTATTGCAAAGGAAAAGTTTAAGACCCAGAAATCCTTTTCAAAAAACAAAAGCCAACCAACATGAAATTGCATTCCAGAATGCTGACAGTTGGAATTAGAGCAAAGAATGGAGAGAGGAGAAAGCTTCTCTTCTCAGCACATACTCTGAAAGCCCTGCTCCTGCTTGTTCATCTCCTCCCCGTTTGCTCTCTTCTGAGACAGAAAAATGTTAAACTTACTCTATCCCACTAATTAAACAACTCTGCTTTCCATCTTAACACTTCTTTAAGCAACCTTCCCTCCCAGATCTGCTTCCCCTCTTTAAACTTTCCCATTATTATCACTGTCAACCACTACCATTATGACTGCCATCCACTCCACCGCTTTTCTCAGGTTCAATCCAGAGGATGAAGCTCACCCACCCTACTTGCATCACGAGCTAAGGAAGTTACCTGGCTTTCTACGCTAAAGACAATTCTTCACAGAAAGAAAAAGAAAAAACTACACAGAAAAAGGAAGAACTGAAGGTGTAGGCCAAGAGCAGTCCCATGAGATGCCTGAGACAATGGCCAGAAATGTCCCAAGGTACAGAAACCACGCGAGACTCCGCTCGCTCCCCTTACCTATCGGTAACCGGTTCTTTTTGTTAGCTGGAGTGGTCGCAGGAGAAAGCTGGGGGGTGTTATATGGAGTCATTTCAAGGCTGCTGCTTTTCCCTGGCTTGTTCTGGGGTAAGTTTGCCAGCAAGTTTTCCAACGCCATCCGATCTTCCTTAAGCTGATCGCTCGACATCACGTTGCGCATAAAGCCAACCTAAACATTTACGATTAGCGTTGGTAAGAGTTGTAAAAGGCCAGGTTGGCTTGTGTGGACATATGGGCACAAGTTTACACCACTTCTTTTCAAGGACACGAGGCATTACCAGAGTGGTCAGCTGGCTGTATGTCATGTACA
>JAYRBT010000038.1:859063-874409 GCA_036023395.1 Myiotriccus ornatus
AAGTGTTTTGTTTAGGTTCAGTTGAAAAGCCACAGACAGTAATTTCGCGTTTCATGGAATCATAAAATCACAGAACACTTTGGGCTGGGAGGACCTTAAAGACCACTCAGTCGCACCCCCTGCCATGGCCAGGGACACCTTCCACTAGACCAGGTCGCTCCAAGCCCCGTTCAATCTGGCCTTGGACACTTCCTGTGAAGTCTAAAATGTAATTTGCTTTAATTTCTTGGTTTGTATTTTCTTTTAAGAAGCGTTAGGTCAGAGCAGAGGCAAGAATCCCCGACGCTTAATTCCAGCACTCAAGATTTTTTCTGCCCAGCTTTGTGCAGGATTCAATCTGCTTTTCACTACATGTAACTCGAAGTTAAACTCTTAGTAAGTCCTTTGCAATGTCTGAAAAAGGAGACTGCAGAAGGATGATGACGTATCCACTGAGTCTCAGGGTTTTTTCAGTCTGGATTCTTACTTTGTCAAATTTAGCAAGGTTGCTCTTGGTACGTGGATCTCCCTCCTCAGAGCCCGTCATTGCCAGCTGCTGCAGAAGCCTCCCAACCTGAAATGAAAGAGAAGTACAAAGAATAAGCCTTTGAAAACAACATGATAGACCCAATCACAAAAATTACTCAAAAAAACTCCTCCATTCTAAATCCTTTTTCAATTAATACTCCAAGAAATACTTCTAATTGAGTGAACAGAGTCTTGTGCTTGCTTTCAGGGCAGAAGAAAAGCAAAACAGCTTTAGAAAAAAAGCAGCCATTGCATTTAACAGAAAATGTGCTGTGAGCATCCATACTTCCCCCTCCCAGGAACAAAGCATGTTTTGTTTTTACAACACGTCACAATTGAGAGCTGAATCTAGGTCATCTTAAACCTAGAGGTTTTCAAAGGCTGCATATAGTTTACTAAGGAAAAAATAGCAAGAGGGCTAACCCTGATTTCAGAGTACATATCCCTTATTAATCTCCAACTGCAAAACAACCCTCAATTTAAAGGGTTGTCAACTGCAAGCTCTGCTACAGCATCTGAGCAGTGGCACAGGAGAGGATTGCTAATGGATTTTAGAACAGCACTGTGTAAAACACACCAGAACGATTATGCTGTGAGAATCACTCCCTGCCCAGTTTACAGACAGTGTTAAAAAGCAGGTGTTGTTCCTGGTGTGGGGAACACCCTCAGTCAGAGGAGCGTTGCTCAACACCTTCAGACAACACCTTCACCTACCATCGTTAAACTGGCCAAGTATTTGCACAGAGACAAAACCTGGCCATGAGGGCTGGGCAGTGCTCTGAGGGCAGATGACACAGCAGAGCTGCCCACCACAAACACTGGGCATTACTGCCAGACAGCAAGGGGGTTTCAGCAAAATATTCCACTATCCTTTGCAATAACTGGCACATTTAACATTAGCAGGAACAGCACAACACATTTACACACATTCCAGAATTCATCTTTCAGTCAGTTTTATGCTTTAGCTTCCATCCCTTATACCAGCTTTTATATGGGATATTTGCAACTCTTCCAAGGGATACAGGAATATTTGCTGTCAATTGCTTCAAGCCAGTATTTTAAGCAAACAGACAAAGCCTGACTTCTCAGCAACAATTAACACAAATATGTTGTTGGCATTCCTCTTGTAAGTAGGAGAGACAATACCTTTACTGTAGTAGCATCAGTTCTGGTGTGAAAAAAAAGGCCAAGAACATTTCTCATATGTATAATTTTAAGACTGCTTTAACATGAATCATACCTGCATCAGATTAAATCTTGCCACCTCATTTATAGGAGCATCAGAAATGATCCCATATTGCTCTGGGTTAACGATTGCAGGGCAGATGAAACAGGCCAGAAGAAGATCTGTGCACATTGCTCTGACCTCCCCAACCTCCAGCCTGTCCACACACGACAGCGTTTTGTACATCTGCGACACAATCCACCTCAAGCTGTGAGGAAAACAGTAAGTGTTTTGTTTGAGATAGCCAATGAATTTGTTGACCAGGGTCACCAGCTTGGCCTCATTGGAGTCAACCATCTCTTGGACTCTTTGCTTGAATTTTTCTGTGCCTTTCTCTCCAAATAATTTTTCCTGCTGTACTGGGGAGAATCTCTCAATTAACTTGTTTGCATCGGTTTCCAGGTGGTCTTCATCTTCAACCAAAAGCTGCATGATTGGCTCATGTAAGGTTGCAGTAAGAAAAAGTTTTGCAGAGAAGAGTCCTTCAGAGAAAAGTTTGAACAAGATGCTGAAGGCACAGGTGCCTCGCCTGAGCAGCCGCCGGGGGTTGTCGCTCTCCTTGAGTTCAAACTCAATCAGGTAACGCAGGACCTGAAGGAGGTAACTCTCATCCTCCTGCATGATGCAGTTGCCATAAATGGAGGTAAAGACTGTGTGAATGACACTCTGAGTGTTGTCCTGGTTGAGCTTCTCTCCAGCAACCAGGCAGGACGCAATAAGCCTTGGGTTCTCTCTCAGTCTGTTCAGGAATTCTCCATAAGCAGTCTCCTGAAATCCCAGCTGCTTATATCCATCCACAAACTGTGTGTCCTCCAAGACTTTTGCATGCTGGCAACATTCAGCAGGAGAAGCTTCAGCACTTTAAAGAAAAACATTGAAACAGTGTAAGTAACTCTTAAGTAAACAAGATCTTCCTAAGGGACGCCACGTGGTCAATCTATTAACCAGACAGCCACCAAGGAAAAAAGACTTTGCAGGTAGTTACTACAAACGATTTGCAAATTCAGGAGAGTTTGTTCCCCTGAACAAAACCAAAACAAACACAGGTATTAAAAAAAAGTTGTCTAAATGGCCAACGAGTAACTTTCACGAGTGTTGAGATTCCCTTGCTGAGGTTTGATTTAAAACCTCACTATTTCTAGAGTGAGCAAAGGACCCCAGATTCTAAGCGTGAAAAACGTGCTGGCTTGTCTGTCAGCCAGAGCGGTGCAGTCACCTGGTGATGATGAGCCTGTCCAGGTTGATGCGCTGCTGTTTGGAGATCCAGGCGGTGCGGTACAGCTTCTCCGCCGTCTTCAGCACGTCCGCGTTGAGCCGCTGGATCAGCTGCTTCTCCGCGGTCACGTAGAGCCGCTCCTGCTTCAGGTGGTGAGCCAGCGTGTGGATGTCCAGCTTCACCATGGTGGGCAGCCAGGGGCGACACAGCACCCACTGGGCGACAGAGAACGGCACTGCTGAGTCCCCCGGTGAGAGGACGAGCCCTGCCAGCCCCCCGCACCAGGCAGTAAGCCCTGCTCTGTGCCCCCTCCCTCGAACCCCCAGCCCAGCACTCAGTGACCCAGTCACTCTTCCTTAACGCAAGGTTTCCTAATTGCCATTAACCCTTACTCTGCCAGCACACCAGGGACACTTGCAGAGAAGCAAAGGGTGTTTTCAGCTGGCACTGGTGAACTGGGACAGGAGCACAGCACTGCCCAACTCCTGCCCACACCTCCAGCACACGAGGTGGGAATCTGGCCATCACCTGCACAGATGGGGCCCTTACTTCAGCTTAGGTGACACAAGCTCAGGGAGATGAAGAGCACTCCCACTGCCACTCACTGTCTGGGGAACAGGCATAAAGATTTCTGCCTTTACTCCTTCATCCTAAAGCCCATCCATGTAACACAAAGACTTGGATGTCATAATCTCTGGGCTGCTACCTCCCTCACCTGTTGGTGCATCAGAAGCACCAACCTCCCAGTATTGCTCTTTTCTGCTAAAAAAAATAAATTGCTAATTAAAAAAAAAATGACAAAAAACCCAAACCCCAAGGAGTATCAATACCCAGGTAAGGCAGAAGCTGGAAATAAGCCTGGAGACTTTGCTCAACAGTAGAATTCATTCAAAAAAAATTCCTCAAATATTTCAATTCAGAAGAATATTTCTCTGGGCCATTATCCAAAACTGCTGTTTTAGAGAGAGAAAAAATGAAACAGCCGTGGTCTTTCATAGCACATTAGGGGCTAAAATCTGCACAAACTACTGTTCTGTCTGAATGTAACATCAGCTCCAACTTCACAATTAGAGAATATCTCAGTTAGCAGAGTACCACACCAGTCAAGACACATTCCAGGAGCAAATCCATCTAAAAATTAACTCTATGGGAGAAAAAAAAAAATCAACTGCATTAATGCTGATGAGGGAAGGGAAATCATGCAGGTCATGGAATTGATGATTAACTGCTGTATGTCTTCCCCACCAGAATCAACAGCCACACCAGATAATTTAGGAAGGAAAAGTATATGATCTGCAAGAGCTACCTGTAGGATATATCAGTAATGGATATATGCCAGAGGGCTCTGCTGAGGAACCCTTCAAAGCCATACCACAGTTCAAATAAAAACTTAATTCCCACAACCTGCAGTGACTCTGGACAGGCCTTGCTTCACAAACCCATTTAGTCCATGCTTGAGAAACTACAAATAACATACCATGTGCTGGCTCAGTGCTCTCCCCTTTTAGTGCTTTAAAGATCTGTGGTTCACTGTTCAGCATAGCAGGAGGTGATCCTTGCTGAACAGTAGGAATACAGATTAGCTCCCTAATTAGGCACAGGTTTCCCATTTGTTGAGTTTTTTTCAGCCTGATAACCAGGTGCACTGACAACCATCACTGCTACTTGTGTAATTAAATTCTTTCATCTATAGTTTTGACCTCACAACCAGAACCCAGGCAGACAAACAGAGAAGCTGTCACAAGTCTTTATGTATAAAAATTTGCAGTCTTATTACACCTGATGGTGTCAGGTGTAAAGACCATTCCTAGCAAATCCAGACAACTGGGTATACAAAGCTCTCAAAAAAATAACCCCGAACTCAAAAGCCCTCCAAAAACCCAGCAACCCTAACCAGAGGTTACAGCTGATGCACCAAAGATGAGAGTACAACAGGAACTTGAAGGATGAACTAATTCAGATGTTTTTAACTAGGGCAGTCTCGGAGAAATGATTAGAAAAAGAAACAGTACTGTTACTGCCAAAGTTCTTTGAGAAACAAATAACTTCTTGCAACAAATTTATTTTTTGTCTCAGAATTTAAGGGCTCACAAAAAAAAAAAAAAAACAGCAATAAACTTGTTACTGCTTGCAAACACAGCAGTAATCATTTGTGATGCCACTCGAAAAAACCTGACAGAATGGCCTCACACCCACTTGGAAAGTGAAGTGAGCACCCAGCACAGGACCTGAGCACCTCCTCACGACACAGCCCCCCAGCCCTTACCCACACACTGGGTCCTGAGTGGTTGTGGGACATTGCCCACTGCTGTATGCTCTGATTTTTAATTTCAAACTGTCACCGTGAACTTCAGGCCCAAATCAGGGCTCCAAAGAGCACCACTGGCTGCAACTGCACTTCTAAATATACTGGTCTCCTGACTACCTGATAACCTCCTATCAGCTGGCACTACCCATGTGTCTGTGTTATCTGCCTCTGCTGCACAACACAGAAATAACAAAAGCAAGAGAATTGACTCAGAACTGAGCCACAGCAGGTTACTGTGTACCATTGCTTTGCCAGGAACTGTGAAAATCCACAGGATTTTCCTGTCAATCCACAGGAAGACAACTGCATGACAGCAGCTTCCACCCTACGTACAAGAAAACAGGATCAGCAGCTTCCTCGACTTTGTAACCTCCATAAAAATCCAACTGACTTGACTCCAAGGATTGCTGCTGAGATCCACCTCCATGGAGAGGAACATCTTGTCACTGCCTTTCACTAGTTTTTAAATGAATTATTCTGAAGCCACACAAGCACAGGAAGAACTTTGTCTTCACCTGAGGTCTCTCAGACACCTGAGAACAGCAGAGATGTGAAGTTTAACACACATGGCACTTCAGGAGAGCTCAGCAAAGAAAACCCAAAAAACCTAGTCGAGCAAGATACATGTGCTTTTCCTCTCTTCAGATCCTGCTATTACTAACACAGCCTGTCCTGAAAGGAGAAACTATTGTACCACTAACACACGTACCTGACACACACTGCTCCTCCCCCAAAACCTCTTCCCTTTAAACAGTACGAAGGGACGGCGGCTGCACCCTCTGACAGGCTCCACAACGTCCACTCCAGGCCAGCACCGGGGACAAGGTGCCCGTAATTATCCAGCAACCTGGTTTGTGAGTGTCACTCACCACACTTGGAACAGCAGGTATCTGTATGCAGCTGCATAAAGGAGACAGTTCAGGATATTTAGACATCCAATAGCCTGCTGCGGCTGAAGAAACAACAGATATTAGATAACTCCTGCCATGTGCAGATTATTTTTACATCCTGAAATTTCGTGTTGATACGAAAACATTTCCATTTTCTGTCAGTTATTTCAAGACTTCTCAGGAACCTACCAGTAACTGTGACACAGTAAGAGCAGCTTAGCACAACAACTCAAACAATTTCTCTTCATGATGCTCCACATATCAACAACAAAGACTGCATGGCCTGACACTATCTGAGATGCCTTGCCCTGCTGGCAACACAAATTTGTTCAGAACTTGAGGCAGTCTATCCTTTGATGAACACAGGACATGGATTCCTTCCTACTCTTAGAAGTCCTGGAAAACATGACATTTAGAACTTTTTGGTCCTGAACTCCACCTTAAAAAGTCTGTAGGTTTGTCCTGTGACATGGAGGAATGAGCCACATCCCTATTGAGTATGTCTGTGATTCACTTGACAGAAAAGAGATTAAGTAAAGTGGTAAATAGTGCTGGTACACCAGATTCTTCTTCCTACTACAGCATTTCCTGCTCAGGGTTAGTGGCTCCTCCCGAGTCTCGCTGCACAAGACAACTTCCAAAGCAAGTTTGGGCAGATCTAACGTAGGCAGGGTAGGGCAAGGCACAACTGAAATCACTCCTTCTTACTGAAAAATAACTCCTAAGCAAGCCTGAATAGCTTCCAAGCTAACTCAGCCCTGATGAAATACCTCTTTTCTCATTAGTATTTATAGTAGCAACTAACAAACCTCACTTCTTTATACAAGCTAACAGCCTGTCTGCCACAGTCGAGCTAAAAGAGCCCTTTTCTGGGTAGGATGGTTCACCATGACCTAGGGCTCATCTGCTGAACTCTCAGGTTACAACACCCACCATCTCAAATGCACCTGTTACATGCAAAATGCAGTTCCACTGTCTAATTGACATCAATAAGAAACTCATCCTTCAAGTTTGCTCCTGCCCAGAGGCTGCTCTCAGCCAGCAGTGGACATACTGTCCATCCGTGGGCAAGGAGCGCCTTGTCTGCCCTGCCCCAAATAGAACTTGATCAGTAATGCACAGGATCAGTTGGCTGCTAAATTATCTGTTATGGTATTACTGCACTGCATAAAATCAACAAAAATCACATAACCAGACTAAAATCCACTTCAGTCGCCTGTGATGCTGTAAAGAGGAACTCTCTTTAGGTAAGGGCCATACTGAAAAACTTCCAGTTGGAACAAGTGCAGAACTCGAAGCAGCTCAAACTGACAAAACCAGCCTGTTCCCAGCCTGTTCCCCTGAGAGCAGCTCCCTTCGCCACGGTGACACATCCCAGCCAGGGGCCACCAGGGAGGACAGCTGCTACCGAGGAGAGTATATTCTCCAGGACTTGACAAGTCTCACGCCAAAACCTCTGTGTGGACTACCTGGAATATTTTGGAACGCTCCACGGCAGCAGCAATGTAAAGGTCTGTTTCCTGAAGCCACCATCCTGCTACTCTTACAGAATGTTTCAGATTTCACGTACCGCCCCCGTGCCATTCCCCCTCCATCCTCTCCAAATTGCAGCTTCTACTTGTGAGTCGACTGCATCGTCCACCAAAATAGCCTTTCACCTATCAGTAAGTGTAGTGTCACATGCGCGCCCCGAGAGCTCCATCCCGACAGCTCCCGGGAGCGCGGGATCATGACTTTGCAAGAAGAGAGCCTGACAGTGGCCGGCCGGAGCTCTCCGGCGCCGGGGGTCTGCGGGCAGCCACAACGGGAACTCACCGCGCTCGGCAAGTTCCAAGCGGCAGCCGCGCCCGGCACGAAAGCCGGCAGGGAGCGGGCAGGGAGCGGCGAGGCCCCGCCGGCCAAACCCCCCCGAGCGCGACCCCCGGGCCCGCCGGCGGAGCGTGCGGGGCACACAGAGCCCCCCGAGCGAACCCCACCGGCAGCTTCTCCCGCCGCCCCCGCGCCTCCCGGGCGCCCTGTCGCGACACCCCCGCCCGACATACCCTGCTGGGCTCCGTCTCCGCTCGGCCGCCCGCCTTCCCTGTCGCCGCGCTGGAGGAAGCGGAGGGTTTGTCAGGCCCCGGGCCTTCCTGCGCCGCCGCTGCCGTCCCGCGGCCCCGCGCCCGGGGCGGTCTCTGGCGGCGAGCCCTGCCCGGCGCCGCTGCGGCCCGGCCGGCCGCCGCTCTGCGCACGCGCAGCGGCGCTGCTGGGACTTGTAGTGCCGGGGCCGGGCCGGCGCGGCCTGGGCGTGCGAGGCGCCGTGTCGCGACACAGAGGCGGGAGCTCGCGACCTGCCGGCCCGGGACCGGCCCCGGTGTCGCCGGGGGGGGCTCTGGGCACACACGTGTCACCTCGTCCCCGGGGGGGCCCAGCCGTGACACCGGCCCGGCCTCGACCCCCCCGCGTCTCCCCCGGGCGGGGCCCCCCGGTAACCCCCGACACCCCGGTACCCCCGGTAACCCCCGACGCCCCGGTACCCCCGGTACCCCCGGTAACCCCCGTACCCCCGGTGTCCCCGGGAGGCGGCGGCGCCCCCCCCCGGTAACCATGGAAACTTCCAGAAGTACCCCCCCCTCCCCCCGGCCGTGGTCCCGCCCAGCCAATGGGATCGCTCCGCTTGGCTCGCGCTTCCCCGTGGCGGGGCCGCCGGCTCGAACCAATGGGGAGGCGCGAGGGGGGCGCGCCTGGCGCGGCGCAGCGGCCGCGCGGCGCTCGCCAATCGCGAGAGGCCAGCTTGGTACCAGCCGGCCAATGGGGGGGCTCCAGCGAGGGCGCGGCGGCCAATGGGGAGGCTCCACGAAGGGGTAACGGAGGGTATAAAAGGGCGGGCGGCGCGGCCTGGCGGCGCAGCGGCGATCGGGGAGCGGCGGGGCCGGAGCGCGCTGAGGGGCCGGGCACGGTAAGGGCGGGGGGCCGGGCCGGGCCGAGGGGGTCGGGGCGGCGGTTCTGCACGGGAGGGCGGCGGTTCTGCGCGGGCAGGGCCGCACGGGGCGCTCCGTTGTGTAACCGGCGCTGTGACCCCCGCAGGTGGGCGCACAGAGCGGTCACGATGAGGCTTCTGCTGCTGGCGCTGTTAGCGCTTGGCGCCGCCAGGGCGGACGAAGAGGAGAAGAAGGAGGACGTGGGCACGGTGGTGGGCATCGACCTGGGCACCACCTACTCCTGGTGCGTGGGGACTGGGGCAGAGGCGGGGCGGGGGGTCAGGGCCGGGGGGTGCGGGGAAGAGGCTGCGGGAGGAGGGAAGGGCGGCGGGGGAGATGTGCAGGCCCCGGCGCCGCCTGACGGTTCTGCTCTCCCCCACCCCCAGCGTGGGCGTCTTCAAGAACGGGCGCGTGGAAATCATCGCCAACGACCAGGGGAACCGCATCACTCCGTCCTACGTGGCGTTCACCCCCGAGGGAGAGCGTCTGATCGGCGATGCTGCCAAGAACCAGCTCACGTCTAACCCCGAGAACACTGTGTTTGATGCCAAGCGGCTCATCGGGCGCACCTGGAACGACCCCTCTGTGCAGCAGGACATCAAGTACCTGCCCTTCAAGGTGGGCCCTGAGTGCGAGGAGGGGGGCCGGGAGGGACCTACAGCCCCAGTGGGAAGAGGCATCTGACTCACGGTGCCCTTCCTAGCAGCCCTGGGGTTCCCCAGCCCTCCTGGGAGGACCAGCAGTTTCTGGTGATAACCGCACTTAAGTTACATCTGTCACAGAGACTCTGTGTGGTCTTCAGAGAGAACAAACCACTGGAACAAGTCCTAACAACTGTATGAAGGACTGAATGAAACAGTGTCTATTGTTCTCCTCAGGTGGTTGAGAAGAAAGCCAAACCCCACATTCAGGTTGATGTTGGAGGTGGACAGACAAAAACGTTTGCTCCTGAAGAAATTTCTGCGATGGTCCTGACAAAGATGAAGGAAACTGCAGAGGCTTACCTGGGGAAGAAAGTGAGTGCATGGGAGCTGCTAATGCCAACTTCAAACAGCAGCTTTAGGAAAGGGGAGATGGGTGCAGTGAGTCAGGGCTACCCGTGCCATCCTGAACCCCACTCAGCGCTGCAGGCCCCTCAGGGCCCCTGCTGAATGGGTCTTCACCAATATGTAAGGAAAGTGGAACCAGCACTGCTCTGGGCAGCTGGTGCTCTGTACAGACTGGGGTTTTCTGTCCTGTCTCTAACAGAGCTGTGTCTGTCCCTCCCTGCCCAGGTGACCCATGCAGTGGTGACAGTGCCAGCCTACTTCAACGATGCTCAGCGCCAGGCGACCAAGGACGCCGGCACCATCGCGGGGCTCAACGTGATGCGCATCATCAACGAGCCGTGAGTACCCACCCCTGTCCTGCCCCTGGGGAGGGCTGGGCGGGCACCCCCAGCTCTGACGGGCTGTTCCCTGTACAGAACAGCTGCTGCCATTGCCTATGGACTGGACAAGAGGGAGGGAGAGAAGAACATCCTTGTGTTCGACCTGGGTGGTGGCACTTTCGATGTCTCCCTCCTCACAATCGACAATGGAGTCTTTGAAGTTGTGGCCACCAATGGTGACACTCACCTGGGTGGAGAAGACTTTGACCAGCGTGTTATGGAGCATTTCATCAAACTCTACAAGAAGAAAACTGGCAAAGATGTGAGGAAGGACAACAGAGCTGTGCAGAAGCTGAGGAGGGAGGTGGAGAAGGCCAAGCGAGCCCTGTCATCTCAGCACCAGGCCAGGATTGAAATAGAGTCCTTCTTTGAGGGGGAGGATTTCTCGGAGACGCTCACCCGAGCCAAGTTCGAGGAGTTGAATATGGTAAGTTTGGAAAGGTAAAGTTACATGGCCTCTGCTCTGGGCTGGGGACTTGGGAATGTGCAGTGTCTCCTGCTGTGACATTGCACTTCGGGGTATAAATAACTCCTGCTTGCACAGAACAGCAGGCAGCTGCTCCCTGCCAGGGAGCTGGGGCCTCACCAGGGCTGCTCATGAGCCAGTTGGTGTCCCTCCTCTGCAGTGACTGTTCTTTGTACCCCAGAGTGGCACAAAGGGGAGACTGGACATGTTGGCAGTATGGTCTCACAGTTGTGGGGCTTTTATCTCCACAGGATCTGTTCCGTTCCACCATGAAGCCTGTTCAGAAAGTTCTGGAAGATTCTGACCTGAAGAAGTCTGACATTGATGAGATTGTCCTTGTTGGTGGATCGACTCGCATCCCCAAAATCCAGCAGCTCGTTAAAGAGTTCTTCAATGGGAAGGAACCTTCTCGTGGCATTAACCCAGACGAGGCTGTAGCCTATGGAGCGGCTGTCCAGGCTGGAGTGCTCTCTGGAGACCAGGACACAGGTAATGACACCGTCACTGTCACCTCAGTGTTGACTGAAGAGCGGATGTTGGGCACTGACAAGCAAATGCAGTAGAATTCAGGTCTCTTCCAGTCCCTGGAGTTCTGTGCCCCTTAGGCTTCAGGATCCTCTCTGGAGGGTTGGGATGTTGAGTTTCCAGTTGAAGTGGTGTCACAGTCTTGCCCTTGATCTGTTCCAGGTGACTTGGTGCTGCTCGATGTCTGTCCCCTGACACTTGGCATTGAGACTGTCGGAGGTGTCATGACCAAGCTGATCCCAAGAAACACTGTTGTTCCCACGAAGAAGTCCCAGATCTTCTCCACAGCTTCTGACAACCAGCCAACTGTGACCATCAAGGTCTATGAAGGTGGGTGTCACTTGTGGCCCACGGGAGCGGTGGAGTCTGTAGGGTTTTTATTCTTGCTGCTGTCTTGTCACAAAGGCTGTAGATAATTTGTAAATAGAAGTTGGCTCCTGGTTTCACAAAGTACAAACTACATCTGGACGGTAACCGTCTCCTTGTGTCTTCCAGGTGAGCGTCCCCTCACCAAGGACAACCATCTCCTGGGAACGTTCGATCTCACGGGGATCCCTCCTGCCCCCCGTGGTGTCCCCCAGATCGAGGTCACCTTTGAAATAGACGTGAACGGGATCCTCCGGGTCACGGCCGAGGACAAGGGCACCGGGAACAAGAACAAGATCACCATCACCAACGACCAGAACCGGCTGACGCCCGAGGAGATCGAGAGGATGGTGAACGACGCTGAGAAGTTTGCTGAGGAGGACAAGAAGCTCAAGGAACGCATCGATGCCAGGAATGAGCTGGAGAGCTATGCCTACTCCCTGAAGAACCAGATCGGGGACAAGGAGAAGCTGGGTGGGAAGCTGTCCTCTGAGGACAAGGAAACTATAGAAAAGGCAGTGGAGGAAAAGATCGAGTGGCTGGAGAGCCATCAGGATGGAGACATCGAAGACTTCAAGGCACAGAAGAAGGAGCTGGAGGAGGTGGTGCAGCCCATCGTCAGCAAGCTGTACGGCAGCGCAGGGCCTCCCCCTGGGGAGGAGGAGGCGGCAGAGAAGGACGAGTTGTAGATACGGCGTCTCCGAATGTGGTGTGTGTATATATTGGACTCAGGAACATTGTTTAAAATATTGAACTCTTTAATTTGGAATGTAACTCTGAATCTTCACTCGAGAGTGGAGCTGGAACCGCTAGCCCGACGTGGCTGTATCCTGCTTTTCGTTAGCAGTCGCTCGATGTCCGGGGAGGGAGCAGGGGGGGGCGTGTAAATGGGGGTTTAGAAGTACTGGCAGTGGAACATTCTATTTAACAACTTGGTCATGTGAACTTGGTGTAGAGCTTTTCTACCTGGAGTGACCACAATAAATTTGTTATTTACACTGGACTCTGCTGTAGTTCTGTGATTTCCGTTGCCCAGTCACAGCAGCTCCATCCAGGAGCTGCATTAATCCTGAGGGGTGGATGCAGCTCACCCTTCAAGGTACCACTCATGGGATTATGAAAAGGGGAGCAGCTGTACCTGGGGGCAAGTCTCCCAGCACAGCCCTGAGTTCACAGTGGATAAAGCTGGAAAGGAAGAGAGTTGGGAGGTTTTAAAGCAGGTTGGGCATCTGTTGAGTTGGACTGAGCTGGGACTCCGTTTCTGAAGGGAGCTGGTGGACTTTGCCCTCACTGCAGTTGTATGATGTAACATCCCAGTAAGAAAGGGGGGATGGAGCCTGAGTAACTGCCAAAGGGCCAGCTTTCCTTGATCTGGGAGAGGGAGTTATCCAGAGGTTATCCATCAGCACCCTTTACCTGCAGTAGTGAGGGCGCACAGCAGGGAGGGAGGAGGTTGGCTTAAGTACGAGCACACTTTCTTGCAGTATTAAAACTTCTCAAGAGCTTTATTAAAGTCTCACATGAAGCAGGCCAGTTTTCTGAAGACTGAAAAGTAGCCTACACCTTATGAAAAAAAAATCTAATTGGAATTTGGTCTCTTTATTTGAACTGTGATCCTTATCCCATCCATGGGATTAGATAAGACATTGAACTGAGTCCAGAGGGAGCTTTTGTGGTGCCAGCTCCAGTAGTGCCTTAAAGCCCCTGGACCTCTGCCAGTTCCCTGGCCTGGGGCTGCAAGGCCTCAGCCAGCAGGACCCTGTGCAGGCAGAGCCCCCGTCCCTCAGGGGTGTCCAAGGGCAAAATCAGCCCCGGGAGCCTCTCCAGCTGTAGGAAATGCTGGTGCTGTGGGGGCACAGCCCCACTACTCCAGGAGGGTGACCAGGCAGTCCCCGTGCAGCTGCCCCTGCGTGTCCATCCCCCCAAACACCAACAGCAGATGCACAACCGTGTCTTCAGTGCTGCCCTGGCCCTGCTGGAGGGGCCCAGTGCTGGCCCCCGCTGCCACAGGTGGCTCTGTCCCAGCTGTGGTGGCTCCCATGTCCCCCTGTGTCCCAGCCTGCCAGGGAATGACACACATGGCGTGGTCCAGCCTCCCAGCAGGCAGGGGGGACTCAAACTGCAGGAGCGTCCACTGCTGCCTCCCTGCAGTGCAAAGACACGGTCACAGCTTCAGCTGTCACACACAAGGACAGTGACACCGTTCACTGCCACAGCCTCGAGCTTTGAGTGCTGCAGTGTGACCCAGGGCAAGGCCCAGGGCCTGGGCAGGGCCTGTGCTCCCCAGCTGGCACCGACCCAGAGCAGCCCCTACCTGTGTGATACTTGTACATGGTATCCAGGGTCCCTTCTGGGCCTATTCCCCCAAAAATGTACACGTGCTCCCTGAACACTGCCGAGGAATGGGATGCTCGTCCCCCGGGGACGTCACCAGTGGCCGGGACCTTCACCCACCTCATGTCACCTGGGGCAGGAACAGAACACTCCAGTGGCTGTGTGTCACACAGGCCCCACCAGCTCTGCTGGTTGAAACAAAGACAGGGCTGGTTCAGTGCCGGTATTTTCAAAGAGCGAGGTCCCCCAAAGTCCAAGCACATCCCACAAGGTGCCCACACTCACTCGTGTCGATGCAGAACAGGTCGTTGTAGAAAACATCCCCAGCCAAACCCCCGTGGATGAAGAGCTTGGTCCCGACGGCCACGACGGCGTGGCCGTGGCGAGGGGAGGGGGGGTCACCACGAGTGTCTGGCTGGGACCAGGTCAGGGTGGCTGCAAACAGGGGCACTGATGCATCAGGAAGGAAACTCCGGGAGCTCCACAGAGCAGAGACCCCAAAGCCCCGCCAAGGCTCCCCGAGGAAGCGGCTGGAGCAGGGTCTGAGCTCCCGGTGCCCGAAGCCAGAGCCCGTCAGCAGAGGGAGCAGCCGCCCGGCGAGGCTCGGAGCCCGGCACAGGTACCTGTGTCAAACACGTGCAGCCGCTGGTCCCGCACCGGCTCCGCGCCCCTGTGCCCGCCCCCGAACACGAACAGCCGGGCCCCGACGGCGGCCGAGGACGTGTGGAACGTGCGGGGCTGCGGCGGCGACCCCTTCACCGCGGGGCTCTCCCACGTGCCTGTTTCTGCTCGAGACATCGGATTAACGGGACAGCGGGAAAGGGGATGCCCGGCCCCGCCGCCCCGGCCCGCTCCCGGGCACTCACCGGGGTCCAGCACCTGCACGCAGCCGCGGTTCCCGGCGGGGTGGGCGCCGCCGAACACCCACGGGCGCGGGGGGCCGGGGCCGGGCAGGAACGTGGCGTGCTCGTAGCGCGGCCGCAGCCCCCGCCAGCCGGCGGGGACCCAGCGGAGCGGGGCTGCGGGCGGGGACAGCGCTCGGACCGGGCCCGGCCCCGCGGGGCGCCCCGCCCGCCCCCGGCCCGGCCCCGGCCCTCACCCAGCTCCACGAAATGCGCTT
>JAYRBT010000038.1:874509-925335 GCA_036023395.1 Myiotriccus ornatus
CGTCCGCGAAGGCGCCCGCGGGGTCGGCGCCGCCCAGCAGGAGGACGCGGCCGGGCAGGGCGAGGCAGCCGAGTCCCACCCGGGCGCGGGGCCGCTCCCCGCGCGGGCTCAGCCGGTACCTGCGGGGCGGCGGAGGCGCTCACGCCGGGCCGGGCCGGGCCGCGGGGCCCCCGCGCCGCCCCTGTGCCCGTGCCCGTCCCCGTGCCCGTCCCTGTGCCCGTGCCGCCCCCCGTGCCCTCACCACCGCCCGGCCCGGGGCCGTCCCTGTGCCCGTCCCTGTGCCCGTTCCCGTGCCCGTGCCGCCCCGGTGCCCTCACCACCGCCCGGCCCGGGCCCGTCCCCCGGTGCCCTCACCAGCGCCCGGCCCGGGGCCGCCCCCCCGCCCGCAGCTCCGGCAGCGCCCGCGGCGCCATCGCCGCCCCGGCCCGGAAGCGCCGCCGGAAGTGAACGGTCCCCGCGCTTCCGCCTGCGCCGGGGACGCGCGCCGCCGGGCGGAAGTGGCGGCCCCGCTTCCGGCCCGAGCCCCGAGCGAAGATGGCGCCGCTGGACCTGGACAAGTACGTGGAGATCGCGCGGCTCTGCAAGTACCTGCCCGAGAACGACCTCAAGGTGCGCCCGCCGCCACGGGCACGGCCGGCCGGGGCGGGGGGGGCGGGCGGGGCCGGCCGTGCCGGCGCTGACGCCGAGCCTGCCCCGCTCGCTCCCGCAGCGCCTCTGTGACTATGTGTGCGACCTGCTGCTGGAGGAGTCCAACGTCCAGCCCGTCTCCACGCCCGTCACCGTCTGCGGGGATATCCACGGGCAGGTAACGCCGGGCCGGGCCGCCCCCGGCGCCGCGCGGGGCCGGTGCGGTGCCCCCTCACGCGTGTCTCCTCCCGCAGTTCTACGACCTGTGCGAGCTGTTCCGGACCGGCGGGCAGGTCCCCGACACCAACTACATCTTCATGGTACGTGCGCCGTGCCCCGGAGCAGCGGCAGCGGCGGGCGAGGCCGTGCGGGGCCGGTCACCGCGGCGCTCCCGCTGCCCCCAGAGCCGGGCCCAGCTCGGCGCGCTCCCCGCGGGCTCGGGGGCCGCGCCCCGGTGCGCTCTGCTGCGGGACTGCTGCTCCACGGGCGCTGTCTCTGCCTCCAGGGGGACTTTGTAGACCGGGGCTATTACAGCCTGGAGACCTTCACGTACCTGCTGGCCCTCAAGGCCAAGTGGCCCGACCGCATCACGCTGCTGAGGGGCAACCACGAGAGCAGGCAGATCACGCAGGTGTACGGGTTCTACGGTGAGTGCCCCCCGCCTGGGGCAGCTCTGCCCTGCCAGTGCCCCGGGCTGTGCTGGGGGTGGCCCAGTGCCCTCGGCTGTTCTCATTCAGTCACCTTGCTGGGGCTGCCTTTGGAGGGTGCTTAAGGCACCTCTCGCTGCTCTGCCCTGTGACGTGTGGGGTTGCTGTTGGGTTTCTGGTGCCACGCTCAATTTTAGAGACAGAGCTCAGCCCCTCCTGGTGCTGGTCCTGCCCAGCAGCAGGACCCAGCGTGGGGCTCCTGTGACACGCTGAGTTCACAGGTTCTGCTCCCAGTGTTTGCTCTGCCCCTCCGATCCATGGAATCCCACGTTCTCTCCCGCAGACGAGTGCCAAACCAAATACGGGAACGCCAATGCCTGGAGATACTGCACCAAAGTGTTTGACATGCTCACCATTGCAGCTGTGAGTGCAGGCAGCGCCTGAGAGCGGGCAGCAGTCTGGGGGCAGCTGTGGGGCCGGGGCTGGGCTGGGCGAGCGCTGAGTGCCCGTGCGGCTTCCCCGCAGCTGATAGACGAGCAGATCCTGTGCGTGCACGGGGGCCTCTCCCCGGACATCAAGACCCTGGATCAGATCCGGACCATCGAGCGGAACCAGGAGATCCCCCACAAAGGCGCCTTCTGTGACCTGGTGTGGTCGGACCCTGAGGACGTGGACACGTGGGCCATCAGCCCCCGCGGGGCAGGGTGGCTCTTCGGGGCCAAGGTCACCAACGAGGTAACGCTGCTGGGGGGGTGCCTGCAGAGCCCGGGGGGTTGGAATGGACCGAGGCACTGCCAGGCCACGAGCTGCCCCGTCACACCTCTGACAGCAGGTCCTGCTGGGGGGGAAGCTTTGCTTGCACGAGCTGGAAAAAAATGAGCCATTTGAACCTAAAGGCACAAATACAATTGCCAGGTGTGCTAACACTGACCTTGCTTTTGAACAGTGTAATGTGGCGATGCTCACTGGTGTGCCCCTGGGCTTTGCGTGGAATGCTTTCCGAAGGATTTAACAGAAAACTACCGTTTTTCCTAACAGTTCCTGAGTTAATTTTTTTTCTCTGGAGAGCAGCGAGCAGCCTCCTGGGGGCTCTGTCACACTGGCCCTGCTAGGCTCTGCAGGGAGCCCGGGGACGGCACAGCCCCGGTGGTGTGGCTGCTGCGCGGCCTTGGCAGCGTTTCTCAGTGCCTGGGTGTGCCAGCCGTGCTGTGCCAGCCGTGCTGTGCAGGGCTCCTCACGGCTCAGGTCTCCAAGTGCTGTGCTGCTCTCCCGCTGTGCCAGGGCTGCAGCGGGACCCTGCGCGGGCGGGTCCGCTCGGGGCACGCTGACCTCCCCCCTTCCCTTGCAGTTTGTCCACATCAACAACCTGAAGCTGATCTGCAGAGCACACCAGCTCGTCCACGAAGGCTACAAGTTCATGTTTGATGAGAAGCTGGTCACGGTATGGTCAGCACCCAACTACTGCTACCGCTGCGGGAACATCGCCTCCATCATGGTCTTCAAAGATGTAAATACAAGAGAACCAAAGTTATTCCGTGCAGTTCCAGACTCAGAGCGTGTCATTCCTCCTCGGACAACCACGCCCTACTTCCTCTGAGCCCTCGCCCGCCTGCTCTCTCCTCTCCTTGTCCTGCCCCTTTACAATATACTTTTTATTGAGCACTTTGCTGCTGAAATGCTGCCTCTTGCCTTTTTTATTTTTAAATTATCTAAATTTATTGTGTATTATGGTGTCTGTAGCAAGGTTTTTTTCCCCCCTCCCCTAGATTAATTTCAGAGTATTTGTAATATGTCCTTGGAATTTGTACTACTGCATGTAGTCCTGGGTTAGATGAACTGATTCCTTTAACCCCGCGCTCTGGGAGCTGCTCGGGCCCGTCTTTTGTTCAGCTTTTTGTTTTGGTAAGTTTTAAGAAATTTCAGCAGCAAAGTCCGTGCCCGACGTGCGGCGGGGCCGGGGCCTTGTCCGAGTGTTCCGTGGATCCCAATAAAGCGCTCGAAGGGCTGTTCCCCGCTCCCGGTTTGTTCCGTTTCCCTCGGGATTCCGGTTGAACCCGCGAGCCTGCTGCAGCGACGCGATTTGTACATTAAAGTCACCGTTGGGATTTTTTTCCGGCTCTTCTGTGTGGTTAATGAAGCCGCTCGGCCCTGCCCTCTGCGCGGGGCGGAGCGCGGCGGTTCCGCTTCCGCGGGGCCGCGATGATGCTGTTCCTGTTCCTGTGCCCGGTCCCGGTGCCGTCCCGGTGCCGTCCCGGCGGGGATGGCGCGGAGCACGCTCTCCTCGCGGTTCCGCCGCCTCGACATCGACCAGTACGACGAGAACCGCTTCGTGGAGGAGCCCGAGGAGGCGGCGGCGGCCGAGCCCGATGCGAGCCCCGAGGTGGAGGCGCTGCTCAGGCAATATCCTTTGGGACGGGGCCGGGGGTCCCGGCGGTCCCGGGGGGTCCCGGGGGTCGAGGCGGGGACCGGCGGTGGGGCGGGCCCGGCCCCCCGAGCGGCTTTGCCCCGTACCGAGGGTTGGAGTCCTTGACCCCGCGCACAGGGGAGGCGCTCCGAGCCTTCCACACCGCCATCCGCAGCTCGCCCGGCAACACCCGGAACCAGGCGATGAAGGTAACGGGGCCGGGGGTCGGGAGCCGTGCGGTGACGGTGTCGCCCCGCAGAGCGGCTCAGCCCCCGCCGTGGTTCATGAGCCGCCGCGCTTACGGGCCGCGTCTTCACACGGGTGATGCCCGCGCGTTCTCCCCTCCCTCCTCCTTTGACCCCAGGGCTGCTCAACTGATCACCTGCAGAAATAGCCCAGCCTGGAGCGTGGCCACCTTTTCTCAAACGTGAGTCTTGGAATCGTTCCCAGCTGTGGGGTTCTCACATTCCTCTCCTTCCCTTGTCTTCTCAGGAGCAGGCCCAGGGAACGATGCTTAAAGTCCTCACATCTTTTAAAAGCAGTGAAATAGAACAAGCGGTGAATTCCTTAGACAGAAACGGTGTTGACTTGTTAATGAAGTACATTTATAAAGGATTTGAAAAGCCAACAGAAAACAGCAGTGCAATATTACTTCAGTGGCATGAAAAGGTACGTGTTTAGGGCTCTCTTGGCTCAGCCACACTCAGAGGTTCCTGGTCAGTGGTTTTGGGAGGGCCCCTGCAAGAGAATCAGGTGCAGGCAGCGCCTCATCCCTGAGAAGCACAGTGTTTCCTTCTGTCTTTGGTCTCTGAGCCTGGACTCACAAAGCCTTTGCCTGTATTTCAAACCCTCCCCTGGCCACGGGCACAGGGCCGTGTGTGCTGGAGGAGGCGTCGGTGCCCAGTGCCTGCAGCGGCTCCAGAGAAGGGAGGCAGTGGGGATGTGTCTGGATGGATGGAGCAGCTGCAGCAGCTGCCTTTGCAGTGAGTGTTCGGGCCAGGAGGGTCCAGCCTGGCTCAGATCTGATAGTTTTTATTGTCTGAGTCACAGGATTTAGCAAAACTGTTTGGTTTGCCCAGGAGATGCTTTTGAGGTCTCCAAAAAGATTCCACTGGGGTCCAGAGTGGGCCTCTTGTGTTTCTTCAGAATGCAAGATGGGGAATGTGGGATGTGTTCGGCAGCTGACTGTGGGACCTTCTTCCCTCTCTGTGGTGGGATGAGGCACATCCCTGGAGCAGCTGCCAGGTGCCACTGTCCCTGGGCAGGAATCCAAGTGACCTCTTCCCTGCTGCAGGGGTTTTAGCTGCAGCCCAGGCTATCAGTGCTCGTCTGAGGAAAACTGATCCCTGGGAATGCCCTCCCTGTGCAGGGCAGCTGCTGCAAACATGGTGTCATTTCACAAGGTACAGGGCTTTTCCCCGTGGTGGTAAAGGCAGGGCTGGTGTAGTATGACTCCAGCTATGGGCAGCTGCCACCAGCTTTGCACAGCCCTGGCAAGGGAGGAGGGGAGTTCTCAGGACAGCGAAGAACATGTCTCTGCTTGCTTTTTGTTTTTTTCTTTTTTTCCTGTTGTTTCCACCGGGGTATTTTCAGGTGACTGTGGGTGTGTGCTCCCGGCGTGGGAGGTGACACAACACGCCCTGACGGAGCGATGAGGGTGCTCAGAGCGTGTGGGCACACCTAAGGCAGCTCATCCTCTCTGTTGTGAAAGGAGCAAGGCAGGGCTGAGTAGGCTGGGCAGGGTTTAAAGCCCTGTGTTCTCTTGTGTGGTGCTACTGGTAGGACGTGTGGCTTGCTCAGAGTGGAGTCAGCTCAGTGGTAGTACCAGTCTGTCCTCTGGAAAAGGGCTGTGGCAAGTCTGGCAGCTCAGAACATTTACGTGCCTGCAGCACCTGCAGGTTCTGCTCTGAGGGGGTGCTTTGCATTCATCCAGTCACCTGCTCATCCCTGCTCTGGTTCCATACACTGTCATACCCCTGGGCTCTGTTGGAATTGTAGCTGCAAAGTAAATGCCCCATTTTCAGCAGTCAGCTTTAATATTTATTTTTCATAATCACCTCCATCTTCTAGACTTCAGAAGGAAATGTCATTGACACTGAGGGACACAAATGAAACTGAAACGAGCCCTTCCTTCTCCTCTCCCGCTCAGAGACACAGGGGGTGAGACATTCTGCTTCATCAGTGATGTGCAGCACTGGTGTCCTCAAGATCCAGAAGATGGTTAGATTTTGGACAAGGACATTTTCTGGGGCTAAACACTCAGATGTTCTGTGTGCGACGCAGTGACTCTGTACCCTCTCTCCTTTCCCACAGGCACTGGCAGTAGGAGGACTGGGCTCCATAGTAAGAGTTCTTACAGCAAGAAAGACTGTTTAAAGACTGTTAACTTGGACAGAGACAACGGTCAGGTTTGGACTCAGAAGGAATGAGCTGAAACAACACTGGTCCATCTATAGAGATTACAATCTACTGAAATCCTACAGTAACCTCCTCTTGGAATGCTTTTAACCTTAAAGGTGGGGGAAAAGGTATTCCCGCATATTCCAACTATCACATCCAGGAGCCATGACATTCTCCTGCTCCCTTCTTTAACAGGCAGAGAGAAGGCACAGTCCTGCCTCCTATTACTGTAAGCGAACAGGTATTTCAGAAGCTGCTTTACCCAGGTGTGGTGATACACGATCCCCTGTCCTGCTTAGTTCTGAGGTAGCTGTGTCCAGGCCAGTGAGATCCTGCAGCTGGTGGTGGGAGAAGGGGTGTTGGAATGGTGGGTTTGTACGTGGGAGAGAAGGACTTGGTTGGACTCTGGGTTGGTTTAATGTAAAGCGAAGTGCCTGCTGCATCAATAAAGTCCTTGGATCACATGAGTTAATTTATTTTTAGCTAAACCATATGTCTGACACTTACTCCAAAGCAGGCCAGCAATACCCAAGTCCAAGCTAAGCGTCCACCTTTGCATGACTGCTCCTAACTCCACCTCCTTACAGAATTTGTTCTCAAATACAGCTATAACCTGGGTGTAGGAGTGAGACCAAGCGTAGCTGTTCCAATCAAGACTTTCAAGATGCAGTGAAGAGAACACATCAGCACCCTGGGTTTGGCAGGTGTAATGGATGTGTGTGTCCTTTGCCCAGGCAGAAGGACACGACTCCTCCAGCCCTGGCTGTGCCGGGGCAGCGGCAGCTCCCGGGGCAGGAGCCACGTCCCCCTGGGCAGGACTCCTGCCCTTTGGCACCAGGGAGCAGCTGCTGGGGAGGCCCTGCCCCACCCAGTCCTGTTTCCATCAGCTGCTCAAAGTGCAGCAGCAGCTGTTCCTGCTCAGAAGGGATTTTGGAGGCAGCAGCACTCCACCTCCCTGCGGGCACAGCTCCCTGGGAGACAGGCCCCGGTGGCACTGCTGGGACACTCATCCTTACCCTGGAAAGAAGGGGGGGTTTGGGTCATGCTTTAAAATTCTATTTTAAATAGCTATAGAATCCCAGGGGAGATAACCAGAACTATAAAGAGAAAGAAATCAAGATTAGGGTTTTGATCCAAAATGTATTGCACCACAAATTTCATAGTGTCTCATCATACAATCCATATTTACAGCATAGAAGGAAAGAAATCCAATGGCCATAGAAAGGATTATGTATAACCACTGTTCTGAGACAAGGGAAAGTGCATTAGCTTTTTAATACATGTATACACACCAGTCTTGCTCTGATATCTAATGAAAATTCAACATTTAAGAACTAATTTATGGTAAGTTGATCCTGTATGAGCTTTGGGATCTGAAATTGAAGTTGTTAGTGAATGTATAACCTAGGATTTTGTCACTCTATTCCAGGCTGCCTGTCCTGCATTCCTTATTGTTCAGTAACCTTTCAAGCCAGGATCAGTGTAAACCCATTAGTCATTCAGCAGGCATCAACCTGAGCCAGGGAATCCTGACCCCTGGTCCCCCAGAAACAGGGAGGGCAAAGGGACATTTGAAAGAAAAAGACCTCAGAAAATAAAGTCTCCTCAGAACAAACAGGGTTATTCCACCCTGCTGTGTCTCAGTAGGAAAACTTGAGATAAATCTACTTTTTGATTGTCAATTTTCACAGTAGAGCAGAGCTGAAACATTACAGGAACTGTTCTATCCTCTCTGGAAGTGCCAAGGATCCAGTTACTAAAGACTGGACAAGCTTTAGTGTACAGAAAAATCCTGTTGGTTTTCTTAACTTCAGATAAATCTAAGCTGAGGAGTGTCACCTGTGCCCAGGTAACAGCTCCTGGGAGTACCTGGTAACAGCTCCAGGGATGTGGCTGCCTGGGAGGCCAGCTGGGGTCTGGATCATCTGGACACAGCACATCCCCTCTCTGCTGACTGACCTCACCTGAAGGAGGTTCCCCTCGGGCACAGCACAGGTGTGCATGGAGGCAGGATCAGCTCACCTGCTGCACCTCCAACTCTGCATCTCCACAGCCACTCCACGGTCAGTCAGAGCCCTGTCAGCAAAGTTAAACACCTCAACAGTGACTGGATCTCCACTGGAGAACAGGCTGAAGTATCCTGAATATATTTAATAGAAGTATTGTTAGTAACACGAACCTCCTTCTAAGAGAATCCCCAGAATTGCAGCCTGCTCACTGAATTTTATATGTAGTTTTTTGGAAATAGGTCTCATTTATAAGAAGTCAAACTTATTGCTGCTTCCCAGTTGGATCCAGATTTTGCAATAGTGTTTATGGGAAAAATGTTGCTTCCATTGTGAGGCATGTGCCACCTTGGTCCCCTTTCCCTACGGTTTTACTAGGAAAACAAGCTGCTGGGACCAAGATTTGTTCATTAGGATTTGAATATTGTCCTCAAAACCCTCATGAGCAGCATTTCTTTTACCATGTAGTCAGAACACAGTTAACATACTGATAACAGTTTTTAAGCATCAGTATTTGAAATACAGAAAACCACAACCAAAGAGGCAGATCCTGGTTATGAAGATTTGTTGCTAGCAGACTTGGAAGAAAAAAAAAATAATGTGTTTAGTACCAATGTTCTTCACCCTTTGTCACTAGATTTATTTATTTATTTATTTTTTAAATAAAAGCTATTTTTCAATGTGGATTTACAATACCTAGACTTTAGCTTTAAAAATTTAAAATAGTTTCCTACCCCTTCTTCCCACTGCTAACAACCTATGGAACAGACTAATGGATTAGTTTCAAAGGTGACTGAGGATTAGGTACTAGAATTAAGACCATTTTAAATATTATTTTTCTTTAAGAAAAGTAAAATCAGACAACTCTAAAGTTGTGCTCTCAAATTAAATAATCATCATCAACATGCAGCCTTGAGGGCTGCAGGCCAGAATATGTGCACCTTAAATTACACAGTGATATGAAAAAATGCCAACCATTAGTTATGTCAGTATAAGAAGGCAAGGCAGAGTTCTTTTTTGGTTAAAGCTCCTGCTCCTGTCCCGTGAAAGGCTTTGCAAACCATCACACACTCAACACAGTTCTGCCAACACGTTTTTCCTTGCTGGTTTCCCGCAGCCACACAAGCAGCTTTTCTGTGCCTGGAGTGCCTCAGCTCCAGCACCTGGAACAGCAGCTGGAATCACCATCCCACCAGCACTGCTGTCCGTGAGGCTGTCATCACCCTTTGGTGCCAAGAACACAGGGCTGGTGAGCACAAGGAGCTGACTCCCGTCACAGACACCGGGACGGTCCCCAAATCCAGCCCAGAGGCGTGGCAATCTGTAGGGAAAATTTCTCCTTGCACAGTATTAGTTTTGTAAACAGAGCCAGAAGTTCTTACACAAAATACTGCAATGACAGTGATTAAGACACACCTGGAGCAGTGTGTTCAGCGTTCTTTTCACAGAAAGAAGTGCCTGGATGCTGACTCCACCTTCAGGTTCCCTTAAGGCCACAGAGTCCTTGGGCTCGAGATAGACGGCCGGATGCTGCCTTTAGGAGATGGCTTCGACCCAAACCAGGACATCTAGGACACAAAAGCACAACACACATCACACCGGGCTCACACTTCACACATGTGAAACAATACCACAGGTGAGGATGACTGAAGATTACACATATTCCTTTAAAATAATTTCATACTAGAACTCTACAGTCATTTAAACACAGTGCCCTTAAGTCAGTGCAGTATGAAAGTGTTCCCTGACCAGGATGGTGAAGAAATCTCAGCTGCAGACTGAACATCCCAGCTCCCTGAGTGGGCAGGGGTGATGTGGGACATGGAGGGAGCCGAGGCAGCTCTCACTACTGAACATTCCCTACGCACAGCCAGGGACAATGCAGATCTCATGCCACGGAGAGGAGACACAGGTCTTGGTGTCTGAGCCCAATGTCAAAAGAGCAAACCTAGAATCCAGCTCCCTGATGTTAAAACACTGACTGTGCTCCTGCAAGGAGCTTCCATCTTCCCTCCACAGACCAAGTCCACTGGACAAATTCTGCTGGAACTCCTCTGAGCACCAGGAAGCTGCTATTTCCCTTACTGAAAGGGACAATTTCTGACACATACGCATGTGATCAGCTAACATTTTAATAATAAATCACATTTATTATTGTAGCTAACACTTGGAAAAGACACTTTTCCTGATCTCCCAGCATCTAGGAATTTTCATTCCCTCTGCTGGGAGTCCATTACAGACTACACATGGCATAGAACTCTTACCTTGTACTCTAAAGTTTCTTTGAGCATGTTTTCTTCCTCTTGTGAAAAATTCAGTAACACAGACACAGCTTTAATGAGATGGAATGCCTGAAAGAAACCACAGGGGTGTGTTGCTTACGATGCTCTCGGGCTCTGCACGCTGGACTGTGGTGCAGCCCCGATTTCTGTAGGTCTGTCACAGATTTCAGCAGACCAGCAGCCTCCCCTTATCCCCAGTTCCAATGGACTGGGATGGCCTGTATCTTCGTCTGTCTCTCTTTCCTGGCTTTCTGTTCTTTATCAATTGTTTGCATGTTTTGGAGAAAGAAGACAAATGGGGAGCCTAGTTAGTTAAAACAGAGAAGCAGCCTGGCTCCTGTGGCTCCTGGTTTTTTAAGCTTTGAAAAGTTGATCAAACCAGAATGGAGGCAGGAGAGAATCCTATAATTTCAAATACACACTGAGGCACATTAGCTCCATACTGGTAATACTCTGAGGAGCAGTCAAGCACTCGGGATACCATGAAGCTGTAGGATTATTTTCTGACCTTACCCACTGACTTGCAATTACCTGTTGCTGGCTCTTTTGACACAATGTGGAAAACGGGAGGGAGCTCCAAATGCACAAGGAATTACCTCTTACAGACCAACAGCAAGTGGTATATGTCTTTTTTACTTGGTTTTTTTTCCTTCTTCAATGTACAGTCATTTTAATTAGTTACATAATCCATATGCTTTTCAGAGCAACGCAGAAGGAATCTCTTGGAGACGCAGATCTTTAACATCCAGATGTAACCACCTCTTAAAAATTTACATTTCCCTTTCAGGTAGTTCATAATAATCTGTACTTCCAAACATACTGCTGTTAGCCATTTTGTTTCATTGTCCCCCACTGTACACTTTTTAAGTATAAAATTATGGAATTGGCATAGAGTGTCCTTAGCAGGTGACAGGTAGCAATTTCTAGAGAAAGGCATAGAAAGAGAAGGTAAGTGACACCTTTACCTCAGACTCCCGGCAGGACATGAATTTTAGTACGACATGTTTAAGGTATTCAAAGTTTATCTCCCTCGAGTCGTTCAGATCCGAGTTGTTGGTGACAGTCACAGAAGCATTAGGCACTTCAGAATTTGCTTTCTCACGTAGCTCAGGGACCTCACTGTCAGGCCTGATTTTCTACAAACAAGAAAAGAAATCCAGAAAACAAATATATTGTAGACTATCTGCTTGGCACTGAGAGGGGATCTGGGTTCAGGATATCTAACAGAGGGTTGTATCCACAGCTGGGTACAACCTGGGCATCAACAACTTCTCATCCTTCATGGGGACACAGCAGAGAAGTGTCTCCAGCTCTCCCTGGTCTCCAGGGCAGGAGCTGTTTGCTGTCAGTGTTATGAGTACATTACCCAAAGCACCATGGAACTGTCTCCCTGCTAGAAACTCTGCCCTGGTAATTTTCTCCTGTCACTGATAACGCTCTGAGCCTTTCAAACCTGGGCTTTCTTCAAAACAATTTTCAAGCACAGAACAAAAATAACAATTTTAAAACCTCTGGTTTTTCCAAATAGATTTTTTTTTTCTTGGGGAGGAAAACTATTGCATGAGGAATTAAAGGGGAGCTAGCAGTCAAGCTTTTGCAATGACAGTACAAGGGCCTGTCAGCAAGTGCCAGCTGATGAGACTGAAAAAACACACTCCTTACCAGCTCTTTCTGAAGGGTTTTCTTGAGTTCTGTCATTCTTTGCTGCAGCTGCTTTATCATCTGTAAGCACAGCAAAGGACAGTTTAACACAGTATTCATTGTCAGGACCCCCAGATATCTGGAAAACCCCACATCAAATGAGTAATGAATGAAACAATCATTAGCCAGTGCTGGCAGCTCTGAAGAAGCAACCTGAGTGCCTTGCCAGCAGCACACAGCAGCAGGCACGTGACACGACACTGGGGCTTTCATGGGACAGCACCGTGGAACTGAACTGAACTCACACAGAAGGGCTCTGCGGGAAAGCTGTAGACAGTATCATTTGCTGCATCTTTCCTTCAAGATAAGGATTCATACAGCTCTCACCACAGTTTTTATCCATGGTTGGTAGACCCCCGTACAAATCAGAGGAAAAACATTTACTCACAGCATACTGGATTCAAACTGGACATGCCTGTCTTTTTAAGGCTGCAGCATGGGCAGCATCAATTACTGGGCTTCCTAAATAAAAGGGGAAAGACTACCAGCTGTTTCTGCTGTTTCAGTTCACCTTGTTTTTCTCAGCAACTTGCTGTTCCAGCTCTCTGTTATCCTTCTGAAGTTGAATGACATCTGCAGCTGCCACCGCTCCATTTTGTTCTACCACACAATTTTCTGGAGAAGGGAAATGCTCATTGTTCAAGGCCCTCGTTGACTCCTCCAGTTCTAAAACCTGTAAAAATAAACAGTGAATTGGAGAGACATCATGATGTTCACCCCATGAACACTGCCTAGGGAGAAAGCCAGACTTCTTTTTGGTTGTTGTTTTTGGGGGGGGTGGTGGATGCTTTTTAAACCAGAAAGCATTAGTGGCAATCTAGCTGGCTACACTTGTCACTGGCCTGCTTATTACTTCTGTCTCATTGGTCTCATAATGGTTTTCTCGAGATGTTTTAAGAGTCAAATGAAGTAAGGAGTTGTCTTTCATAAGTCAGCCACAGATCTGACAGGAAACAGCCTTCTTCAGGAAGACAGGGAACAACAAACAACAATGTTCTCAGGAACCAGTGTTGCAGGTCCTGAGCAAACAGCTCCCAGAACGTGTCACCAGGCAGGACAGAGCTGGGAGGCTCCTGCACAGCTGCCTATTTTCCTGGAAGTCTGACACAACGGATTTGAAACTGCACTCACATCTTTCTCATGTTCTCTGGCCAACAGGCACTCCTGTACCTGCAACTTCAGCTCCTCAATTTCCTTTCTTGCCATTTCCTCTTTCTCCACTGCTTGATTCTGACTTGTTTCTATGTCAGACTGCAACTGGTTCACCTGCAGCAAGGCAGCTTCGTGATCTGAGAACAGAGAGACCTGCTTAGTATCAGTGTTCCACATCCAATGGGATTTTCTAATCCATTTCCTTAAACAAAGCAAATTACAAAGAGAATAAACCCTGACCTTTTTCCTTGCTCTGTTATGAAGACAGAAAAACAGGGGAATTTAAATCACACGTTTTTGCAAAGGAGCAGCCAAACTTTATACATACGCATTTGTACATATACACGACCTTAATACATAACAACATAATTATCAATTAAAAGACCCTCATCAACAGTCTGTGCGACTTGTGCTGTGACTGCCCAGGATCACTTGGGGCTGAGCTGTGGGGACCCATGGCCACAGACACACAGCTCACCAAGGGAACAGGGCAACACGAGGCCACAGTTTTATCCCCTTTCCAAATACTGGCAAGGCACAAAACCGGTGGGGTTAGGAACGGAGCGAGATGACTGCACTTCCTTTTTAGTATGACTGTGGTGTATCAGTTTGCAGCTGCTCTTTATCAAGCAAGCACAGTTTTTAAGCTGGTGCAAAGAAGCAAGGCCAGCTCTAGAGACTGTCCTTAGACAGAGCTGTCTGGGATACAGGAGACTTGTTTGGTCTAACCTTGGCTGAGTTGGTTCAGTTCTTCCTTCTGTTTTAGCAGCAGATCACATTTTTCATCTATCAGCTGGTCCTTCTCCTTTATTAGAGCATTCAGATGTGAAACCTTCAAAGTGGACAAACAAACAGAAGTCATTAAAGATCTAAAACAGGAGAAGAGCATTGAAAGATTTCAACATACCTCAGAGGCTCAGCAGGCATCACCTCCACAATACTGACCTCAGTAAAAAGCATTGAAGTTAATGCTGGAAGAGCTAAACCACACTTGGCTTCTGATGAACCCTGTGCCACCATCACAGACTGTCACAGGCAGCAGGTGGCAGCTGCAAAAGCCACCGAGCATGGCCTTAAACCCCTTCTACCCCTGCAAGCCCACATCTGTATCAGAAGAATAAAGAAACCAAAAGATGGCACTAACTTCAGTCAACTTGCTCAGTTGGCAGCTCCTACCTGAAGCAAACACAAGCTCACATTATCCACCATTTTTTATGCAGGAAGAGCAAGACAAGACTACTTAGAATTGACAGCTGGTTACTGGATACAAGCTCCTCCCTAAGAGGAAGTGTACAATTTTACAACTGCTGTGCTCCAGAGGGACCCAGATGTGATACGGGCACTGAAAGGAACAAACCAGAATGAACAGGTTTCTTTCTGTGAACGGTGGTGAGACCATCAGTATTAACCAACCTGCTGCTGTAATTCCTCTCTCTGTTTCCGTGTTTCTTCCAATGCTTTGGCAATTTCCACACTGACAGTCTCTCTACTGCTCAACTCATTCTGCAAACCAGAAGTAATCAAGAGGTTATGTGAGACAACTAAAATCAAGTCAGTCTTTTATCTTTAAACCCCAATTGATTAGGAGTAGATTTATGAGGGTTCTGACACACCATGATTTCCAAATGAGAGTTAGTTTTGTGTTACTGACTGCTGCTATCTGCACATGCAAGAGCAATACAGAACTGATGTAAGAGCCAAACAAACCCAACGCTTAAAAGGTCTTTCAGCTTGAAGTCTCTTACAAAGCAGCAGCTCCTTGCTACAACTGATCTTTATTCCAGTTGAGCATCCAAGAGTAGCTACAGAAAACTTTCAACAATCTAAAATTACAGTCAAAATTGGGTAAGATGTAAATACCAGACCAATTTAAGTTTTTAAGTTTTTGCTTTGAACACTATGAGTGGAATTTGATGTTGAACCATTCCGTAGTCATCCCTGCTAACAGGATTTCCAAGCTCTTCATGCCTGACAATATGGGATTGTATTACTTCCGCCTGATTTAGGCAGACCCAAGCATTCCAGTTCAGAAAAGGATCAGCCCTTTGTAATGCTTCTCAAACACATTTCTGTGGAGTACCAAAGATGACTTGCAGTCCCAAGTACCTGCAACCTGAATGTAATGGGCCTCCAAGAACTGAATTTAACGCTGCGCTGCTCCCTGCTTCCCAACCTCAGCTCTGTACGAGCCAATGTCACCGCCCAGTTCAGCCCTCACCTTTAGCCTGTCCAGTTCAGACTCCTGTTGTTTTAAAGAACCCTCATACTCTTCTCTGCTTCTGTTAAGATTTCCGTTTTCTTTTTCCAACTGGCTCTGTAAAATAAAGATTGCTTAAATACTCAGTACAATTGTTCTAATTGTTCTAATGCTTTGTTTAAACAACTAAACTCGTCAAATGCTTTGTTCCTGTTTCGTTCCCCAAAGTATGAGATCTCCTATTATAATGCCAGAAGTGCTGGATAAGAACATCCACATGACAAGAAAGTTCTACAAGATGTGTTGAAATCATTTTGTGAAGACTCCCATGGCCCTCCAGACAGTTTCTGCACTTACAATCCTGTGCTGAGTCGCTGTTTTATCCAATTCCCAAGCTTTTTCAAGAGCAGCAATCTGAGACTCCAGCCCAGTAACCTTCTGATCATACTGATGTTTCTCACTTGAAATCTTTTGCTGCAGTTGACTTCTTTCATGCTTTAGATCAGTTTGCTTATGAGAAATAAAGAACACTGCATTAATAAAATGGTATTTTGACGCTCTGACAAGATCAGACACCATTCCATGAGACTCAAACTGAGGAATATTATTCCTTTGGCAGCAGTGTCATGTACTCACTGACAGGAGTTCAGGAGACAAACAGCAAGAAAACACTTGAGTAACAAAACAAACGGAAGTGAGAGTCTCTGGGGATGCTGAAGATTATCTGCTACTCGTCAGTGAAACATGCAGGATACTCACCAGCTTCTGGATCTTCAGATCCTGCTCAGCAGCTGCTTCTTTGCTCTTTTTCAATGCTTCTGTTGCAGCCTGTAGTTTTTGTTCCAGTTCTTTATTCTAAAATAACACAATACATTAAATTCCTTATCCATTGGCATCTATATTATTACTAAAAAATGTGCATAATATAGGATGACCCAGGAGGGGAAGGTAAGCACTGAACCCATGAAACCAGAGAGATCAGAGGCTGCCTAGTTGACACATGCTAGTTTCAAAAGCTCATCATCACAGTACTACCCCCAGCACTGCTTGCACTTGAGCTATTTGTTTCTTAGGACAAAACCTCTACTCCCACCACCTCTAGGCCCCTCTCCACCACTGCAGGTGGGGAGGTGACCAGAGACACTGAGCAATTCCACTTTCCTTTCAAGACCAGATGTGACATGCAGGCTCACGTTGGCTGAGAGCACCAGTACAGCAAAGGGGCAAGGGAGAGGGCACAAAGAGGATGAAAACAGTCAGAATTTGTAGTAAAATTAAAAACTACTCACCTGTGTTTCCAACCGGTTCAGAGTCTCGGTGTGATGTGTTCTGTCTGTCAGTACCTGCTGCCTGGTCTCATCCAGTCTCTGCTCAAGAGCAGCTTTCTGAAGATTACATTGAGGTGAAGAACAGGAGGAAGAATGGACAAAGAGATTAGGTTTGAGGATTTTTTAAAATTAAAATTTTTTTTTTTGTTTCATTAATAAGGTCAAACTAGAATGGAGCAGGAATTTTAATGTGCAATACAGCTTTGCTCTTGGGAACCAGTAAGTTTGTTTGATGCTAGGGCATAGGGCCTCCACAGATCCTGTTGCCCTGGGGATGATACCATTTATATTAAGAATGGGAAATTCCCTGGCATCCTGCCACAATCCAGATGTAAGCCCTAACCAGCAGCTAGGTCATCATTTTGTAACCCAGGCCAAGATTAAGGGATTAAAAAAAAAAGACATGGAGAAGCAATGAGAGAAAGGGCACTAACCACAGCCAAGTGTCTGGTTTCAGCTGTTTCTTAGCACTCCTGAGGCTCAGGTTTTCAATACACAAGGTTCTATTTGCACACCTACACGCAAACAGTTCCCCTCCCTGTCCCACGGCCTCGCTGAAGAACAAGGAAAAGCGTCCACTGTTCTTGTCAGGATTAACCAAAAAAACTCCCAAGTTGTCCCATCTCCTGTGGGGATGTTAAAAAGCTGCTCCTTTCCTTCTAAGCAGCCAGATGCATTGCCCAAACAGACAATGCAGAAAGGCCAACACACAGACATCTGTGCAGGATCTACACAACCAGGCTCAGTGTAGCCTCCCACACGTTCTGCCCAGCACTGACAGAGTGCCAAAACACAGTGAAGGGACAAATGTGCCTGTATGACATCATCAGCTATTCTTTCCATGGGTGAGAAGTAACGTATGTCCTAAAAAAAAAAAAAATCTCACTAAGATTGCACTTCCAAGCAGTCTATAACTACATAATTACCTCTTTGAGCAGCTCCTGCATGTGTTCATCTCCTGAGAGATTCCTTTCTAGCTTTTTTTCCAGGGAAGACACTTTTTCCTGCAGCTGTTCAGTATATTTATTTCTCTCAGCAAATTCAAAAGTCATCTGTGAGAATGAGGAGACACAGAACCTTTTTGTAACGAAGCTTTCAGCTAATCCATTGTGCTTTGGCTTTCAGAACTGCCATTAGAAAGGAAAGTCCATTTTGAAAAGACCATATGATCCTAAAACACCTTCTAGACACCAAATTTCCAACTACACAAAGGGGTACATTACCCAAGTGTGCACCTCTACACCAGCAACAGCAGATGCATCTGAAAGCACTTCACCTTTTGCTTCTCTTGCTCATATTCCACCTTCAGAGATTCATGCTCTGCCTGTAACACTTCCAGTCTCTTCTCACAACCAGAACCAGCAACTCGAGCCTAAAAATTGTGAGAAATTACTTACTTTGAAACTTAAAATTTCCAACACCACATAACTGATATTTAATCTAACTACTGCAGAATGGAACTCTTCGAATCAAATCTCACTTAGCTCAAACTTACATTTTGCAAGTCTACAGAAAGCTGCTGAATGACAGTTTGTAGCTCCTGTTCTCTTAACTCCAGAGCAGTGATCTTATTTTCTGCATTTGCCTCAGCTGTCATTAGTTCATCTCTTCACAGAAAAAGAATAAAAAAAAGTGACATACTGTTCCAGAAAAAATAATCTTTAGCAGATAATTCTGCTGCTTATGAAAATGGACCAAGCAACAATAAAATTTTCTTGTCCTAAAGCCAGCCACTATCAACCACTGCTTAATTATATATTGTCCAAAAAAGTGGCAATTAAGCATTTAATCTATATGAAATCATAACAAATTTACAAGACCCTACACAAGTATTGCTATCATTGGCTTGGCATTTACATCCCCATGGGCACAGCAGAGGCAATGATTCAGCCAACTCACCACGTACAAGAACTCTTCCGAGAAGACCGAACGGGGCAAGAAGTAAAAATACAGGGGAAACGCACCCACTGCTCCTCTGACAGAGCAGCTCCCTACCTCTGTGCCTCCAGCTCCAAGAACTGCTGCTGCAGCTCCTGCAGATCCTTCCCCAGGCCTGAGGCCTCGCTCCTGGCCTCCTGCAGCTCCGCCTTAGCGCGGGTCAGCTCTCGAGCGCACGCCTCGAGCTCCTGCTCTGCTCTGCCCAGACACTCTTCCTTCTTCAAAAGCTGAAGGTGACAGGGTTATCTTCGGCAATACAGGTGACCAGTAATACTGACAAACCTCTTCACTGAAACTCGCCTTTTTTACTAAGTTACGAGCTGAATTAAATAATAAACTATGTAATATCATATTCAGTACCTACTGTCAGAATTCTGACACTGACCAAGGCTGTGTACAAGCATAAAGGCTAAAAAATGCATGCGGAACTACCACTAATTTGGTATCCCAGTAAAAATTTTAGGAAAGAAAACAAAGTTTGAAATATTCTTACCATGTGTTTAACTTTGGCAATTTCCTGCTGCTGAAAGCCCTCCAGTTCATCGATTTCATCTCGTTTTTGGAAAAGGTTCAAACTCTGCTCCCTCACTTCTTGTAACTGTATTTGGAGCATTTTTTTTTCCTGATAAATGAACAAAAACAAAAGGAATCCAAGAATATCTGTGTTTTCATGTCAAGTCAAGAGGAGTTTAGTTAAACTCTCTGGGAAAGGAATCTTGTCTTGCAGCCATAAAGCTCTGAAAGTGCTACACATTGAACTGGAATCCCTCCACATTCATGTTACAGTGCAAATTACCAAACTTCAAGAACATCCAAAAACAAATCTGAACTCATTACAGTGCCAGCAATTATCATCTACACCGAACTCTTAAAAATGGACAAAAATAGCAGCATGTTTAACATCTTCATAATCAGACCTCCTTTAAAACAGACTAAGCTAAACACTTGGAACAACTACAAGACTGAAATCTTGTATTAAAAAAATCCCTACCAAACAATTTCAGTTATTTTATGAAACAGATGACCCACTGCAAGACCTTAGACGAAGTCTCTACCTCCTGCATCCCAGCTGCCTCCTCCGTAACAAAGGGAACTACCGCTCCACCTCAAAGGAGGACAACTTTCCCATCACAACCCATCATTCTTTACTTCCCCACTGAAAAGTAATTCCAGAAATACCTCCTGAAGCACCGGGGCTTGTAACAAAAGCAAATGATTGGCTTCTCCCACTGAACAAAGATCAAATAATAAAAGGGGCTGAACAGAGTTGAGTTCCAATAGAGATGGAAGTGTGAAGGCTGGTGTTTACAAATACACACACAGACACACTAAAGCCCCCCCCAAAAACTCAGAGGTTAATTACCTTTTCAACTTGACCCAGTTTTTCCATCCACTCCTGAACAAGATAGAAAGGAGAAAGAAAAATAAAATTCAATTTGTAGACTTTCAAGGACATTTAATTATGGTTAAAAAAAATTGCATTGTTTGCAGATACTAAGCTGTGGTAACGATTAAACAAAAAAATCAGCAAAACAACAGTAAGAGCCAGTGCTTTATAGGTGAAGGCTAAGGAATCATTTTTGCTACCTGAATAGGTAAGCTTTATGCAAGTAAAATAAAAGTGACAACAGGTCTATCGCAATTAATCTTATCAAAGCACAAGCTTAACCTTTCATCAGGAATTTTTGAGGGCTCTTGTTAAAACCAGTCAGAACAGTCAGAGCAGTTCTGGCATGGAACTCAGTGCTCCCTCCTTCCCTCAGTGCTGGCACACTCACACACACAATGCTGAACAATTATTTTAATTAATGGCAACACCTGCTTAAAACATCAGGGTCATGAGAGCCAGAAGTCGTGCTCAAGCTGTTACCTTGTCCTTCTGTTCCAAGGCCAAAGCCATTCCTTCAGCCATCTTGGCTCGACTGGCCTGGTGAGCTTCGTTCTGCTCCTGAAACTTCCTCATGGAGGCTATCAACAGAGAACCACCAGCTACATTAAAAACTCAGCTTTTAAAATTGCTTCTCAGTTTTCTGTAAGTTATAAATAACTTTAAAGAGCTTGTTCTGCAAGTAATTAGCCCCATCTTGACTCCAGAACTAACACTGTGCCACTCATTACTTCACGCTGCTTGCACACTGGCCAGAAGCCAAAGCTAACAGGAGACAGGAATACTGCTCCTTGCTGGATTAGAACAAAGCTGTGGCCTTCTAAAAGGTCTCTCCTGAATGTTAGCCCCAAATTTGGCAAAAGAAGTATAATAACAACTTGTTCAAGATATTACTGCTGCTTTTTGCACTGTAAATAAGTCAAAACCTCATGCTCTAGTTCTACAGAGTACAGAGGTGCACAGTCTGAAAGGCAATAAATAACACACCTGTACACCAAACCCCTTTCCTTCCAACCACAGCAATTTTCAACTTAAAAAGAGCTAAACAAAAAGGAAAAAAAGTACGTACAATCCTGATGCTTTTCTAATGCATTTTCAAGCTTCTCTTTTATCTTCTGCAAGTTTCGGATCTGATCAGCATAATCTTGTGTGAGGAAGGAGAAGCACAGACCAGGAATGGACAGACATTGGGAAAGGACATTTGGTGGGGAAGGGGGGAAAGAAAGAAAAAAGGATGAGTGACAAAATGACAATGATTTTCTCAGTCAGAAAATCATTCCTACTGAGGAAAACTTGGGTGACCACAACAATGAACACAAGCAAACAGTTCTGTACTGTCCACAGGGTTGGCACAAACAGGAGGGCCTGTCCCAGGGTGTCAGTCACACAGACAAGGGCAGAACCAGAGAATGAACAGCTGTCCCCACGTTCTGCTTCATTGCAGAACAGTGATCTATTTAACGCTGTTCAGGAAAGGTCTCTGGCATTGCAGGGTGCAAGGAAGGGGCAATTCATGGACATTGCATCCCTGTGCTTGCTGTTCCAGTCCCACAGCACCCCAAGGCCGAGCCCTGACTGCGCTGCCCTCACACTCACCCAACACAACCGACATGGGAGGCAGGGAATAAGCACCTAAATAAAGTACACACACATCCTGCAGAAGCTTCTGTGCAATGGAAAGGAGCATTCACTCACTGGTTGGGCTGCTTGCACAAAACTCTTGACATCAGAGCCCTACTCTCTCTTGCTGAGCCTCAACCATTTTTAATGCTTGTGCAAGCAGGTGAGCACTTTGGCCTTCCAAATTCAGTAGGAAATAATTTTTTAATCCTATATTTTCTTGAACTGGAGCCTGATAAGTCTCCAGATAAACTAAAATAACCCTGAGCTGATTGTAATCTTTCCTTATTTTCCAAGGCCTTCCATGAGCTTTGGGAAGCAGCAGTGTAACACAGTTCACCATGGTCTCTGGTTCCCTCCCTATAACAGGGATGCAGTGTCAGTGCAGAGCACTCACTACAGCTTTACAGAACAAGCAATTAGAAAGAAAAAAGCCTCAAGACTGTTTTAAGTTGAATTCTTTGCTCTTTCTTCATTTTCAAGCACACTGCTTTAAGGATGGCACTGTGTTACTGTCAGCATCAAAAAGCTCACACTCTGAGAAACAAACCATTGCATACACATGAAAAATAAAAGTGAAGACAGACACTATTTGAAACATGGGGCAGAAAGCTATCCTAGCTGTTCCAAGGAATCACATAAATGTGGTGTGAAATCAGCAAAGAGCCAGTCATCCTCATATAAAATCAGTAATACTGGATGCTCCCTAGATGTCAATCAGCAGGGTTGCCACAAATCAATTTTCAAAGAACCCTAAACCCACATATTTTTAAAAATTAAACCACTTAAACTCAAAGGAAAATATTTCCTAAAATAACAAGGTTTTGTACGTATCAGGACACATACCAGACAGCTTCACCTCCAGTTTTCTTATTTGTTCATTTCTTCTGAACAACTGTGATGAAAGATCCTCTCTGGAGCTGCTTCCATCAGAAGCCTTGGGAGAAAAGCAAGTCATGTAACTTCTTCAGAAAAAGCAATCCTGCTGTACATTAACTCTGGGATAATAACCACTCTCCCACCTAGGAATAACACTTGCTTTTCACATAAAGGGGAAAGTTGTACTAGCACAGCAGAATGTGTAAAAAATGCTGAAGGAGAAAAACAGCGAGGGCTTAAAGAGCCCTGCTGGCTGCTCCCAGAGCACAGTGCTGGGGAAGGGAGCCGGGGCTGAGAACTGGTGTTCAAACTGGCACTGAGGACACGGTGCAGCGGAAACCAGGCTCTACAGCACAGGCTCCAGGAAGGGTCAAGTGAGACCGCTGAAAATCAACGTAATGAGAAAAGAAGCAGCGATGCTTTCCAGGTGGGATAAGAAGCTCCCTGCAGCCCTGATGCAGCAGTCTGTCCACACAAAACCCCCTGCATAACTGACTGATGATTCCTGGAGCATTTTTTGCTCCATAAAAATCAATATTAAGAGCAGTTAAATGAATACTGATAAAACAACTAATTCTGGGAGGTTTTCTGAAAACCACTCAAGACTTCAGCCACCACCATTACTTGTTTTCTGTTCTCTGAAATCACAGGGTGGCAAAAGGAATTTTTACATGAGAATGTGTTAAGTGCTAAAGAAACACTCAGCAAAACAGAAGACTAATATATTTCCATTATAGAACGTATTTAAACATTAGAAGCTCACACTTTCTGCTTAACAGAACCGGAATTTCAGCTGAGCTTCAGGAAAACTGAGTTGGAGCTCAACTGTGTAAATAACTTCTTGACTTTGCAGACAGCAAACAGAGCCCTGCTGCTGGCTCTGCAGTGGGCCCTGCTGGGCTCCAGCACTGGGGTGACACTGCCTTAATCCAGGCTTTCAAAAGTGTGACAGCCAGCCATCCAGGGCAGAGGTGCCAGAGCATTCCAGGGTTTCCTTTAACCCATACACTCCTGGAACTTTACCACTTGTTTAAACAATGTTTTATAATGAAAGAGAGGAACTACAATAGTTTTCAGTGCAACAGAACTGCACACAAGGTTTTTGGCAGAGACATACACAGTGTCTCAGGTAGGAACAGTCCCAGGAAGCCAAGATGTAAAGCCAAATCCATGGCAAGACGAAAGCTGGCCAGATCTAGTTTGTTTTCCTACTGAAAGAGAAGCTGTGGCTGCCCCATTCCTGGAAGTGTCCAAGGCCAGGTTGGACAGGGCTTGGAGCAACCTGCAATAGTGGAAGGTGTCTCTGCCCACAGTAGAGGGTGGAACTGGATAGTCTTTAAGGTCCCTTCTAATCCAAACCCTTCTGGGATTCTATGCTTCAGTAATTAATTTTACAAATAGGTATCTTACACATAACTACAGCTTCATTCAATATTTTATGTCTATCAATGTTCTGTATTGAAATAGCTTCATAGCTCACATTTACATAGGAATAGAAGCCTCGTGGCAACTACTATGGTTCACATACAAACACTTTCTCTTCAATGTTTAAGTTTGTTCAAGCTAATGATACATTTATGCATTAAGAAGTGCACTTATAAAGACACCACAGTACGTACTCAAATCGCACACTACAGCTAAAGGGGTTGTCTGCAGAGCCCTATTAAAAACGCTGCCAGAGAAATCCGATGTCAAAGCAAGATGTAACTCACAAAGTCGTCTCCGGAGTCTGCTCCCACCGACGTGATGGACTCCTTGCTGACAGACCTGGGGATCCGGGCAGTCCCTCCCGGCCTGGGGGCAACCGCTGCCTCCTCCGCGATCTTCTTCTTCAGCTTGGCAAACATTTTACTGCTTACAGTGCTGAAATAGCCAGGTTCCTTGGAAAACCACGACCTCCACCCTTTAATACACTGGCATTCTGTCTAAAGCTTCCAGATGCTGAGATACAATTCTGTGCCTCACCCACCGGCTTACTGCATTTCTAGTTCCATTAAGGCCCTCACGGCCTGACAGTACCTGCAAATAAAGCAGAAATGGGTTCCACACTGAAAATCCCACCTGCACCAATCATCAAAAGAAAACTGAACGTCTTTTAACATCGCATCTGTTACGATACGTTAAAAAATCGTGTCACGCGGCGCAGAACCCGTTAAAGCCCCAAACCAACGGCCCCAAACGGTGACAGCGCCGGGAGAGCGGGAGGGTCCCCTCAGCCCGGCCCCGCCACCCGCCGGGGAGGCCCGGCCCGTGCCGCCCGCTCCGCCCTGGGCACCGAGGGCTCGGCCCCTCACCCTCACGGCCCCTCACGGCCCCTGACGGCCCTCACGGTCCCTCACGGTCCCTGACGGCCCTCACGGCCCCTCACGGCCCTCACGGTCCCTCACGGCCCCTCACCGCCCCTCACGGTCCCTCACGGACCCTCACCGCCCCTCACGGTCCCTCACCGCCCATGGCCGGCCTCGGCCCCGCCGCTCCCGGCCACAGCCGACCCGGAAGCGCCGCGCGGGGCGGAAGCGGCGCCGGCCCCGCTCCGCCTTCCCTCGGCCCCGGCCCCGCTCCGCCCTCGGCCCCGCTCCGCCCCCGGCCCCGGCCCCGCTCCGCCCTCGGCCCCCGCTCCGCCCTCCCTCAGCCCCGCTCCGCCCTCCCTCGGCCCCGCTCCCAGTCTTCCCTCCGGCCCGCTCCCCCCTCCTGCCCTCCCGCGGCAGAGCGGACGAGGCGGCTCGGTACGAGCGTTTTCCACAGTTTATTGACAGCACAGTCCTTCGGCGGGGCCGGGACAGGGGCGGGCAGGGCCCGCCGAGCCCCGGCACAGGGACAGCGAACGGCTCGGACACGGCACAACCGGGAGCGGCCCCGGCGCGGCGGGGACAAAAGCGAACGGGAATCTGCTCCGGAGTCTCTGGGAAGCCCGGAGAGGCGGCGAGGAGGACGCGGGGGGCGCTCGGACGGGGAGGAACGGCAGGTCCCAGTGGCGGCGCGGCTCTCCTCCTGCCAGCAGGGTCCAGCGGTAACGCAAACACGCTGCTTCCCTCCACAGACACCCAGAACAACGGCGGAGTCGCTTCGGGCATCACGCTGCTTTGGCGATTACGCATCCCTTGCAAAAAAAGTCCATTTGCTCCAAAAAAAGTTTATTTATATATCTCTATATATTTCAAGGAAAATATCTGTTTTTACCAAAATACGATATACAGGCACACAGCTGTAAAATAACTTTAAACCAGTTCACTATAAAATTACTTTTGGTAATAAATAATCTGATTCTCAAGAGAGGCAAAACACTCTGTACCTCTGCATTCCCAGAACGCTCCCAAACGCTCCCACCTGTGCTCCCCTCGTCCTTCTCACCGGGTCTTGCCCAAGGCAGAAGCAAATTGTGCTTTTCAGCCTGCATGAGGCAGAATCCTGCTCCCAACAAACCACTTAAACGGAGAAATGATGATAAACACGTGCCGAAAGCGACCTACGAAGTCAATGGGGCAGATCCTCCCAGCAGGGTTTATTCTGGAAGGAGCAGCTGCTGGTACAGGGGTGGTGTGGTCTGCTCTGCTCTGGGGCTCCTTGCAGGCCAGGGAGCTGCACTGAGGTCTGCTCCCAATGGGAATAAAACATCTCTGGGTGCTTCTGGGCAGAATTCAGACAGTCCTTAATCCCCCAAAAAGGTCAGTCAGATTCAGAGACCTCGAACTAGATCTCCTGTCTTGGCAGAGTAATTGTTTAGAAGGGAAAACAAGAAGTGGCTGACTGGCACTCCTAAATCTAAAGCAGTTACATGTCTGATGTGTTCCTCCCCTGCTCCACTAGTGGACACCCAGATCCTCAAAGCACTTGCAGTACATGTGGTCACAGAACAGTATTGCTCTAAAAGTCAGATATTACCAGTGTAAGAGTGCCCCCTCGGGAGCGTATGATCTGCTCTGGAGAGCCTGACCTTACTGAGGTGCACAGAGCAGCTTTCAGCTCGCTAGACTAGATTTTTCCCTTGTCCATACAGCTGTTCCTGCCTGCAGAGCTCCCTCAGCCCCAGGAGCAGCCCCGGCACCACCAGGCCTGAGCGAGGCTCAGCCGCTGCTGCACCACTGAGCTGCACTCGGACATGACTGAGGAACTGAACACAGATAAAGCTTTTACAAAAGAAGCCTCAAGACAAAACAATTGTTCAGACAGATGCCGAGATTTTTAGCTTTCTGGAAGGAGCAGACTTGCAGCACAGCATGGTTACAGTACAGGGGAGGTGGCGGGGCAGGGGAGATGCTTCCCAACTCATGCCAGGGATGGATCTGGGAGCAGCACTTCCACCCCATCCTTAGGGGAGAAGCCTGACCAGAGCTACTCAAGTTGTAGCTTTTGAAGATGATTATTTGGAACCTAATTTCCTGTTGCCCCCATCTATTTCCTGTGATCCTTAAAAGACATCTCTGCACATCTCCCTGGGGAGCCGTCTTGAGAGTTTAGTCAGTCATGACTTGACAGACATTATTTTGACAAACTACTCAAAGAAATGTCCTGGAACTTCTCAAGAAAGCACTCCAGGGAGCAAGTCCCGTTCGCACAGCTCATGGAAGTTAGTGCTCCATTTAGCTTGTGCACAAAGCAAAATGACACATCACATCCCAACAGCAAATAAAAACCAGAGCATTAAAGACTCATAACCCTGCATTCCCCTGTCACTGTTGTTTTGAGAAGTCAAAGGGGGGAAAAAGGCAACAGTAGTAACTTTGGCAGGATGTTCCCAAGCCAATTTGAGCAGGAGCACAAACAATTTGAGCAGGTGCCTACTGTGGGAGCAGGATTCATCTGAGCACACCACATGCAGGGAGTAGGGAGCCAGGCAGGAGCAGTCCCATAAGGACACAGTTGGTCCAGTTCACCTTGTCCTCTCAGTGTATTACATGCAGAATCTACCCCTTGAATTTGGCATTGCCCGGTGCTGGCAAGTCTTCTCCGTTAATCTAAGCAATAAAGATACATGGAGAAAGGGAGAGCGAGACAAGAGGGAAGGCAGCAGGCCTGAGAAGAAAAGGATTTGTTCTCTTCTCACTTAAAAATGGTTCAGTCTTTGCTTCGCTTCCACACTGAGGACTGTGAGATACAGAAACCAGATTTTCTTCAGTACACACAAGCATACACCGAGGTACCTACGACCATAGCACAGAGCACACAGTAGCACGAGTTTAGAATGACTTAGTTCAAACAAGACAAGCTTTTACTTGGAGGGGAAAATATCAACAATTTCATCTTGGATGCAGTTGCTTTGGGCAGGAAGGGAGGGGGCTGGCTCAAAATCCAACACCAGACACTTATCCTAGCTACAGCTAGAGCAGACAGAGGGTAAGAGCCCTTTGCTTACACAGTACAGTTCCATACTCCTCCCAACACAACAATTTTTATCTTTGAATGTCCCTGCCAGCATTGGACCTTCTAACAAAGATCAGTAGGTAAGAGGAGAATGAGTAGCCTCAAGAATGAATTTTTGACTTGGATAGTCTTTGCTGATAAGTACAACTTCTGAACTAATTTTCAAGGACTACATTCTCCTCCTACATTCCAGCTTCTTCAGGGCTTTTTGTTCATTTTTTTAAACAGTGCATTTTCCTCTGATGAGATCTACCTTGGCAACAAGCAAACAACCTCCTTGAAGGGCTGCAAAGTGGAGTAGAAGCCTCTCAGGTCACAAGCAAGGACTCCCCGCTTCAGCCTGCCTAAAATGAAGGTGGGATCACCAGGGCTTTCCCAGTCAGTTCACAAGCAACGTCCCAGAGGTTCACCAGCCCACATGAGTGGAATCATCATCATCATCATCTTTCCTATGCTTGGAAACAGCACACTGTTTTCCACACAGATGGAACCAAATGAGAACAGCTTCATAAAAGCAAAAGCTAAAGCAAAGCAAAAGCATTTGGTTGGAAGGCAGCGAGCTAGGGAAAACTCAGTTCCCTTTTTCCATGCAAGCTGAACACTGCTGGGGGAGGAACAGCAGGCAGGGCAGCAAATAACCCGCCTCTCACTCACTGCTGCATTACAGGCCTCCTGTATCTTCAGCTTCCACACACAATCCCATGTTTTAGTAACTGGGGACCTCCTACCAGGCAGGAAGGCAGAGATCAGCTTCACAGTTAATACATGAATCTTACCACTAATACATACAGGAGTGCCCATTCCCCTGGCTAACTCAGGGCTCCTGTACCTTAAATCAGTTATGAATTACTTCAAGGTCCAAGGGTAAGTCCCTGGAAACAGTAAATTACAATGGCAGAAGAGCCATAACCTTTACTACAACCAAAAATGATCTGCAGCACCTTGTGGAATCCACCCAAAATGGCGTATGTGTGTATATATAAATTTTGTATATAGACATTGTAGTGGTTCATTCTTTTTAATACATATACAAGTACCTATACATATATACATATTTACAATTTACACCAGCCAGAAGATGTATGTGTACTGTACATACACACACAAACGCCGAGAACACACATGCACACACACAAACACACCTGTTAAAACAAACTCCACAGCCTGGGAAATGAAGTCCTGCCAGAGTCCAAAGGGCAGCACCAAGTTGGGGGGGCTCAAGGTACCAGCTTCAAGACTGCTTAGGACAAACACGAGCATTCACAGGATTTTGTACACTTGGGAAATAAAGAATGGGTGGTGCAAGCTTCAGCCCAGCTACAGAGAACCTTCATGCAAACTCCCCAGCTACACTCCAGCCATTCCTGCTGTTCCATACTGTGCCCTCAACTGAATGGATCCACAGTGCTGTTGTGGCTGACTAGATCACACCTTGGGTGATGGCACCGCACACAGGCCTGCCACAATTCCGTGGCAGTCACCAAGTTCTGCACTGTTTTTACCTAAACACAGAGGCATGGCTGGGGTTCAGCAACAAGCACTGATCAGACTTGTCCTTCCACTTCTTTTCTAGCAGCCCATGGAGCAGTGACAATAGACTTTCTTATTTAATAGCTTAAAGTATCTCCATTTCCTTCTTGCTCACACCTGCCCTGCCAGGAGCTGCCAGAGCTCCCCTGTCTCTGCAGGGCAGCAGTACAGTCCCAAATGAGCCAGCCAGCACTTCTGCCAGCAGCCAGAACAGCCTTCCCCAGCCAGCACCTCCCCAAGGGCCACTGTCCTCCTCCACACCCCACACTGAGGGTACGGGCCGGGGAGCCAACGGTGCTGCCACAGTTACAGCCCCTCGGCTCTCCTGGTTCCAGGGCAGGACTGAGCTGCACTGGGGGACATGCAAAACATCCACGGGGTTATGGCAGCTCCCACTTGGTTTAACCTGCCAGGGGAACATCAGCACCTCTCCTGGGGCACAGGGATCCAGCACAGGGGGTTGGATATGCAAGTGATGGGAAGGGCTCGTACTCAGCACTGTACAGGACATCCTTTCAGCTCCTTTCAGGGAGTGGTCACACTGTGGGAGCCACACATTCCACCCACACAGGGAAAGGAGGGGTAACAGCTCCTGGAAATGTCAGAATTTCTACATAGTATCTCAAAATGAAGAATGCCCCCTCCTCCTGTGGCAGCAATACAAATGGAAGATGCCCCACGGGACACTAAGAGGTGGGGGCCAGCCTTGGGCGTTTGTAACTCGACCACCTGCCCAACCAGGTCCTTGGCCAGCAGGACACAGTTCCTACACAAAACTGCTGTGTCAAATTTTCAGGGAGCACTAAGTATCTTTACAACTTCACTTGAAAGCCACTGCTCCAAATGCAACTTAATTGTCCACAATTTTATCTCCTCACTTGCCTAGGACTGAAAAAATATATTTGTTATGAAGGACTCTGTTATTGCTATTGTTGGTTTGCACTGTGTGGTTCCATCTTTACCATTTCAAATCCAAACTCTTTGGGGATAAAATATTGGGTTTTCTGTTGATTTTTTTTCTTTCCAATTTCTTAAAATTGTATAAAAATAAAGGATTTCCACAAATGTGGGCCAAAGGTAACCAATAATACTTCTATGCTTAGGATCAGCTGTTGGAAATGTGGTTGACAGCCACAAGACCAGAAATAAACCTCTAGTGATTCTTTAGTTTAACATTTAAAAGACATGAAAACTTCTGCTTATAAAATTGACCCCATACAGAATGGAACAGCTCAACTAACAGCTGTTTATTATTACTTTTTAAAATAATGGTCCTAAATTTAAAAATAAAATCAAGTACTTCCTTTTATGATTTTCACATTATAAAACTGCACCATTCAAAATCTGTGGCCAGGGAAACCCCTTTGCAATAAGACAGTTTCTTTTAATAGTCATCGAGGGTGTTTTCCAGGAAAACATTCCTAACATCCAGTATGGAAGCCAGCTCCAAAATGTGCTTTTGGAGGTGAGGGTTCTCCACCGTTTCATCTCTTGGCAGCTGAGGGTAAGATTCAGGATAGTTTCGAGTCTCCTGCTAGATAACAGTGAAAACAGAGAGAATCAGACACTCATTTCTTTCACAGCCTTTACAAACAAGATTGCAAAAGGCCAATTTCACACTATCTGTTCAGTGTGGTAGAGAGAGAAAATGTTCTAGAATTTTCAGTTTTCTGTTTCCATTCATCAGAGATGGTTACAGTGGCAATACAAATGCCTGTTCATCTGAGATGGTTACTGGTACGTCCACAGAAGCCTTGCAAAAACAAAACAAAAAAAAAAAGAAAGAAAAGACTAAAAAGAAGACAAAGAGACTTCACATGTACTTACCTACCAGGCTGGAGTTCATTTCTTGAAATTACAGACATGTAATCATCTCCAGTGGGAGATTTATCTCATCCTAAAATAAGTATCTAAGACACTGGGGGCGAATCTCTCTACCCTAACACAGACACATTTCTTTTCCCTGATATCTGCGTGGCCCAGGTAGCTGACTTGGGCTGGGAGAGCTGCTGGATGTCTGCAGTTCCACAAGTGAATATTGCCCCTTTCTGTGCTCCACTCCCATTTCTTCCTGCAGTGTTTAAAATGGAGCAGGCAGTTTATATGCCAACACTCACATACATAAAATGGTGCAGATCCAGAAGCAGACTTCGCTGTTGGCACAACAGGGAGGAAAAATACATCTTCCTGTTTAGCTTATTCATTTACACTTCAAACACCTTTCAAAACCCATTCACATTAGAATACATTCAGCAATAACGTCCCACTCCTCCCCACTTAGTCTTATATTCTTGTTCTACACCATTTTAGTTGTGTAGAAACAATAATCTTGACTCACTAAGATGTATTTTTGTAGCAGACACAGCTGTTCAGAGTGACATAAATGAACTGGAGCATGTCTGCTGCAACTTCTGTGCAGGACTAAGGCTCCAGCAAGTCCAAGGCTTTGTGCCTTTGGAGAGACACAAAGGCACAGCCTCAGTGCAAGCTGTAGGAATCAGCATGCGAGCATCAGTCATCTTTCTGAAGTCACAGGGATGTGTTCAGACCTCAGACCCCTCCACCCTGAGCCAGCAGTTCTACATGCACTGGACTGTCCTTCCCACAAAGGCACAGATATCCCTCCATACCCGGAAGATTTTGTGCATCCTCATTGTAGCTGAACAGAAGATAAATCTTGTGAGAAGCAAGCGAAGAAATTCATCCCCAAAAAACTGAAGAAAGGACTGATCTGTAGAGAAGACAAGGAAAGCTCAGTTTAGAAAGGCTTATAAAACCAACCCTTACAAAAGGTTCAGCTGTGCATGCTGAGGCCATACCTATGGAGCGGGAGTGGGTCAGGAGCTGGGCAATATCCCGGTTGATTTTCCTAAGGTAATCCTGACACTTCTCCCACAATCCTCTGCGCATGCTTGATAATCCAGAGACAAACAGGAATGCCATTAAAGGATTGTTCAGAAAGAGTGTGAAGAGGCTACCCCGCTGAGACTGATCTAAAAGGAAAAATAAATCAATAGACAAAGAGATACATTTGGCACATGAAACAGAAACGCTGTCCCTGCCACAGAATGAAGTCACTCACCCGCTAAATTCCATAGCAGAGGAGCTACTCCTCTGTCTTAGTTACACCTTCTCTCATGGAGATCTGACCAGTGACGGGCAATAAAGCCTTGCTGGGGACGTGCATTAACACCAAGACACCTTAACTGTCTCTGCTCCCTTTCTGGGACTAACAAAGATGCCCAAAGTGCTAAAACCATCATCCTGCGCTGGGATGGCAATTTCCTCAGTCTCTGTGTAGTCTTGCTCCTACCACTTGTTGGATCTTACTGTAGAAATATCATCAGTGTTAGAATAAATTATTTACCATAAACAGTAAATAAACTTTATCATATTACTTCAGCGACTGTCAACCTGATTTAGGGGTTACATAGTAGTGAAAAGGTGTCTTTTCCTGAGGAATCCAAATTCTATTTGTTTGGGGTAGATATGGGATGCAACTGCAACTTCTTGGGAAACGCAATACTGCACATACCTTGCAATGCTTTTGGATATGCTGTTGGAGAAAGCAAGCACACCAATGGCTGTCCAAATAAGTTTGTGAAATTCTGTAACAGATAAGAGTTTTGAAGTATTGATGGTCACTTTGCTTGCCTTGAATATTCAGCAGGTCGAGGGTACAAATCCTATTAATGACAGAGACACTAATGCCCCTTGCACAGCTCAGCATTGGCCATGAGCCTGACAAGTTCAGATCACACACAGAAGGAATATAACCCACTACATTCTAAAGGAATTACAGTTCTCTCATTTCACTGGTACTGATGGCAGATCCTCATTTCATGGAAATATTCAGTACTAATACATTACTTGAAAAAAATATTCTGCAGTAAAAGCCATTGGCTTTCTGGTCAAAACAGCTCTTGCATCTTCCCTCAATACCAACTGAACCGTCCAGTCAAAGTAATTTCTTTCCCCTTTTCTTTCTAGCAGGAAGAACTCTATCTAATGAAACAGGAAAGCCCAGAGGAGAAGAGTTTTAAAATAAGCTCCCTTTAAAACAAGTATGTAATAACCTTAATATCCGCTGCACTGCACCTCATTTTACAATACTCATTTCATGCCCCCTGCACCTGCACCTTAAATATTGCCTAAGTGTCCCATTGCACAAGGATTTCTCCAGAACCTCAAGCACCACCATTGTCCAGTTTCAGCAACATTTACCTGATAACAGTCCTACTGTGTATCTGTCTGGTGGTAAATAATTACCACAGAGGGGAAAAACGCCAACAATCATTTACATAACCTCATTAGCTGTCACCAGAACAGCTTTCTTAACCATGCAGGCTTGCAAATCCATAAAAGATGCGATTGTGTCTGCACCCTCTCAGAGCACAGACTCAAACCATTGCATCCAGAGCACACGAGTGCCACACACACGTCTGCAGATTACAGTCTTAAAACTGTCAGGTTATGACTGTAAGACATACAACACCAGAAGTATTTGCTTGTGTAGAATCCTCAAAAAGCTAATTTTTTAATTCCTTCTGCCCTCTGTGTAATTCAAATCAAACTTTCCCTTCCGGGCAGTATATTTCAGTTAAATTAGTTTTACAGAATTAATTTAATCTAAATCTGCTAAATAGTAAAGACAGTAATCTAGTCTAATCAAAATAAAACATTTCCCATCTTTGACAGAATGCTGACTAGTCCTAAAAACCCTTTGAGTTCATTAGGAGCCCAAGGAAGATTGATAATGCTGGATACCAAGGTTTAGTCTGTAATGAAGAAACAAAGACTCTTCCCTTGCAGACAGTAACTCCAGGCCAGCCCAGGAATTGGTGAAACTGAACTAAAAAGGAACATTTCAGACCCCAGGAGTCACCCCAGACATGCTGGTTTGTACTGGACACATACTGGCAGGTTTCACCTTCTCCAGTAACTTGTATGCTCAGTTTTCATGAGCAGATTGACTTTAACTCCATCTTGTATCACTCAGTTACAGACCAAAGCAGACCTGCCACCAGTAGCAGCAACACTGCAGTTCACCAGTGCCAAGAGCAAACCCGGGTCACTCGGGTATCCCAGGCAAGGTATCACTCCCTGCACTATCTGGGAGCACTCTGGACTCTGTCCCAGCAGGTGAAGCCCACACAGCCACTGAGTCCTGCACAGGGGAGAAACTCCACGGCTCAACCCGGACCGTGCTCTTTGGAAGGCAGGTGCTCCTGCCACCTGCTACCCCTGCACCACGGATCCAGGAGACACTGACTCCCAGGCTCAGCTCTTGCCCACACACAGCTGCCTAGCAGAGGCCAGGTGAACACCAGGATTCACTCACCACCACCACTCCCCAGCTCCTGATTTCCCCAGGAAAGAGCCGTGGGATACATGGAACAACGGAAGTGGAGCATTTACAGCCATGGCTGGCAGCAGAGGGCCAATGGTGCACCAGGAAAACCTGCCCTGCAGTCCAGGTGTTGACAGCAGCTCTGGATAAGGAATGCCCTACCTTTCAGTGCATGGACGACTCCAATAAGGATAATCCATATTTTGTTTCGATATTGGCTCTGTTTTTTGACTTCAGCCAAGTTTCCCACAGAAGCACTGCTGCTTTTTACAATGCATGTACATCTCTTTTGAAAAAAGAACGACGTGTCATCCCCAAAAGAAGTCACTTCACATGTAGGCTTTGCTAAGCTGAGTACTTGTACCACAAAGGCCTTGCATTCTCACTGGCTGTAGGTTTGGGTTTGGTTTAAGACTTTTCATCTGACGATGATCCGTGATCCTAGACAACCACAGACAGCTACAGGATGATATTGATCTAAAAATATTATTTCATCCACATATGCAGTGGTAACCTTCAAGAACACACAGCCATCTATATTTAAATGGAAGTGTTATAAAAAATTCACGGCTTTCAGTAGACATGCTCGATTTGCAGTTATCTTCCACTTTCAGCTAAATATACAGGGAGGAAGCTGTTCAAGTGCCGCTGATTTGACAAACTGGCAAGTCACTTCCTGGCAGGACTGACTTTCAGTCATCACCATTTCAGCCCTGCAGAGAGGGGGAGAGGACAGGGATGCGTGCAGGAGAGCAGGAGCGGCTGCAGAAAAAGATGTGTGAGCAGTTGCTGTTGCTGCCGGTACTGCCGGCAGTGACATTTAAATGTCAGGATAGCTCCTGTCCTATCAGGAAAGATCAGGGCAGCCATGTGGAAAAAAGGCAGTACTGATTTCAACTTCTCACACAGTTGCACAGAACCTCTCTGTTCGTGCCAGCGCTTGAGCCTACAAAGCCCCTCCCAGCCCACCCAGACACAGTCACACGACAGCCCTGTCAGGGCACTCTGGGGACAAGGACCCCAGCACACACAGCACAGTGACAGGCAGGAGTGTACCAGGGCTAGGAAACACTGACACTGAGAGCTCTGCCATGTACCTTCAGTGGAAAACAGAACAAGACACCTAAACCTGTCCCCACACACCTGCCTGCCTACGTTCAGGTGCAAGAGATGAGGAAGGTGAATGTCACTTCTGAAATGCTGAACATATTTCTTCTTAGATTCCTCACAGTTGTGCCCACACAGTTCTGATCTGGGTCAGAGCTCCTAGCAGCCACTTCTGTAATCCTGTCCTGAAGTACTTCCAAAACTCCCATTTCTGTGCTCCTTCCACACAGGCAGAGCTGGACTGCTCTCCCCCCAGCTGCTCTGTGTGCTGAACAGACAGAGCACTGGCGAGTTTTGCACTACTGTCGGCCAGTTCACTGCAGGACAAGGAAAAGAAACTCAGTGGAGGTTACAGTTTTGCTTACTGTGTGCCCACAAAATCTAAAAAAAAAAAATTAATTATCAAATTTAAATGTAATACAAAGAGAAAATTCTACTGTAAATACTTGACAGTTATTCTCACAAGAGCTGCAAATCTTCATGTGGAAATCCATCACCCCAAACAGATCCTGTGCTCTAAGCTGTCCACAGAACTCCAGTCTGTCCAGAGCTGTATCTGAATTAAGGATGACCAGGAATCCCTTACTCTCTTACAGAGTTGATCCACTTGACATCTTTCAGCAATTCTATTAGAGAGGATGGGGGTAAAAAACCCAAAACCAAACCAAAAAACCAAACCTGAGCCACACTTCTTCCCCTGAAACAAAACCAACCCTCCTGATATTATACTGGAATGAATGTCAGGAAAGAGCAGAGGAAAATAAATCCCTACCAAACACTCATTTTCTCAGAAAGACAAGTAAATCATTCCAATTGTGTTTCCCTCCCTTTAAATGAGGAAGGGCATTTAATACAAAGCAGATTTGCTCTGAATCCTAGTGTGGTGAACTTAAATGCAGTGGTGTTTAAAAAGCCCTCTGAGATACATTAGAGTCCAACAAAGACCTACTGGAGAGGCCAGATTTGAGTGTCAAGCAGGAGCTTCCTGGCTCAGTACAGAACTATCCCAAATCACACTGACCACTTATTTAGTTCGTCTCCTTGGCCAACAAATGCCTTCAAAACAAACAGCACAGACCGTGGACTCTGAACAAGGCACAAGCTCCTCTGGCCACTAGACGTCCCTGTTCCTCCTCCGAAACACAGCTGTGGATGTTCCCTTTCCTCACTGCACATAATGGAGCTATAAAAGGAAGACAGAAGAAGTGGCACTTTCCCCAGATATAGCACATTCTTATTACCCCATTCATGAATGAAATAAATGTGTAATGCTCTGCAGATTCAACTGGCCACTATGAGTGCAATGCCTGCTTCTGTATTACCCGAACTGTGGATTCCCAGAGGTGATTTGTCATGGAGCAATTCTACTGTAAATCCAGAGCACCCTAGGAAGGAGGCTCAGTGTCCAAGCAAATACCACTCTACAGTAACACTGGATGCTAATTTGAGTCTTGTTACTTCCTTGGTTCAGACACAGACACCCCTTGTTTTATAAGAGCAGGCTCAATGCTTTCACTCCTTTCTGTTGCTTAAAAGCAACTGAGTGTTGGATGACTGGAAAAAAGAAAAGCACATTAGTTAACTCCCTCCCCCACGCACACACACCGAGATTTGTCTTTGGTATAAAACAAAAATAAACCTCCCACCAGAGACCTTGGAAATCTTGAACCTTTTTTCCCTCCAGGAGGATTTATTACTTTCCAATGAGCGGCTGTTCATGTGCTTCTCCTTCTTGTTCCTATTCATAGGGTCAGATCCTGACTAGCATGCACAACCTCAAAAGAAAAGAAAGACTGAATACAAACTGTTTAAAAAAAATAGCCTGTTAAAAGTGTAAGCTAACTAGGGGTTGGCACTGTATCCTACCACACGAGGAGCTGCCTTCAAGGGTTTTACCTTATAGGCGACGCTGTTGGAAGAGTCCACGATGATGAACAGAGGCTTTCTGGTGAAAGGGTAGAGATCTCCAGGGTGGAGGCTGGAAAGAGAAAAGGACACCTCACAGAGCACTAGAACTGCTCAGCCACACAGCTGCCCATATCCAGATAAAAAACAAGCAGATTCCCCATGCCCCAGGCCTCGGATTCGTCCTCAGGGAATGACTGCACAACTCACTTGGTATTCTCTGTAATATGGCCTATGGGACTTGTTATTAGTTCAAGAGATGTTTATCTTCTTGAGAAATCATCCATCGTTAATCTGAAGTTTGCCAGTAATTAAGAACTTACATTAAGTCACAGCAATACTTCTGAAGTGTTTAAATCATCATTTAAAGCTGCACATTCATTTCTAAGTGCTCAACTTCAAGCCAATCTCCTCTATGATGTCCTGCACTGAGGAGTTTGAATTCCAGAGGCTTTGATGCCTTTTTCTCTACTGAAGACAATTTTTTCTGAACGCACAGGTGTCCCACTGTGACACTTACCAGTGCATCTCCTTGTATGACTGGTTCCGCTTGTGGATCGCGTCCCCGTTGATGATGTCCCGGTTGCTGTTTGTCAGAACGCCCCCAAAGTCATACGGACCTACACGGGGGGAAAGGAAGCTCAGATCAGGAGGGGCAACTCACCCCTGAGACATTTAACGATTATATGGAAGGGAGGAAGCAACAACAAATCTCAGAAAACTGAAGGAATCTGAACTACTGCAGTTGTAAGGAGGGGAGAGGGGAATGAGGAGCCTTCACTAATTACATACTCCATTTTATACTCTCTTAGCAGTTTCAGCATCTATCAAATAGAAGCAAATAATGCAACTTCATAACTTCTAATTTAATTATTCACTATTTATCCACAAACATAATACCAAAGATCCAGATATTGGCTCTTGTTAAACTATAGAGAAAAAGATTAAAACCCATTACACACCTGAAACAGGAAAATCAAAACCTCTGTAAAATTACTGTATGGGTTTGCATATTCCACATTCAGAATTTGATAAAAAAGTAAGGATAAATTAATAAAAAATAATGGCTATATTATTATCATCTGCAGTTCTAACACTGCAAAGGGGAGAGGAGAGAGCTCAGAGAATGACAAAAGGAAAAACAGATTTAACCAGATTTCAAATCTGCAGCAAAGGTCTATATTTTAGATTTCAAAGTCAGAATTCACAATTTTCACATGCACACACCCTGGACATGTGTTCCCATGGTAAGCTAATGAAGTATTCTGCTAAGTGTGCACAACTGAGCTACCCCCTGACTGTCTGATGGAGAGCTAAGATGAAAGCAATGGCTATAAAAAATATCCCATCCTACAAGATATCAAGATATATTTCTGCCATTGGTATGGATATGAAATGTCACTAACATTAGCAAACTAAAGTATTAGGGTTTCCTCATTCTGTGATACATTTGCAGAGTGGGTTGACCCCTATTTGGCCACCAAATGCAATTTTTTCAGGTTTGGATACAAGGCACCTTTCCGTTTAGAGGGAAGCTTTGGGGATACAAAATCAGGAACAGAACAGACATTAATTCAGCACAGTTACAAACACCTCACGTGGTCTGCCAAACACAAGCTGCTCGCAGGCGATGGACAGTGCAACTTGCAGCTGCTCTCCCTTTTAATAAGGCAGAACTCTGTGCAGACCACACCACCTTATTAAAAGATTGCAGCTGTGATGGGATTCACTGAATGAAGGCTGCACTCTGACTGTGCAGCTCTTCAGGTGACTGAGCCTGGATGCCCCTGCCACAAGGTCTTAAGCTGAAACAACACATGCAGTGAGGTGGACATACCGCAGGCCTTGGAGAACACGCTTCAGTTAGGAGCTACCACCAAGTTGCAGCAAGAAGTAAAATGTTAAAAGCGCTTAAAAAAATCACTGCCACAATCCAAAGCTGACAGGGATTTTTTTATTTTTAACATTTTGAGAGCTCTATAAATCATGCACCGGGGAGGACAAGGCATGCATCTTATAAAGGAATGCAAGTCTCAAACAGATGAGGTTCGTACAATATTTAGGATGTTAAAAAGGTATTTGGATTTTTTCTTGAATTATATAAACAGATCTTTGGACTGTGTTTACTTTAGCCAACCAGTTTTCAGCTTTTGCATTGCAGCTGCATCCAAATATTCTGCTAGATTGCAAAGAACAGGAGGATGAGGTGAGGGGAATTGTCAAAAATCATGAGAAGGGCTTGAATTGTCAGGTTAACGAGCGTGCAAATAGACCAGTCCCTGCAGCCGCTTCAGCCCTTTCACCATCCATCTCCTGGTGCTGGGGATTGGACAGAATCACATAGTGCCACTGAGCCATTTTATGAACTTTGCACTGATGCATCAACTGAGCCATGTGGTCTTCAAAATTGGGGAAGCTTTTAATACTTCAGATGCATCAAAAACCGGACGTGTCCTTTGAAAAGTTCTCAGGTTAATGCACATTAATTAAAATACAAAGAATTAATTACTGTTTGTGGAAAAAAAAGGCTATCTTACTAAGTAGACAGGAGAATCAAATTGACTTGTCCTTGAAAGGAGCTTTGTGACAGCTTTCTTGGTCACTTGTCCTGGAACATAAAGAGAATTCAAGCCCTGTTCATGACAGGGAGCATTCCTTTATTGTACCTTCACTATCCGAACGACCTGATGGAAACACGCCCGTGGCAGACAGGTAAATCAGCAGCACGCTGTTTGCAGGCAGCTCCTGAAATCCACACAAGGAGAGTAGCAAGGGAAGAAAGGTACAAGTTCATTTTAATATTCAACCATCACCTTCACAAATACATTGTTATTATCATTGTGCTACTCCTGCTTCTGGCTTCCCTTACTCTGCCAAGATCCATGCAGACCCTAACTCCCCAACAATTCACAAAGGAGGCTTTGTTTCCAAATACCCCAGAGTCTGCAACATCTGCCTCTTCCCCTTGGCCCTTCTCAGCTGGCCAGCAAGCACAACACATCCAGCTTTCTGTACAGACCTGTAAAAGAAATCTATTTTCCACCTTTCTAATGGGCTGTTTCCATGAGGGAACAGATATTTTTAATTTCTGCCAAAGGCTGAGCATGCAGGCACACAAAATGCTAAGAAGTAAGGATGCACTTCCTGCACCTCACCAGCTGTTCCTTGAGACAAACTGAAACGTGTTTCTTTATAGGATTCATATTCTGGTTTTACTACTGAATCCTAAGTCGCTGACTTGTACAGTCAGAATTAAGCATAATGAGCCCAGCAACTTCGATAAATTAAAATAAGTGCAGCAACTGTATTAAAAAACTCTACTAACGTATAGATGCCTGGCTTGGAGGAGAGCAGGGGGTAAGGAAATAAGACAGGCAGCTAAAAATACAGCTTGTGCAGGATACTATTTGAATGGGACACAGGATTGGAGATTTAGCAGCTACACAGTGCTGAAGAACAACCATTTCCTGAGGTACTTCCCTGATTTTGGATTATGTTTGGCATGACATGAAGTAAAAGAACACAATTTTAAGATTTTTCGGTTCTCCAGATCAGTGCAGATCCACTTTTTATTCAGTGTCACAAACCATCCTGGATATTTTTCTGACAAATAAATTCAGCAATTTCACAAACCTTAAATGATGCTGCTAAAAATGTATATAGCTGGCTAAAAGTTGGTTTATAAAGTAGATATTTATGGGGGTTTTCCCGCCTTGCTGGTTTCTCTGTCGATTCCTGTTAAAACAAACAAGCAAAAACACTACTCAAAAAAACCCCAAAACCAGATATCATCAAAGCAGTTTCAAAACCCCCTAAATTTCTATTTTTTAGAATCTCCAACACACTTCCTACGCAAATGGTCTGCCCATGGTGCATTTCCTGTTACACAGTAAAGCAAGATGCACAGTATTTGAACAACTTTGTAGTATCCCCCATTTAAACTTGTCACCTACATCTTTCTTACTCTCTAAAGCATTGCCCAAGAAAAGAGTGACAAAATTCACTCGTCATCTCAAATGAATAAATTAAATTCTTCATATTTCCTTATGCCCCCAGCTAAAATATTTTTATGCTTTCTCGGCAGGGGATATTAACTTTCCGACGACTTAGCAACCTGAGGAGTCCAGCTTTGAGCTACTCTTCACCAACTTCCAGTAGGTTACACACCTTTACTAACCTGCTCTGCACAGTGACAATACCGAGGCAGTATACTATTTAAAACCAAACAACCAAAAGACCCAGTTAAGATCCGCTGCCAGCTTTGTCACTGAAGTGGAACTGACCTGCATTCCAGGCTTGTTCATTTGTGACGCCAAGTTCATCGGTTCCCTCTCCAGTGCTTGCAGCATTCGGAACATGTCCACTGTTAATTCACTGAACTTGACCTGCAGGAGAGCCAAACAGTTTATTCTGACAGATACACCTTAAACAGCATTTCTGTTTAATTATCAAGGTAGGAGACTCCACTGCATACCAGACAGACCGTTCTCTCTCTCAGGAATCTGTCAGTGCCCTCTTCAAATCTCTAAAGAGCTATGAAGGACTTCTGGAAAAGCTCACTGAGGACAAAGTCTCCTTGTAACTGGTCTACCCAGACAGGTCACTGCAGTGCAGACCCCTGCTTCCACATTACAGCCTTTTCCAGGCTGTTTACAAATCAAGTGCTGAAATGGCTATGGACTATAAATTCAAACAAAATCTGATACAGATACACTAAGTGCAGTTTAGATGCAACTCCCTTGCTTACCTGAAAAAAGAGCTCAGAGAGAAGCCATGATTTTGTATAACCTCACCATCATCATGTAAAACAAAAAGACTTTGAATGTCTTTTAAAAACCTCTTCCTGTTGCCACTGAAGTTGCAACAAACTGGAGTTTGTCACGTGCAAGCTTAAGTCAAGCTTTTTCAAGATACATCTCAGAGGCCTCTCATGCACGAATGTTAAGAACATCCAATATATGAAAATCAATTGTATCAATTTAATTGACATGATGAATACAAGTAGTAAGAGGTCAGTGCCACAGGTCTAATATCTAACATTTCATTTTTAGCTCCTATTTCTGAGAACCTCTTCTTCTCAATGCCATTGCAAACATCACAATAAAAATATTTTTAAGTTCTCCTCTATTGGATTCGCTGTTGTATGATCAGAAAGATTGCCAAGGGGGATGTAAACCCAGGTTTCCAGAATTTCTTTTACCTGGTTGTTGCAGTTCCCAATAATCAGCGCATCTGCAAGAGCAAGCTGTCCCACTATCATCCCCTGCTCCAGCAATGGAGCTCCCGTCTCAGAAAGCCTGTTAGAGGTGATTACAATGGTGTTGTCATCATTTAAAACCATGACAGGGTCTGCCTAAAAAAAGCAACCAGAATAAATCAGGAATTCGGAAAACATACAGATCTGCAGTCAGAGAAAAGTCCAAAGGTCTCACTACTTACAGAACATTTCATAACTGAGGCAGATTTTTTAAATTACTTTTCTGTATATGTATTTATATATTTGCATGCAGGCTACAGGGTAATGCCTTCCCCCATGGAAAGGCAAAGTTCTTAGGGACTGCAAGAAATACATGGTACAAGCGCATGAAAGTACAGCAAACAGATAAGCATACTGCCTCCAATGACATGCACTCTGCTTCAGCTTCTCTACACCTGAGGAGCCAAACAGCATCAACAACCCTACAAATTCACACAGAATAAACTAAATATTCCTTCATTCAGAGTAACTCTGCCCTATTTTAGTTTGCCTTCCTAGCAATGAGCAGCAAAGGAGGTGAATGGTAATGCTGCCACCCTTCTGCAATATTTAAATACTTGTGTTAAGGGCTGTCGCAGGAACACATCAGTGAGTAAACGGGACAGGCACACTGTCCCTGCCCCTGCTTACCTCACAGATGGTGATACAGCACCACTTCGGTGAGCAACACAGAAAATCTTACTTTGGAATAAACAACTATAAAGAAATGGTATTCTCACCTCAATAAATGCTGCCACTTCCTGAAGAACCAGGTTCCACTCCACCTGATCTTCAGTATTAAAACGATGAGTGTAGTCTTCAATTTCATCTGACAGCTCCTGATGTAGACAGTTGAAAGACAGACACAGTCACTTCTTAAACCAAGAGTCTAACAGGCAGGCAGTAACTTTACATTTGGTTAGCTGTGCTGGCCTTTAAGAATAACAAATAAATTCCTTGAGAACATATGCAGCACACTTCTGACTAACATGCCAGCCAAAACGCGCTCTTTCAGCAGACAGAATGCCAACGCTGCACTCAGTTTTGGCAATGCAAACTGTCTTTTAAGTAGGTCCAAATGCAAAGAATATCTGGAGTTAACTATCCCACTCACAAGCAGCTCTGTCACTGGTTATTACCATAAGCTACGGATGCCAAGGACTCAAATTTCAGCTTACAAGTGACTTTAAATACACTGAGAAAGGGAATGGTGTGGCTGTTTCAGCTGCTGCTAAGCTAAGCTAGCAGTTAAGGTTGCTCAGACACAGAGACAGCGATGCAACCTACACAAAACCGTCAAGACCGGGAGCTGCTTGCAGCGAGGCTGTCGGAGGGGCTGGGAAGCATATGCTGTGGGGAGCAGCTTGGTGCTCCTCTGCTGCAGTTACAGGGCACCTCCCTGTCTAGGCTGCAGCTATTGGAATATTTTTACTTTGTGTTCTAACAACACTGTCAAATCATTTGAGCTTAAAGTGTCATTACTAAATGTTTGAATCACAGATGTTCACTATGTAGGACGTCAGATAGACTAGAAAAGAGAGGATCAGCAACCTCCCACCCCTCAGCACCTTTAACCTTATTTTAACATACCTTTACAAGGTCCTTTACAACATCCATTTTGTTGAGCAAGAGACAGACCACAATAAACCTTGCATAGTAACGCAGCTTCTTAACCACCAATTCAGGCCTAAACACAACAAAACACAACAGCCAAATTTGAGAATAAAATGGAACAGAGGGAGGTATCAAGGGTAAAGGAGAGGAGGAGTTTGAGACCAGAGCAAGGCTGAACACTTGCAGATTAAGAGTTCTGACTGATCAATAGCTGCCTGGCTGCTTAGAGGTTTATTTAAAATTGGGTACAGGGACATAAAAAACATCTAAGAAAGCCATAGCCTCCCCCTTCTCCACAGTCTCCTTATGTGAGAAAGGCATGGGGGTCAGATATCACGGTTGGCTCTTCAAACCTTGTTGTACTAACCGGTGTTCCCCTGAAAAGCCTAATCAAACAGATTCCACTGTTCAGCCCAGCTGACTCATCTTCCAGCCACAGCATTCTGGGTCCCAGCACTGATATTGCTCAGGACTAAACATGACAGAACTTTGGGGCTAATGGCTTTCTATCCAGGACCAGGTAACAGAATATTCCTCCAGTCATACAGCAAAGCTCTTATTTATCTTTATCAGGTTTTTAATCATGGCAGGAGGATTAAAAGAAACCTCCTTCAACAACATAGATTTTATCCCAGTTATGCTTCCACAATTTATAGCTCTTTGCTGCTTCCATGCACTATTCTAGTCTTGAAAAAACAAGGGCATCCATTCAGACGTACCTGTCCTCTTTGTTGACTTGGGAGTAGTACGACCTCTGCCTGATTGCTGAGTAGAAGGAGAAAGCCTCATTGAGATAGCTGGTTTCTGAGGTGCGCAGGCTGCAGAGGAAGAATCAGATTAGCTCACTGCCCCAGATGGAAATCCAAGCCAAACCCTCCCTTCCTGCCCCCTCAACCCCCTTGTGCATCCACAGCAAAACTCCCTCAAGTAACATCATATGAAAGCCAGACTCTCGTTCTGGGAAGCCAGATTTCATCTTGGATCCCATTTCAGGTAACAATCAAAGCTGCCCATCTTGCACCCATATGTACAGGTGATGGGTTCATTGGAAAGTTAACAGGAACACTAAGCTTCCAAACTTGTAAATCACACTTTTGCAGGACAGTCCAATGCAGCACGCATGGAAGACACTTTGGTGGCAGGAGATAAGTCCTCAGGCAGTATGAGTGTGACCAGCAATGTGGTGCCAGGCTCACAGGTGCCTTTCCCTGCAGCCCCATGCAGTCCCCAGGGCCCTCATTCAGAAACAGGCATCGTGACTCAGCCCAATCACTGATTCCTCCTGACTGAGACCCAGACATTTAGCAGGGAACTGCACTAACCCTGCATTCCCCACTGAATCCTCTTCTCTGCTTACTTACTAATAATGGTAATAGAGCTGCCCAATCTTGGAAGCAATTTCCCCAATTTGCCACCTCTTCAACCCATACCGATTGTCCAGTACTTGTCTATTTTGCAAGAGAGAAAAGAAAGATTAAAAGGCATTCCTAAATTTCCCAGAACATCCCACCAGACAAGACAAAGAGCCATCACAGGGCCAAATTCATCTTTCATTCCTGGTGCAGCGTTCCCAGTAGCAGCCCCTACAGAGGCAACAGCACAGCACACCCCCCAGAACAAAGACCATTTATCTTGCATTAACTTGCAAGAACCAGACAAAAGTGTGATGCACAAAATACAAACAACAAAAGGTCACAGCTTCCCAGGAGAACACTCAGACCACACAGCCAGCGGAAGGTGTGAAGGACCAGAGCCCACACTGCAGCAAGAGGCTTCACACCATTCCAGATGGGTTCTGCTCTGCAGAATCCATCATCTCCTCAGTAAGACATTAAAGCACCACACATTCAGGTAGAGCAAAAGGGTTTGTTAAAAAAGTCACACTGAAAACTGCAACATTTTAATTCATTGGACTGTGAGCGCTGCAGGAAGCGGCTGTTCCCTCCCTTCATGCTTGAACAACGCAGTGAAATCTCAATCTTAGCTGGGGCCCTGGGCACATCAGAGATTAAAGCTGTGCTGAAACATGCACAACTCATCTGCCTACAACATTCCCTTACCGATGCTGCTGTTGGAACTTCCAGAGTTTGGTGTAAACATCAAACGTTCGCCCAAAATAGGACTGCCACTGCTTCTGCCCATACTGAGGTAAATCCCTGCAAGAGACAGTGGCAAAGGCAGAGTGAGGGAGCACATTCCAGCCAGCCCAGTGTGACAGCCTGTTTGTGTCCAAGTCAGAGCAGTTTTGTTCAGGATTGACTTGCAGTACTTTAGAATTCTGCCTGCACCCAAAACTACAAGAACCATGACTCCTGGAGTTTCTCAGAACCTGTTGTTACTGGATCACTCCAAATAGGAAACAACCATGTTCCTACATGCCACAGATGATTTAAAACATCTTATAGTCTTGCTAAAATAGAAGTAATTTTATGGTTATATGCACAAAAAGCTAAATTGGACTCCTAAAACCCCACAGTAAAAAAAAAAACCTCACCCAAGAGCAAGCAGAATAATCTAATGGAAATTAGTTCATTTAGACTCATGCATCATCATCATATTTCTTGCTACTCATTAAGGAAATAGTCTTTTTTTAAATGGATGAGGCTGTTTGCTGTGTTCCAGAAACGAAGCCTATAACATCACCAACAAATCCACTGTCCAAACGTCACCCGGTCAGGCTAGCACATGGATGTTCACTGTGAACACTCACTGGGTCACATTACATCACCACCACAATATTTGTCACCTTCTAACTCATAGTTAGTGACATGTCACAACATGAGACCTTCTGGTGTTTTCATACCAGTCTCCAGTGCTGTGAATTAGCCAACCCAGTTCAGTTCTGCTTTCATATCTCCACTGGATTTCCATGCTGTGGTGTGTTTCCACTCCACAACTGTCATTTATTCCTAAGGATTTTGGCTTTAAAGGTTTGTGCTCTCAATCCTCACAGAAGGTTGCCATCTGGGAGTCATCTCACTGAGCACATCTTGCCTACAAATATACACTGAACCTGAATCAAAGAAGGTGCACCACTCTACAAGTGGAAGTGGAACAGCTTTTCCAAGACAGCATAATCTTTCATTTGATTCAAAACTGATTTCTCCAGGGAATGCTCTCTCCAGTCACTGTGCTGGTTAATGTACCGCCTTCAGCACACGGGCACAGAAAAGCAGCACATTCCACTTCCAATCCTGGCGGGTGGAGACCGAGGGAACCACCACCTTTAGGACACCTTGCCATGTCCTCTGAAGGAGTCAGAGAAGCAGAGCAGTACACACGATTTCAGAGCATTCTGGCAGGTTTCTGCTCATTGTAATTGCTTTCACAGCACCCGAGGTAGGAAAGGAAATTAATATTCCTTTGCTCGTCAGCCAACTGTACTTCCCACACAGCTTGAAGGGACCTAGTGTAGGTACTACATGTAAAATTAATCTGTTACCAGCCTGGAAAAACATTCCAGGACTTGGTGCTGATATTGCAGGAAGACGCCAAGGAAATTGTGCAGGATTTTAACAAACTTTAAAAAAAAAAAAGTCCCCTTAAACTTGCAATTGGCTGCTCAACACCTTGGAACTTATGCTGGTGTAGCGAAGGGTGAACAGGAATATGAACACGTGCTTCAGGGCACCAGCATCATCCAGATACAGCTTGATACAATCACATGCCTGCAAGGAATGGTGCACCGCTTTCTCTTGTTGTAATAGCTGTAAACATTTTAGCTAAACAAAAGAAGTTAAGGCACTGTCCAACAAATGCCCAAGATACACCTGGAGTTCTGACATAGCAAGAGGTACTGTTAATCTAATTAGCACATCCACAAGATTCAATGTTAAAAAGTTAAAAATAAAAAGTGAATACAAATACAGAACAACACTAAAATGGATAATTTGTAAAAAATTTTACAAATCAATGTTCCCCACCACTAACTTATAGAATGACTGAATTAGGAAGCTGACTCAAAAATCCCTACCAGTAATAAACTGAGCTTTCCAGGCCAAGTTGTTCAGGGCATTTGAGCAAAAGTCTAACATATGGGAACATGAAAACGCCCTTCTCTCGGACACTGAGAAGAAGGTATGTGCAGCCATTAAGAAATAAGCAGGTAATTATGTTCTGATCATGCTCATGCATCTATCCCTCATCAGTCAGATAATTAATACACTCTCTATACCTCACCTGTCACCCCAATTCTGTACCTTCCTCCTAGCCTAAACATTCTTGTAAAGCCCAGCCCAACTCACTGTGCTGTGGTAGATCTGAGTATCTGAAAATCAGTGTCATTTTAAGAAGTCTCTGTTAGCACAGCGTCCATGTGTTTGGCCACTGCTGTCCACAGCCGCTGCTGGGTGTCCACATGGATATTCCTCAAGCAGCGTGCTCGCCTAATTGCAGCTGGCATAGCTGCACAATACTATGGATTCCTCGGCTCCCCAGGGAACGGGAAAGATCTCCATGGAAACAGACAGTAGCACTTGTTCTTTTGATAGTATTCTGACATGGCTGTAATAAAACTTCATTTATGACAATACATTACCGTGGTTTCACCACAGCTTCTCGCAGACAAGAGCTGCCCTTCCTGCCATCCATTTACTGCTCTGTGCGCTCAGCATCACATGCTGCTCCCATATACCAAGAAATCTGGCTGTGAGAAAACAGTTGCATAGGCAAAAGAGGACATATAGTGCAGTTTTTTTAATAGGACCAGAGGAGAAATACCTCAAAAGAATCCTAAAGCCTGGGTCGACTGCAGAGTGGGTTATTAACAGAGATCCTCCCACCAACGGAGACAGGGAATACATGACCCAGAGGCAATTACACACCCAACTTCAGAATGAAAGACCTATATTATAGGGCCTTATTTCACTGCTTCCAGATCTACAGAAGGACACCAGAACAGGATGGAGAGACAAAGACAGCAGGCTCAGGTTCCTGCAGGGTGTGCCCAGCCCAGGCTGCTGGTTCAGAACAGGCAGTGCTGGGGCACGCGCTCAGGCTGGACACCGCTGCAGGAGGGAGGAAGGGACAGCCAAAGGAATCCAGATGCAGAGGAGGGAGTGGAGATGTCTTGATTTAGGACAGTACAATAGCCTCCAGCAACTGGAAACCGTTTCCAGTTTCTTGGCTTTTAAAACATTCCAAACAGGACATGAAGACACAAACTCAGATGTTCTAAAAGGGTGGGTTTCCCACACTGGGCACACAAAACCGGTTCCCTTGCTGCACTAGAGTGGCTGGTGAATAAATTCCACAGACAGTCCAGAATTCTATCCAATTCTTGCTGTACTCCTTGTCTCAGCAAAGACCAGCACTACTTATGTGCTCATAATTAATTCTCTGTCAGTAGTTCATTTCAGCCATGCTCCTGGCAGAAGCCAGATAATACTGGCTGAAACCCAATTAAAGGTGCTGAGGTGTGCTTGGACAGCACCACATGGAAGTTGTCACACAGGGACAACTTCCAGAGATGTAAAGAAGTTGAGAAAGTCCTGGGGACTCAGCAGTATGCTTCAAAGAGGGAGGTTACAATAACTGCAAGTTTAATATTCAAAGCTTTAAATACATTCACAGTTTTGACAGGTGATAAAAAGACAATTTCCTTTTATGTTCATGGGCTTGTAGTAATTACAGGCTCCTGTTCCCAGAACTGAGCAGCAGCAGGATAACAGTGGTGAAGCTTCCCCACAGACTCTAATAACCCACAAAGGCACAATCACACCAGGGCACTCCCCACAACCTGCCACACCAGTGCGGTCGGTGGGAGAAGCCACTCCCTTCCCAGGACCACAGCAGGTACACCTGAAGCACTACCTGAAGCTAAACAGTGTCCTGTTGTTTCCAAAGCAGCAGCAGTGTGGAACAAAACTAAGAGGTTCCACACTTGCATCTTACTAGAAATCTACAAAACACATGCTGCTACAAAATACACACTGTCACTCACTGTGAATCCCAGAGTCATTAGGGTTGGAAAAGAGCTCTGAGGTCATCGAGTCCATCCTGTCCCCAATCCCCACCTCGTCACCCAGCCCAGAGCACTGAGTGCCACATCCAGTCCTTTCTTGGACACCTGCGGGGGTTGGGACTCCACCTCCTCCAATGCCTGACCCCCTTTCCATGGAGAAATTCTTCCTGACGTCCCACCTGACCCTCCCTGC
>JAYRBT010000038.1:925435-938528 GCA_036023395.1 Myiotriccus ornatus
TGTTGTTTCCAAAGCAGCAGCAGTGTGGAACAAAACTAAGAGGTTCCACACTTGCATCTTACTAGAAATCTACAAAATACATGCTGCTACAAAATACACACTGTCACTCGCTGTGAATCCCAGAGTCATTAGGGTTGGAAAAGAGCTCTGAGATCATCGAGTCCATCCTGTCCCCAATCCCCACCTCGTCACCCAGCCCAGAGCACTGAGTGCCACATCCAGTCCTTCCTTGGACACCTGCGGGGGTAGGGACTCCACCTCCTCCAATGCCTGACCCCCTTTCCATGGAGAAATTCTTCCTGACGTCCCACCTGACCCTCCCTGCCACAGTTTGAGGCCATTCCCTCTCATCCCGTCCCTTGTTCCCTGGAGCAGAGCCTGCCCCCCGCTCCCTCCTATCAGGGAGTTCCAGAGAGTGAAAAGGTCCCCCCTGAGCCTCCTTTTTTCCAGGCTGAGCCCCCGCAGCTCCCTCAGCTGCTCCTCTCTAAACCCTTCCCCAGCTCCATTCCCTTCTCTGGACACGCTCCAGCACCTAATGTCCTTCTTGCAGTGCAGTGAGGGGCCCGAACTGGACAAAGGACTCGAGGTGCCTCAGCAGTGCCCAGTACAGGGAACGATCCCTTCTCTAAAATGTGGTTGTGAAAAGTCTTTTAATTTCTTAGAATTTCAAGCTCCTCTGTGATACTGAACACATTTAAGCATTTTTAACATTAAAAAGAAAATAATACCAGTGACAGGACACTGTGAAAAACTGCTTCCTAACACCCTCCCTCTTTCCAGCCTTTTTCCAAGAAAAAAAGTGGGAGTGGGGAAAGCAGAGAAGAGAGCCATTGGAACACACTTCACCAGCAGTTTTTTCTAACTTATAGCCCAGGGCACAGACACTAGAAAGACAATCTCCCCTCTGGACTATTCTAGCAGGCATGGCCACTGGAGATGGTGTCACCAGGAACACGAGCACAAAGTACACTTTCGAGCAGCAACCTTGGCAGCCCATCATATGTTTTCCTCAAATGCTGTATTTGGCATCTGTACTGGGAAGAGAGGAAGGAAATGCTACTGAAACAAAGACGTGGCAAGCTGAGCCCTTGCAATTTTTGGCAGCAGCAACAGCTAAGCAGCTGCCAACAGAGCCATAGGCTCAGCTCCCTGTAGCTGAAGTGCCCAGAGGAGGTTTTGGGAAGGAAATCATTGCTCTCCTCTCCCTCTCCCGTCACTTCTTTTCCACAAAATGTGGTAGGGACAAGAGTATGGCATAAAACACAGCAGCAAAGGCCATCATTATCTTCAAAACAGAAGGTGGCAGAAATGTATCAGATGCATTTATTATGCTGGAGGGAAAAGCAAGCAACCGGACTAAGAATTGGGACGCTTGCCAAGTTATTTTCAGGTGAACTCCCCAGAGAACAAGCTCTAACAGATGAGATGCCTGAGAATTATAATGTTGCTTTATCCAGTCATTATGCCCTTGACAATCACAGGTCTTAGAGGTGAAATGGTGATCAAGTTCAGCGCAAGAAGAACATTAACTGTGCCAGGTTACAGTAAGGACAGAGGCAGGCTCCTACTCCAGAATGTTCTTATTTTCACACAGAAGAACTGGCTGCTGAAGCCCATCTCTCTATTTTTATTGGCCACATTTCATCCAAAGGTATTTTCCATTTTCTTTTCATCTAGCTGGACGAGAAACTTTCTTTTTGGCAAAGTACCATGGATGTACACAGAAACTACATCTCTCATCTGGAAATCTGATACGAGCGCTAACTCCTTCCATGCCCAGAGAAGAGACAGACAGGCTGGAGGTACCCTGCCACCTCTCTGATCTGAACTGAGCAACACACAGCCACACATGAACTAGATTCATTTGCACTCTTCAGGGACTCAGGCCAAAATTTCAAGCAACCTCTACAACAGAGACAGACAAGAGTCTCGATGATTCTTGTGGGCCCATTCCAACTCAGAATATTCTGTGATTCGGTGATGGAGCTTGCATAAAATTTTGGCCTGAGTCCCTGAAGAGTACAAATGAGTATCAGAAAGCCTACGTAATGTCATATATGGTCCTGGAAATCCTGGCCTCAAGATCTCAGTCCTTTTGCTGTAGACTCTCTTTCACAGGGTGTCAAATGAAATCACCAAGAACTCCTTGTCTCTACTGCCCATTCACCATTCTGATTTTGGAGCACAAACTGTTTGTTTTGGATTTGGTAATCAACTCCTAAAGCACATGAAAGGATTATCAATAGCGGGGGGCGGAGGAATTAAAAACATCTTTGCTAACCATCTGTGTTTGACTAACAGCAAGCTATATGGGCCCAAACATACAGGATTACTCAGACCAGTCAGAGGCTGAACTGCCAACCAGATATGAGCTCAAGCCCGTATTGCTTAAGAGACTCCACAGCAAAGCTTAGAAATAAACCAGCTCCTCAATACAGAATGTTTAACTCAGCATATATTGACAAAACAGGATGTCTACATCACTGTCCAAACCTGAACTACTTCTCTTGAACTCTCCTTACTCTTTTTTGCCTGCAGACAAACCAGCCAGACTTTCTAGTCGTTATGAGAAATCCTTTGTAGATAAATGTAGCTTTTACCTTTCTCCACAGTTCAGTTTAAGCATTTCTTTCACCAGACATGTACAGGGTATGGTTTGAATATTTCTGTTTATCATGTCCTAGATTTCTTCCCAAAAAATATTCCCTCTTCTCCTTTCCTCCCACCTAGGCCAATCCTCCTCATCCCTTTTTTTTTTTGGCACAGACTGAGGTGGTTTGGACTTGCATGCTGTTGATTGTACACAGCCACACCTAGTCCTTAATTGTGCACTTCATACATAGCATTTCAGTACAAATTCTATCCATTTCAGGGAATTTCTAACTTCTAGTTTACTATTAACTGGAACCTCTGCTCCTACAGACATTCTTACACATGGTCCCAAACTACCCATACATAGGTGCATTGTTCTCTCCTAAAAATGCTTACTGGGTTTGAGTTCAAAATGGTCATTGTACAGCTGACTTCAGCATCACATACCTAAGTGCGTGTTCCAAGGCTCTTCTGAGAGAACACTGTCAAAGATGCACTAACCTTAAGCCATTGAAGAGCTGTTTAGACTTATCCAATAAGTAGCAAAAGTCTGTCACTGTTTTCCTCTCTGCTTGAGGAATATCATCTTCAGCTCCTCCTGATGACATGATTTCTTTTAGAGCAAACTCAATCCTATGAAGAAGAAAATATCCACGTTACTCAAAAATCGAGGGCTGCTGTGAACTCATCCAGATGAGATGCATGTTCAGTTCCATGGGGATGTAACACAGAGCATGCAGTTCTCCCACAGGTTACTCTTCTCAAGACTCATTAAAAATAATGGCTGAGAATCAAAGCAGGGCAGCAATTATTGCACAGTGCACTAGTTAACAGAGCAAAATTAAAAATAACAGTCGTACAAGAGTCATAAAATAAAATAACTCCGAAGACCTTTTTCACAAACACAAAACTGCCAACGAAAGGACTGTAGCACAAACAGCACTTGGGTTTCACACTTGGACAAAGAAATCCTCTCCAAATTTGCCTTCTGCAGAGGTGTTTATCCTGCACCCACATTTAGAGAGACCAGCCTCAGTTCTCTTATTGTTTCATTTTCTTCTGTAACTGCTGAAAACTGTAGCTCACTAGTTCCCATTGCTAAAACATAGCAAATATTTAAACAGAATGCTAAAAAATGCCCTCTCCTTCCTCTCTGCCTCCTCAAGACTATTTAATTCCATGGCTTGCACTGCTCACAATTGTACCTGCAGATATATTGATACTGTTCATATGAGCAAAATATCATATTGTACAATAATCATCTGAACAAAAACTAAGATATAATGTAGATAATCCTAGTACTGACTAAGTAAGGCAATAGGAAAGCCTATACGAGGCATAGTGGTGTTTAAAATCTTACTCCAAACATACAAGATATCCAAAGATGAGCTACAGATTTCACAGCAGCAGCAAGAAAACATCTCCCCTGGAAATGGCTGCCAGGTCTTCAGCTCCTTTGTGCTCAGGATTTTAGTGCAAGATAAACACACCTCTAACTGGACACATGCAGAGCTTTTACTTCCAGCAGCTTCTCTAGTGGTTCTAGTGAGTGCTTTTTTAAGCAACAAGTTTCCATTTGTGCAGCAACTCAGTTTGGATGCTATTTGCACAAATAATTACTACATGTCCCAGCTGAAGCCAGGAAATGGCAAAGCTAACTCCTTCCAGCCATCGGGAAGAACCCAAAAGCATCGTTCAAGCAATTGTCACAAAAAACCTTCACAATAACCAAAGAGGCTCCAGAAATACTCGCCTGAACAAACGCTTCATGGCTACTAAAGGCAGGAGAAATCGGCAGTTTCCCCCTCAGCTTTTGGGACAAGTTAGGGAGCCATCCTGCCAACCAAGCAGTCTCCTGATTTCCCAGTTTGGACAAGATGCAGCACCCATCCACTTGTTTTTACACACCCACGTGACAGCCAGAGCACCAGTGCAAGGTAAGGGGGCACTGCACAAACCACTCCTCAAGGAGCTCCAGAAAAAGGCAGAAAGTATCTGTGTATTGTCAGGTAACTGCCATATGGGTGCCAGAGTCCAAAACGTACCACCCAGATGTCACAAGCTTTGCCATGAGCCAGGCAAGCGGGACATGGACACTGCAAACCACCAGCCTGTGTCCCAAACCTGCCAACATTCACATTCCCACAGCACGGAACAAACACTGAGTACTTAAAGCACCAACAAACAAGATCAAAGTGAACAGCCAGACCTAAAAACCAGATGTCAGAAGCAGCCAGGAGGTGATTCGGGAATTCCAGGAAGAGGACAATATCCCGGGTCCTGTGGGCTCCGCAGCAAGGGTGACCTAAATCCTGCGGCGAGGCCGTGGGTTCTGCGCACTCCGTGTGGTAATCCAGGCACTCCAGAGCAGCTTCAGACACATTTGCAAAAATTCAGGAGCTTGCTTAAATGGCAAAGTATGTTTCACACAGTCTGTGTATGTGTCCTTTAATCTCATGGCAAAGTGAATTTTATTTTGTTACCCTTAAGTTATACTCCCCAACATCCCCAACCACTGCCAACAGAACCAGTGTCAGCCCTAACAGAGGCAAGTAAAACCAACTCGGTTTTTGTTTGCTTTTTCTAAACCAAGCAGTTCTCACGTGGAGGAGGTCCACCAGACCCACTGTGAAGAGGCCATTTATGCAATCAGTAGAAGACACACTAGAAAATCCATAGCCTGAAAATCTGAAAGGTATTAGAAGGCAGGAAAAATAGGCAAAACTGGCTTTTCCAGCTGACAGAGAAGAAAATAAAATTAGGTATCTCATGCACTGGTTTTGGCTTATCATGCTGCGAAGGGGGTGGTATTTGGTGGTGTACAAAGGAAGAGCCACTATCAGGAGCAGCTCGGGAGAGGAGGAGGTGCTCCCTGCACTAAGGACTGTGTTGTAATGCAGCAGCAGTACAGACAGGAGGGAGAATTATTATTAGAACAGCAAGTGGGCACAGCAAAGGGAGGAATATAGCTCCTGACATCGCCCTTTCCTCAGGGACTGCACAGCTCCAAATGAACAATATAAATAAAATGCAGCCAGGAGTACATCCACAGGGACCTCTCCTTCCCTTTGATACTTGAAGTTATCCCCATGGATCTGTGCTCCCCGTCTGCAAAACAGACAGTTCTCCCAGTTCTGACAGCCCAGCTATACCAGGAATATCACCTACTTTATTTTTTGTCCTGTGTTTGAAGCCTTTTGCTTTTTTCATGCAAAAGAAACTCTTGGGCTGTTTTGCATGACAATTTTTCTGAAGTAGCACATGTTAAAAAAAATTATCTCCAGAGTCTGCAAAACAAGACACTGAAACATTGGTTTAAAAGACTGTTAAAGTAAGTCAGAAAATGGTGACTTCCAGCAGAACTTATTATTCTCTCAAAGATTTTGCCAACTCCTCAGGCCATACAAGGCAGAAAAATGGTGCTAGCCAAGCCCCGCACTTGGCGTGCCAGGTTCTTCCAACACACTCTCAGAACACAAGATTCCAGGTTTGCTAAGTTTACGTTAATTAAGTTCGCTAAGTTACATTCACAGATTTTACGAATTCGCCCCATTGCAGCACCCCAGGTAGCAGAGCTTTAGAGACATCCCAGAGGATGGCACGACTGTCCAGGGCAGCTGGAGCCGAAGGGCAGCGGGAGGAGGGTACGGGACAGGACGGAGGTTTCGTGGTGCTGGCCAGTACTTTTAAAGTCAGATGTCACTTACATCACACACGTCTCCACTTCCCTGTGGTTTGCTGCCTTTTGGCTAAGGTTTCCCAGGCTTAGCTGGAAGGGAAAAAGTGCTGAAGTCAATGGTATGCACTCCCCACTGGCCCTACCCCAGGACTCAGGCCTGCAAAGCAAGGCAGGCTTCGTGAGCGGTGAAGGAACGCTCTGGTTCAGGGAAATCAAGCTGACAATGCAAGTGCAGCATGGATAGTTAAAGAAGTGTATTACAGGCACATCCTCTTAGATTTACTACAGAGCCAGGATCACTCTAACCCATCACTGAGCTGCCTGGTAGAAGAGGGGGGTTATAACTTCACACCTGACACATAGAAACAAATAAAACCTTGGGGCACTGAAGATTCAGTGTGATTGTAGGTCATAGTGCTTGGGCAGATGTCCGCAGGGTACAACCTCTATACAGAAGTGAAGACAGGCAGAACCAGGAGCAGTTTTCCAGAGCTGCACAGCAGAGTTGGCTGGACACGGCACCTTGACCTCCTGCCAGAGCACTCGTACAATCCACTTGACTCTTTTTAAGCCATTATTCTGCTCAGCTGTGGGACCTTGACTGGTTTTTAAATGCTTCCCACTCCTCACTTAGAGATGCAAGTGGTACTAAAAACCAAACCAAACACTCTTTGTACATCTTCTTGATACAGGATTCTCCCCAAACTAAGAACTGCTCTCCACAGAAACCAATGGTGGAAAACACATTCCAGTCTATCAGGATTTTAAAGCTGTCAAACCTTGAGTCAGAGACCAGCTCTCTTTCCACTTTTCATCCTGACACATCTCCCACAGCATCACTGCCAAAAGGGGACGTGATACAAAGCCAGACACCCAGCTGGTATCTATTTCTTATCCACAAAGTAACAACACAGATAAAATGAAGCTCTTGATCACTGATCCCCAACGCCTGGAACCATCACTTCTCAAATCTCCTCCAAAAACCAGCTGATCTTACCAGCATCAAGCAGGATATATACCTTGGCTCTCTATTTGCCTCTCCTTTTCTTCTACAGGCTGGCACACTTGTCTCCTGTTTTCTTTCAAAGCTATACTGCACGTTTTGGGAAAACCATCTGTGTGTTTCCATGTGATCTGCTCAGAGTGCTAGTCCTGACAGAGCCTCAGACAACACAAAATTCATTAGAACCCAAATTCACTCCTCTCGTCAGAATACCTAATTCTCCACTGAGAGCCACTGTCCTGAAGTTCCTGAGACACCACTCAGTTCTACCCAAGAAACACTAAGATAAATAAATAGCAATTCCCCCAGACACGCACCAACAGCCTCACAGCCTGCTGGAGTCAGGATTTCAGAGGGAATGGCAATGAGCAGTTATACATCAAACCATTTCTTCATAAAATACATGGCAGGGGAAAAGGATTTCTTTATTATTTTAAGGTTTTTAGTAAAATTTGGAACCGAACGTAGACATTCCTCATCCCAAACACTGTTCACCTCGGGGCACGTCTGCACTGCAGTGGCTGCAGCTCTCCCAGATGCACCCAGCTCCTTTTCCAGCAGCTCGCTGGATGCTGCAGGAGGCATCTGGGAGCAGGCTGAGCCCACACCTGGGCTCTGGCAGGGCTCAGTCCCGGGGGCCAGCGATGCCCAGGGCGAGCTCGGAGCACAGGCGGTGTGTTTGTGTCCCAGCTCTGCTCACTGCTCTAGGGACACACACAGAACGCACCAGGAAAAGGGCTTATACAAGTTGCACACATTTTATTACTGCAAACTGAAAGTTTATCACTTTCACATGAATGTGTATTTCCTTCCTCAGCATACTGAAGATGAGAAGATCTGCAAACACTGTCTCACATTAAGACCTTGGAGTTAAGGTGAGTTGCCACCTCTGTATTACCCGTGAACAGTCAGCAGCAACAGTCTCACTACTCCCTGTAGGGAAACAGCCAACAAATTCAACCTCTTTCCAAGTCAAATGAGTTGGAATATCCAACCTGCAGTGGCAATCCTGTTATTTTAGCCTCAAATAAGTGCTTTGTCTACAGAATCAGGCTTTTCATACGTTTCACATGCCTTCAAAAATCCCTTTATTGCTTCAAGCACACCTGTCTGTAACTAGAACTGCAGCTTTGGCATCTTTTCTCCCAGAGAAACGCAGAGGTGCTCATTAACATCACACCATGGAAACCATGTAGTCCCTTCCTGCCTCCTACACTGAGATCATGGAAGCCACACCTCACCAGCAGACTGAATTCACTCTGGGCAGACTCACTTTGAATACAAGAGACATGATCTCACCATGGGATGCACGTGGCCCTCTTCAATTGCCTTCAGAACACAAAACTTTCGCTTCTCTTCTTTATGTTTCTGCCACTGGTAATTTGTTCCACTTTTGTCCATTCTGTGCCCTCTGTGATCCCTTTTTCACTGCAGTTCACGACCTTTTGTGTATAGGATGAACAAAGGGCACAGGCTAAAAATGTCATCACAGTTGGGCCTCTGCTCTTCTACTGACTTCACTAGATCGCTACTAAAAATGGGCTCGAGCTCAAAGTCAGACCGAGGCAGAATTTCTGGGTCATCGGAGCCCAGGAATCTCCAAAAGATGGTGCAGAAGCAATGTGGAAGAGGATGCAAGTATTTCCTTTTATCCAAATTCAAATCATGAATCTGTCGTGGTGCCTGCATACCACCTACATGGTACTTAGCAGTCATTTGAATTGTATGAAAGAGCAAGAGAAAAAAGAACATCAGGCTGGCCCACTCTTGGCAGGGTGGGAGGGTAGAAGGGAGACAGAAAAACACCATCAGCTGTGGCAGTGAGCTGTGTGTATTTACATTTCACAGGCCGAACTATTTAGTGGTTTATTTACACACAGTGTTTTTGGAGCAGCTAAAATGACAGTTGTGTTTTATCTTGATTTTGTGGTAACGCACGTAAGCCACAGAACCATAGGAAGAGTCTGCAAATGAGAGATGAACCTCGTACAGATGGAAAAGCACGTAAGTCACTGTGTGAAGGGAGAGAGATTTTGGGAGCACACGCACAAGCAGGTCTGAAATGCATTAGTTATGACAAGAGACCAAAATACAACCCAGGGACTCAAAAGCAAGGATCCAGTCACAATGCAACAGCTTGTGCTGCAGGGATCACGCATCCCAGGGTAACCCAAGCCAACCTACGGCACAGCACCCAGGCCTCGGGTCTCTCCGGCTGCCCCTCCATGTTGGAGTGAGGAGGGAATTGCAGTCAGCTCCATTTTATGCACATTTGATGGCAAGACGCCAACACAACTGTTGACTGAGCCAAATCTGGGCCCCCTTGAACTAAGCCATCACCTAGAGCAGGGCGGAAAAGCACATGCCTCTTGCCTCCCGAGCAGCCAAGTTCCTGAAAAGCATCCCACTTGCAAGAAAGATTTTTTTCTTTCTTTCCTCCAACAACTGATGTTTTAACTCTTTGATTCATTTTTAAAGAGTTTAATTCATCAATTCAAAATGGAACGGCAAACATCAAGCTGCACTGTACAGCAGTGTGACAGAGAGGCTCCTTTCCAGCAAACCAATGATTTACTGGCCGGCCTGGATGGCAGCTGAGGCCAGTGCCCGATCTGGAGGGCACCTCTCGCCACACTCTGCAGCCTGTTCCCATCCTTGGCCAAGGTGCCAATGGCTGCCTTCCAACTGGAATCGTACTCCGACAAAGGAAAATGCAGGACAAGCTTGGGAAAGCCTTCTGATCCCTTCAGTTCACTTCTTCCCTCCCAGCCAGTGTTTGGCAGGAGCTGCCAGCAAGGTTGGGAATTGCACGGAGGGTATCATCACTCCGGGAATTCACCCTCCTGAGCAGAGACTGCTGCTGGACTGTGCCTCTGCCTCACAGCAGAGAAATCCCTCTGCTGACTTCTGCTTTAATTATATTTTAAAAATTCAACTTCCAGTCTGTGTTCCATTATATTAATAGCAATAATTAAAATACTTCAACCAACAAGTCGTCTAAACCTGCAGTTCCATCCAGGCTTTCTGGCATCACACACTTCCTTTCCTGACTGACATCCTCAGGGATCCAGATTGATGGTTACTCTGTTCCATCCCTGCTGCAGGGCTGTGCTGCGTTCTCTCAGCACATGTAAACTGCAAGGTAATATTTGTGTTGGCAACCTCCTTACATACTTTACAGAACCAGACCTCCATTTGACCCTCTGTGCAGCTCCCACACACAATTTGGTCCACTCCTTTGAACTGTTTCCTCCTGCTGCAACACATACCCCATTCCATACCTCTGTTTCCAGCCTGTTTAAAAACTACATATCCAGAACAGAGTGTTTGTGCTAAAGGAGAGCAGGTCAGCTACAAAAGCCAAGCCTGCAGAATGTTCTTATGCAAGAACACCAAGCAAAATTATTAGAAAACCTGCATGTACAGGTCTTGATTTTCCTTCTACAAAGATCGCTCCAACAGAACACTTTTATGAAAAAATCAGAACTGCAAAAAGTTCTGTGAAAAAAGCCATCAACACCCAGGTTGAGACTCCAAGAGCTGCAGTGTGCTTTGAGGGCTGGCAGGGGGGGTATTGGAGGTTTTTTGTTTAAAATCAGTTACATTTCAGCTCTGTGGGCAGTAAGACCACCTCAGAACAGACCTTCACACCAGAGCTCTTCCTTGCCCAAAGCACACCATGCAGAGTAAGAGATAAGCCAACAAAGTAACGTGTCCAGATGATCCAATGAATTCCCATTCTCCATCTGTGCTGCAGCAGATCATCAACTCCATTTAAAGCCAGCAGAGCTAAACCAGAATAAAAGTGATGCAAGGAGAGGGGAGATGTGAGCGGCACACGGCAGCGAGGCAGCTGCAGTGCGAGCAGGGGACTGTGCAGCCGCAGCATGTGACAGGAACAGCACTGGCAGCAGCAAGGGAGAGCTGCAGCCCCAGCTCCCACCTCCCCAAATCTGTGCCCCCAGTGCAACATTATGGACACCACCATCTGATTTCAATGCAGAACTGACTTGGATTAGAAGCTTCTCGATGTTCTGAATCGTTACACCCCATTTTTATTACTTGCCTCCGTGAAATAAAACAGGGACACAGAAATTAATAACAATACAGGCAAGCTATGTGTTCCTCCCACTGGAAAGCACTTCCAGCATCTTTATCACTTGTAGATCAAGTTTCTCAACAGAGCATGATGAGCACAGAACACAGTATCATTCTTACACACAGAGCTAAGTTCAACCAGACATCTTTGTGTTAAAATCCCCTGCGTTTTAAGGAGCCTGGATTGCCAAATGAATTTTGATGCTCTATTGTACTTATATTTTGAAATAAAACAATGATCACAATCTCCTTTGCAGCACAATAAAATATTTCTTCTCTCCATACAGTTTCTTCTGTATGGTTCTTCTATTTCCTGCAGTAAATAACCTGGCCATCACATTTGTGTGCACTGGCTGTAGTGCTTTGGCAGCCCAGAATTACACTCTTTGCTCCTAGTGAAGTGACTGTTTCTTTCAATCAACATAAACTATGGTCCAATTTATCCAAACATCTTAAAAGAGACTGACTTAATCTGATTTGAAAACGAAGGATCTTTTTTCTACACGCACGACTGACAGTCAGGCTCCTGAACTGCTCCCTTGACAGCCTGGGCCAGGGACGGCACAACCGCCACGCCACGGGTTCAGGTGAGGTGAGAGACACCGGGCAGGGACTGCACCTGCAAACTCCCACAGCAACATCCACACCGGGATGATCTTCCCCGACTTCCAAAGGCTGCTACCCACCTGGCAGCCCTGCAGCTCACAGGAGCAGTGGGAAGCACACACATGCTGGGAGACACACTCACATTTTAGTCATCATATGGTCCCACAGCGCTGCTTTGCATTAGCTTGGACAAGATGCCATGAATTACAGGTTGTGTTTGCACAGCTTGTGCAAAATCTACAGATTTTTTACATTAAGGGATCCATTTTGCAGGTTGGAGGACTAGAATTGCTTAGCCCAGACACAGCTTAGGCATGGAAGCTTGGAGCCTGGTTATTAAATGAAAGAAGAGCAGTTCAGACTTTGACAGTAACAGCTCCTATTCTGTGGTGGGAGATCAGACCCAGAGCTGAAAACCTGCAGTCTTGATCCTGAACGTTTTACCTGCAACAGCCTTTGGTTATGGACATTTTAATAGGGCAAGAAATTTGGGGGGATGACACAACATAATAACCATCCAGCTTGTGTCCCCAAGGGCATCTCACGTCACCTATTGTCCACAGAATTTCTCCGTACAAAAAAAGAATTTGTGGAGAGGGACCTGCCGCAATAAAAGTTTAAAATCAGAACAAACCTCAAATGATTCCTTCAAACCTGCAATTTGGGTATCCAGCACTGCACGGACCGCCCCTGTGAAACCCTGCACCGTTCCGTCCCGCCGGATTCGTTTGCGGACGCTGGATGCAGGTACCTGTCACAGGCAGGCTCAACACCTTCAGCCTCGCCCGGAGCGAGCGGGAGGGGAGCGCGGAGAACGGAGAAGTTAATAAAGAGGGGGTCGTTCGGAGAATTATTCCAGCTACGTCGCCAATCCAGGCCTAAGCATCAGACGTGTCACATCGCGTTCCTGCTCTCCGCTGGCGGCGGAGGCAGCGGGGCGCACGGCCCCGCGCAGCCCCCGGGCCCCGCAGCCCCCGCACCGCGGATGCTCCGCGCGGCCCCCCCGCACCTGCCGCCTTACCTGTGCTCCCGCCCGCGGCGGGGCTGGTCCGCCGGGCGCGGGGCTCTGCGGGGGCGACACCGCGGTGAGGGGGCACCGCCGCCGGGCCTGCCCC
>JAYRBT010000038.1:938710-954354 GCA_036023395.1 Myiotriccus ornatus
CGGCCGCAGCGCCGCCGAGGCTCGGGGAGCGCGGCTGCCGCCTCACGCCGGTCCGCGCCGGCCGGCCCCGCCCCCGCGCGCGCCGATTGGCCGAGCGCCCGGGCTGGCGGCGAGCCAGCCCTCTGATTGGCCGCGCCCGCCGTCAATCGCGCGGCGCCGCCCTCCCGCGCGCGGCCGGTGAGGCGCGGCGGCTGCCTGGGAACGGCGGCGGTTCCGCGGCCACCGGCAGCGTCCGTCCGTCCGTCCGTCCGTGCGTGTGTGCCGCGTGTGCCGCGCGGCCGCCTGCGCGCACGGCCTCGCCCCTCATCCTGATCCTGTCCCGCTCCGCCGCGGCGGCCGCTCCCGCCCCGCCCGCCGTCACGTCCCCACCGCTGCCGGTGTGAGAGTGCCGCACCTCGGCCAGCGCAGGAACACCGGCTGCGCTGCGCCAGGGCTCCGGCAGCCGCAGCTCGGGGCCGGCCCGGCGCCGCTCCCGCGGGGCCGCAGCCCCCGCGCCCGGGGCCGCCTCCCGCGCTCCTGTCAGCGCCCCGCCGGCTCCACCGCGCAGCCCGCGGGGGGAGCGCGGCGCGCCGGCTGCTCCCCCCGCCCGGCCCTCCTTGGTACGGCCCGGCCGCGGCACCGCCCCTGTCCCTCCGCGGCTTCCGTCCTTCCGGGCCGCGCCGCGCGCCGCCGCCATGGTGAGAGAGCCGGGAGCGCGATCCGCCGGGAATCCGCCGGCATCCGCCGGGAGCGGGCACGGGGAGCGGGCATCTGCCGGGAATCCACGGGGGACGGGGGCCGGGAACGGGAATCCGCCGGGAATCCGCCGGGAGCGGGCACGGGGAGCGGGCATCTGCCGGGAGTCCACGGGGAACGGGGGCCGGGAACGGGGATCCGCCGGGAGCGGGGCCGGGAATGGGGGTTCACCGGGAAGCGGCGCCGTGGGTCTGCCCGCACCCCACCGGGAGCGGGGCCCGGCACGGCCGGGGGCACTGACGGCTTTTCCCGCAGGCCAAGATCAAGGCCCGGGACCTGCGCGGGAAGAAGAAGGAGGAGCTGCTGAAGCAGCTGGACGATCTGAAGGTGGAGCTGTCGCAGCTGCGCGTGGCCAAAGTGACCGGTGGGGCCGCGTCCAAGCTCTCCAAGATGTGAGTGGGCCGGGGGACACGGGGCCGAGCCGGGTCGGGGGGCTGTCACAGCCCGTGTGAGGGGGATGCGGACGGCGAGGAGGAGCAGCAGACCTGTAGGCCCGGAGCCGGTCCGTGTCTGCTCCGGGCGGTGCTGGTGTGCGCTGTGACTGGTGCGGGGCAGGCTGGCGGTCGGAGCACACCGGTGTGTGCGCTGGGCGGGATCCACGGCCTCAGGTGTGACTCTGTCTCTCTGCAGCCGCGTGGTGCGTAAATCCATCGCCAGAGTGTTGACTGTCATCAACCAGACCCAGAAGGAGAACTTGAGGAAGTTCTACAAGGTGAGGACAAACACCTTCCATACTGGCCTTTTATCTCTTGTTCTCAACTGCAGTTTGTGGGAAGGAACTGGTTTTGTAGGTTGCTACTTTAAAGATTAAAACACAGTAAGAAACATTTATGTTCAGTTTTGAAGTTCTCTCGTCATGATTCCTTTTTACGTCTCACTGCTAGAATTCTGCGAGATGGATGTGAGTCTGCTGGCAGCATGCCTTTGGGGGGTGAGGAGCTTCCTGGGAGGTGCACTTTGCACAAATGCAGATTCTCTTTTAATCTAAATTTAAATTCATGTTTCAGGTGGCCAAGGAGCTTCTTCACTCAAGAAGTTCTTAGAACACTGTTTTCTGGGCTTTAAATTACATCAGATAGGGTGGGGCAAATAAAAGAACTTCACAAGAGGTGTCGGGTAACTGGGACTCAAGATGGAGCATTGCTTAAACTGGAGTGGAAGCGGGTACAACTGCTGCAAAAGTTACGATCAGCTCTTGTTTCCTGACAGAGAGAAAGTCTCTCAGCCCTCCAGACTGGGATGATGGTCCCAAGGGAAAGAGGTTTAAACAGTGGTGCTGATGCTCTGGCGGGTGCTTGGCGCTGAGAGCAGTGTCTGAACTCGACTGTTGTGTGTCTTTGCAAACAGGGCAAGAAGTACAAACCCCTGGACCTGCGGCCCAAGAAGACCCGGGCCATGCGGCGCCGGCTCAACAAGCACGAGGAGAACCTCAAGACCAAGAAGCAGCAGCGGAAGGAACGTCTGTACCCGGCCCGGAAATTCGCCATCAAGGCGTAGCCCGGGGGCTCATTAAATGCAGTTTGCTTTGCACGTGTCGCTGGTGGTTTTTTGCACTGGTGGGTAAAGAAGTCGTCAGCTTTGTGGAGGGACATGGGAGGATTCACAGAAAGTGTGTTTGCTACTGAAAATACAGAGCTAGCAGTTTATTTTCCTCTTTGTGGAGCAGGCAGTGGGGTACAGATCTGTGAGGTTTGTTCAACTTGGCATGTAAAAATAATTTAACCCAAGATTGATTTAGAATGGAAGTTTTTCACAGATGTTTGCAGTCAGTCAATATCTATCATTTCAGTAGCTTGAGAGTAAATATTTGAAGTTCTGTCCTGTGCCAGTGTTTAAGTGGCTTCAGGGATCTTCAGGGAACCTGAAGGATTCTGTCAGCACTTGGTTTGGATCTCTGGCCAACTCATTGTAGGCCCCCAGAACCCCCTTGGGGGCCATAGTTTCAGCCCAGGTGCTCTCTCTGGGTGTGGACACTGATGAGGGCAGGTGAGCTCAGGACACAGTTCCAAGGGTGGCATCTCTGAGCTCCCAGGGCATCCCTGGCATCACAGTTCCACACTTCCACCTGCAAAGCACAGCAAGGGTTAAATGCTTTGACTTTGTCCCTCAAGGAGTTCTTTGGGACTCAAGATGGAGTTGCAGTTCCAAAGGCCTTTTTTGGTTCTGCTGTGAGGGAGAGTTCTGCAGTGCTGCTGGAGCGTGAGGGCTCAGCACTCCTGGTTCGTGTTAGTGCAGCCAACGCATTCGAACGTGAAAAATTCCCTACCCATTAGGGAGTTCCTAGATGGGATCCAGATTCTGTTCGGGGAAAAGATTTTAATTCTGCTCACTTAATGAAGGATTTTTAAGCTTCGAGCAAGTTTTGTCGAGAGAGGCCTAATTGCCTGCGGTTCAGGGAATTTCCCCTACATGGCGGCATTGTGAGGAGTGGCAGCTCTGATGTCACCAGGGCTGTGCCAGGGCTTTGTTGGGAGCTTGGGGTGAGATGGGACGTGTCTGGCAGTGAAGGGGACCTGGCCTGGCACAGTGCTGGGCCCAGGCTGCCAGAGCGTGCCGTAGGACAGCGTGCTGCGTGTGGGAACTGGCTCCTTGGCTCGCGCCGTATTCCCAGGAAGGCAGGCAGGGTTACAAATGGCTTTGTGTTACATCTCTGCATATCGTGCTGTGGCCAGCCCCGAGCTGCTCCACGAGAAGCACAAGCTGCTGGCACAGCTCATGTGGCCCCCAGGAATCATGAGTGCAGCCCTGTGAGGATCCCCAATCTCACATTCCTGCCCCAGGAGCCTGCTGCCCAAAGGAGACAGGAGAGGGGCTGGTGCTCTGTGCGGGGAATGGGGCAGGCTGGGGCAGGTGGCTTCTGCCAGATCGTGCCCGGCTGCATTTGGGCTTCGCTTTGGAGAGGTGTGCCCTGTGGTGCTCTGGCAGCCTGATGGCTCTGCCACCGTTCCCAACGTGGCAAAGCAAACAGGGCACTAATTGTGTGCTGCAGAGTCCGGTGACAGTGTCAGGGTGTGCTCCAGGTGTCACCTTCCACCCCAGCCACAGGAGCAGCCGTGTGCCGAGAGAGGATCTGCTGTCTCCAGGGTTCAGTCGCAGTACAGATCACTGAGTGCCAACCAGTAACAAGGGGGCTAAAAATGGGGGAGAACCCCCAGCTAATTAGCAGGCACTGAAAATCCAGGAGCCATCCCGTGCTGAAGTGGGAGCAGTATGGGAGAACAGCTCAGGCTTTGTGCACAGCCCACAACAGCCATTTGAGGAGATGAACAGGTTCTGGCACTAAATCCTGGGGCTGAATTACTCCATCCACCCGTAGCCAGATGGCAAAACCGACCAGTCCAGCCCTTCCATCAGAACAGCCCTGTGCTGTTACGGGACACATCCCACAGACAAGAGCCCTTTAAGTGACCGGGAACAACACGCTGATTGAGCGGACACACAGGTGAAGTGATGAGCTCCCTCCAGGGCACGGGTGAAGGTGCTTGTTCCTGTTGGCAGAGCCTGTTCTGGCCGTGTCTCCAGTGATCTGTGCTGGTTCCCCCTTTACCAGCCAGCCCCAGAGGATGGCTGTGCTGCCCCAGCTCCCTGGCAAAAGCTGCTGCTACTGGGGCTGAGCGTGGGCTCTCCATCCTGGCTCGTTCCCAAAGGGAGGGGTGCCCAGTGGCAGAACCCCCAGCAAAGGGCCACACGCTCCCCAGAACACTCCGGTGCTGTGCTGGCTTTGAGGGGACCACACAGCATCACCCCTGTGTCACTCCAGGCAGTGTGGCCCCTGTCCCCCTCTGGCACAGTGCTGGGAGGGTGTAGGGTGGGTTTCCTGAAGCCCTGTCCTGGGGGACACCCCGCTCCCCGCGCTGACCCCGCGCAGCTGCCGGTGCCGGCCCTGGGTTTAGCACTGGTGTTTGCAGAGCATCGGGGCCTCAGAGGCTCACACTGTTTATTTGTTCCTCGTAACTGAAGATGTCCCTCGGCACTGGAGCAGCTTCCTGGGAAAAGCCATTCTTCAGCAAATAAATAATTTCCCGGGCGGGGAGGAGGACGGAGGCGCAGCTGCCGGCTGGCTGCGGGGCACAGCCCGGGGCTGGTGGCGCTGCGGGGGGAGCCCTGGCCCTGTGCCCTGGAACACGTTCAGCAGCACCAGATGTTTCTGCCCAGCACAGCGGGCACGGCCCAGAGCGGATGGTGTCCGTGGGAGCTGGCAGCTCCCGCTCCTGGACCCCATCCTGCAGCTGGGGCAGGGCTGAGGGCATGGGGGACCTGCAGAGGGGGCAGAGGGAGATTCGAGTCGTGGAATCAGAGTCATTTAGGTTGGCAAAGACCCTCAAGACTGTTCAGCCATAAACTTAGCATTGCTGGGGAAAGCTCAGGCCCCACCTCCTTTGGCTGGTGTTGCTGCAATGGACACAAACCCCAGCTCTTCTAATGTTCCTGGCATTGCTCCTGTCACCTCCCTCTGATGGGGTGGCCCTGACTGCTGTCCTGAGCGCTACCATGGGGGCTGATCCCATTTCTGCATGCAGCAGGGGGTGTGGAGATGGGATATGGACACACAAGGTGCTGTCCAGGGCAGGGAACTTGGGAGCGACCACCCTGGGCAAGTCCCGGTGCCCTTGGCCATGCCCTGCTGCACTGCCTGCTGCCCTCCGTGTGCCGGGAGGAGCTGGGCCTGCACGGCTGCGTGTGAGCAGCGTCTGGCACACCTGGTGTGACCACAAGCCCCACGCTGTGAGCACCCTGCCCGGCGGGGACATGCTGTGTCCCGCCAGCAGCACAGATGGCCCAGGTCTGCCTGGGGCAGCCGCCCGCGCCCGGCCCTGAATGCCCGTTTTGTTGCCAGGCTGGGGCAGGACTGGCCCCCACAGTGGCCTGGCCCTGCTGCTCCATGAATACAGGCAGTGTCTGGATGCAAGCGCTGCACTGCAGGGCTCTGCACCCGCTGTCCTGGGGGCTCCCAGGCAAAGGTGACCCTGGGGCTCCCCAGGACAGGAGCTGCTGTGTGCTGGGGCTCCTGGCCCCCAGCCAGCTGGACTGTGCATCTGCAGGGAGATGGAGAAAGCCTCTGCTTCGGGCTGAGCAGAACCCGGCCATGAGAGTGGCCTGTGGGCAGCCCTCTCCTCCTGCCTTGCTGTGTCCTGGGTGCTGCTGGGGAAGGGGTGTTTGCAGGTGCCCCCTGCCACTCTGAGGGACTGCGGTGCCAGGGGCTGGGGTGCTGTGGAGCTGGCAGCAGCAAGCCTGGGAACAGATTTCTGTTTCCACTGGTAAGTGAGTCAGCGGCGGCACCGCCATGGCCCGTGGGTCCCCTCCCTTCCCTCCGGCCACCGCCACCGCCCACCACCCGCTGCCCAGCCCTTTCCCGCAGCTGCCCGGGGTTGTCAGCCTTGGCACCTGTGGCTCCACATCACCTCACATCCCTGCATTGCCCTGGGGCTCTCCAGACACCGAGCAGGGCCTCTGGCGGCACCAGCGGTCTCCCACCAAACACGTCCCAGTGCAGGCAGCTGATGGGTGGGGGCACAGCACGAGGGCTGTGGCACTGGGACCGAGCCTCCTGTTCCCCATGGAGGACCTGGGGACTGCTGGGCTTTGCCAGCAGGCTGGTGGTGTGGCTGGGCACCACGTCTCTGTCGAGCCCCTGGTCCTGGAGCCTGGCTGTGCCTGGACAGCTGTGCTGCAGGGGATACAGGTGGAGGCGGCTCCTGGGGTGGAATAGGACCGAGGTTTTGGTGCACCCCCAGTGGGTGCCAGCAGGCTGCAGCCATGGACAGGCTCTGGCCAGGATGTCCCCTGGCACCATGCCCTGCCCGCTGTACATCCTGCCCACCCAAAGACTGGCCGCCCCTGGCTCACCTCGGCCCCGAGGCAGCTCTGTGCTGGGCTGGCACCATGGGGAGAGCAGGACGCCAGCCTGGGCAGCAGCGCCAGGAATGAGGCAAAACCACTACAAACAAATCAGCCCAGGCAGTAACTGAGAAGGAGGCCGGGGGGGGGTGATCAGGGCTCACTGCCTGGCTGTACTGAGGACAGCTGTGCCCACGGGAGGGGATTTTGGGAATGAGGGCTGTGGCACCAGAGCCACCTGCCCAGTGGCCTCGTCTGCCCTTCCCAGGCGCCACATTGCTGTCACGGGGGCCCTTGGGCACCACAGCCCCCCAGCATCCCTGTCTCAAGCTTCATTTGCTGCTTGCTGCTGAACTGAGAGATTTTAATCTTTTAATCACGTTATGAGCCGAGGTGGTGCCAGCCACGCACAGGAGGAATGTCTGGAAGTCAGCAGCGCCCGTCGCGGTGGGAGCCCATCCTGCCCCCACCCACATGTCCCCACTGTGTACTGCTTGGGGACCCCCATCTTCCCCAGCCTGCCTTGTCCTGCCTGAGACTGGAACTTGCACCAGGAGCAGGACCTGGGACCAGAGACCAGGACCAGGCATTGGGGATGGGTGCCAGGACAAGGATCAGCTCGCAAGGGGCTGATGGGGCTGAATCTCCCTGCGGCAGCCCAAACGACCCAACACAAGGTAGTTCTCTGACCACGCAGGTTTCATTCCTCCATTCCCATGTTTTCTGACCGAGGGGAGCAGAGGGGTGACTGCAGCCCAGCCCTGCGCAGCACGGAGCCACGGCAGCCCCTGCGGAAGAACAACAAAGCCCTGGAATTAGAGATGTGCTGGGAGTTTACTTTACCACAAAAAAATGTCAGAAATCCGTATTGTTTGGACAGGGATTTGCTGGGGATCGCTGGATAAAAGCCTGGCAGGGACCCAGCCAGGGGGGAAAGTCGGCCGATTCCTTTCTGTGGCGAGGACTCGCGGCCAAGCGAGGGGAGCAGCGCAGCGCTGGTGCGGGGTCCGGGCCGAGGCAGGGCAGGGGCGGCTGGTGCCGCCGTGAGCCAGAGCAGCACCTGGAGCAGCGTGGGTCCAGGGAAGGGGTGCCAGGCTGCCCACGCCTGGCACCGGCTTCAGGTCTTTGCAGGGGAAAACATTTCCGCATCCCGGGACTGGCTCCGCGGCACGGAGTCCGGGCGCAGCCCCACGGCCACCAGCCGGCGTGCGGGGCTCGGCGGGACCGAGGGCAGGCTGCCCTCGCACGCACGGACGGGGACGGGAGGGCGCTGGGCGCGGGGGCTGCTCTCACCGGGGCCCCCCGGCAGCTCCGCGCCTGCCAAGCCGCGCAGCAGCGCCGGGGCAGCTGCTCCCGCCGTGCCCGCGCTCAGCTGCTCCGCTCTCCGGCAGCGGGGCTCGGCTCCCGGCGGCTCTCGGGCTGCAGCTCAGGCTGGCCAGTGCCAAATCCCCTTTACCCCGCGGCGTTTGCTGCCCCGGCTCTGCCTTGGGACCCGCCTGCCACTGTGCTGCCGTGGCACCGTGCTGGTGCTGCCGGGGGGATGTGGGGTGTCCCTCTGGGCTCGGTGCGGGGAGCTGCGCCTGCCAGGAGTGCGGTGAACAGCAGCCAGTCTGACAGCAACCCCTGGGCACGCCTGGCCGTGGGACCGGACAGTGAGGGACAGGGATGGTGAGGCACAGGGACAGTGAGGGATGGGGCTGGCGAGTGCCTGCCCTGCCTGCTCCTCCCTGCCCCGCTTCAGGACAAACGACAGCACATGCAGCCCGTTTTCACATCTGTTATGTTTTAATACTGTTCACGTCTAAAATGACCAAAACCAAGCCAAGCGCCCGCAGCCCCTTGCCCTGCCTCACCTGGAGAGCGGGAGGGCTGCGGGCTCCCCTGCCCAGAGCTTGCTGCAGGTAGGTGTGCAGGCAGGTGTGCGGGTAACACCCCAGTGTATGGGCAGGTTCCTCTGCACCAGCTGCCCAAGGGGGCCTCACACAGCTCCAGTGAATGCGTTTAAATAACAAGCTAATGAGCGGCAAAAGCAAGGGCATCTTAACCACATTTCCTAAAATAGCAACCGGCACCTGTTGCTCATGCCTGGCTCCCAGAGGCCCTGCCCGCCCCGCAGGGCTGGGCGCAGGCCAGGGCACGGGGCTGTCCCGGCACTCGTGCTGCGGGCAGCTGTGGTGCCGGCACGCGCGGTCCCGGGGGGTGTGCGGGGAGGGGGCTCGGCTGGGTGCAGTGCAGTGGGTGCTCAGTGCAGTGGTACGAGGCGGGTGCTGCCGTGGTGCCAGCAGTGCTGGAGGGACGCGGGGCTGGGCTCCTCTCTGCGTCCCCGGGAAGGCGATGCCAGCCGAGCTGCCGTGGCCCGGGGGCCACGTTGTCATGGGGGTGTCAGCTGGAGGCTGTGCTCACGTGCACTCCCTGCCCCGCAGTGCAGTGGGCACGGTGCAGGTGACGGGCGCAGTGGATGGGGAGGGGTTTGGGGTGGAAGCTGGGCTGTCCACAGCCCTGGCCCAGCTGGAGTCGGGGTGCCAGGCCCAGGCTGTGTGAGGGTGCCCCAGCCAGGAACAGCAGAGGGTGGGCACAGGAGCGCGGATGGGACCGCCCGGGTGCTCAGACCACGAAGTGGAGCCCGTACGTCATCTGATGGCCATTGTCCCAGGCGTAGAGCACCTTCTCCTTGGGGTTGTAGTCAACCTGCGTGGTGAAGGAGTAGTGGTTGAGGAAGGGCAGTCGGAGCTCTGCCTCCGTGTTCGTGTGCGTGTCGAAGGCGTAGGAGATCTGCCCTTCCTTCTGGCTGTAGGTGTCCACAGCGTAGAGGATGCCGCAGATGATGAAGCAGTTCCCGTAGGTGTTGCGCTTCAGCCCCGTCTTCCAGGTGGTTTCCTTGCGCACTGAGAGGTCCCCGGGGTCGAGTCGGCTCAGCACGATCACCTCCTGCTGCGAGTAGTCATAGTCCACAGAGGGGTAGATAACCCAGAGCCCGCTCTCATCCACAGCAAAGTCAATGTCTGAGTGGCCCCTCCACTTCCAGGGCGTTGTGTCCTCATACACCACGTCGTGAAGCAGCGCCCAGCCCGCCACGTACCGCTCCTTCAGGTCATACTTGATGATGTTCTTGGTGAAGGCACGGTTGTAGTAGAAGGCCCCCTGGTACACCACGTGCCCGGTGCCGATCCAGTTGTAGGGCAGCTTGTAGAGGTTGCTCCAGCGGCCTGTGAGGGATCGGGAGAGGCGCTGGGACCCGCTGCAGCACTGGGGTCCCATGCACAATGGCCCGAGTGTGCTGGCAGTGGCAGGGGACTTGTGTCCCCCTCACTGCCCTGTGGGTGCTCCCCAGCGCAGGTCCCCATGAGCTGCCCACGCCCCCAGGGCCTGGCACAGCCAGTGTCACACAGCACTGGGCACCCACCCAGAAGGAGCTGACCCTGCACCCACTCAGCTGCTGACCCTCACCCTGCTTGAAGTTGTCAAGGCTCCTGAACTCCACCAGGCTGTTCCCATAGTAGTAGTTGGTGACATAGATACGGTCATCCTTGGCTGCCGGGTCCTTCATCCAGGCCCCCTCGTTGCGCCCGTAGCTGTGGTGCTCCGTAGGGGGCTCCACCGACTCGATGGTGCCTTCGCACTCCACCTCCTTCACTGGGTACCACGGAGGAGGAGAAGGACGAGGGCTTATCCCTGCCCCAGGTAGCTGCCTCCTCCTCCTTTCCCATGGCATGGCTATTGCTGGCCTGGCCTGGCCACGGGCACTGGGATTGCAGGGCCGGGTGCCCCCTCCCAGCTGCCCCCTACTCACCCACCTCTGTTTGGTGTTTCAGGGTCCCCAGTGCTGTCATCCCCCTGCCCGAGGGGGCTGGGGGGGCTGCGGGTGGTGCTGCGGGGGGCCGGGGCAGTGCTGGGCACAGCCGTGGTGCTGGGCACGGCGGTCTCTGTCTGTGCAACAGCTTGGGCTGGGGTCCCCTCAGTTGGGGGGGGCGGGGGGCCCCTCTCCTCCTGCTGCTCCGGCACAGCTGCCCCCCTTGCAGGGCTCTCTGTGGGGGGACAAGGTGAGAGTCAGTGCGTTTGCAGGGGCAGCCCCAGGCCCTCTGCCTCGGTGGGAGGGTGTTTCCATGCCCCCACCTGTGCCCCACGGCCGGGACTCACCACGGCTGCCGGCCGGCCCCTCCGCCGCTCCCGCCTGCCCCACCTTGTAGTACGTGATGCCTCGGACCACGGTCTGCTGATGTGCCAGGGGCTTGGGCTTGGGTGTGGGCTGGGACCCTGCCCTGGCCTTGCTGTTCTCCTTTTTGGGCTTCTCAGGCTTCAGTGGCTTCTCCTTGGGCACTCGGGGGGCCGCCTTGTCCCCTAGTGCCTTGCGGGTGCTGGGGTACCGCCCCGCCTCCTTCTCTCGGCCGCCTGCTGTGTCCTGGGGGGCACAGCCTGTCAGACCCCCTCCCCTCCCATCCCTCCCCTTCCCTGCTGCCACCGAGCCAGGCAGTGGGCACAGGCACCAGCCCCTGGCTGCCAGGGGTGCACCTGCCAGAAGCCTGGGGAGCTTAGCTCTGCCAGGCAGCACCGGCGGTGCCTGTGCGGGGCTGGGCCCCGGGGTACCTGTGGCTTGGGGTACCTGTGGTTCAGAGTACCTGTGCCTTGCTCTCGGGGATGGCAGCCGCGTCCTTCTGAAGCAGCTGGTAGCCCAGGTTGGAGATCTCCTTCTTGATGCTGAGCATGATGTCAGAGTAGTTCTCGTAGCGTTTCATCTGGTTGGTGAGGTGCAGGACGCTCTCCTTCATGAAGTCGTTCTCCCTGCTCAGGTTAGTCTTGATGGTCTGCAGGAGAGGAGAGGCTGGAACCACGGCACGCCCAGAAAGTCCTGAGCAGCTCAGGGATGCAGAGATGGTGCTGCCGGAGCTCACCTCCTCCAGTGTGTTCATCTGGGCCACCACCTTGCTGATGTAGGAGTGCACCTTCATCAGGTCCATGCTGTACAGCGTTCCCTCGAGCAGGTCCACCATGGACTGCAGCTGCAGAGGAAGAGCAGGGATGGGTCACAGGACAGGGCTGAGACAAGGGGCTGGGGCACAGTGTGGGGCTGGGGCACAGGGGACAGGGCTGGGCAGTGCAGGGAGGGTGTGTCTGGCCCCCAGTCCCACCATGCCTCAGGTACCTTGAAGAGCTCAGGCGCCTGCTTCTTCAGCTTCTCCATCTTCCACTCGTTCTCACAGGGGTTGAGCGAGGAGGGGGGCGCGGTGCAGGAGCACCTGCAGTCGGCCCCCGAGCTCACCGTCTCCACCGTGTAGAAATCCTCCACGCGCGCGCTGCCGTTCCTGACGCGGCTGCAGGCGTCCTTGCTGAGCGGCCGCAGGATGCACTTGCAGCGGCAGTCGGACCCCTCCGAGGTCATCCTGACCTGGTCCATGTCACCCAGCACCTGTGGGACACGTGGTGAGCCTGGTGTCCCACCAGGGCCCCGCTGACCCCAGCAAGCCATCACAGCCATCCTCCTCTCTGCTGCCTGCCCGGAGTTCTCCCACCACCCCAGGGGCTCCTGGTTGTGCCCCAAAGAGGGTGAGGCAGAGTCTGGCCCAGAGCACTGTGTCTCATCGCTCTGCACCTGGGCTGACAGTGACAAAGCCCAGGCAGCTGCTTGTCCCTATGACTACCAGAGCATTCTGTGGGCCGGGTAATCCAGTCCCACTTCCGTGGCTGTTTCCCAGCCTCCAGCAAGACCTGAGTGAGCACGGATGGTGGTAAGACCCAGCAGTGCCTCTGTGCCCCCACGCCCGCGGCCTCCAGCCCACACAGGGTTCGTTGTTCATGGTGACATTGCAGCCACCTCGGGGTGAGCTCAGCCCCTCCAGACTCCTGCAATGGCCCCAGGCACATGCTCAAGGACTCTCTTGTTTCCACACATGGCCCTGACTCACGCTAAGAGCCAGCGTGCTTTTCAGCTGGTTTAGCCCAGTTCTCCTCAGTCCTGCTGTGCTCAGGAACAAGGGGGCCGAGCCCCCCTCACCCCCACCACTGGCTGTGCACCCTGGGGGACGCCTGGGCTGGCAGGAGCTGTGCTGGGCGCCCCGTGTGCGGGGATGCGCCTGCTCCAAGCACCCGGGAGGCTGGGAGAACAGCGACAGGCAGCACAGTGACCCTGGAGGGACAGGGCTCTGCCCACAGGGACTCTGACTCATCCTGGGAAACAGAATGGTGGGAGAGCTGGGAAACAAGTTGAGCTCTGGCTCCCGGTCTTCCCCGGACCACAGCAGAGCACAGTGCGGCGTGGGAAAGGGCAGAGGCCCACAGGGTCCATGTCCTGCCTGCAGGCAGCACCCATGGCCACACAGGCACCCTCCCTCCGGAGCCCGACTGGGATGACACTGGGACACGGGTGGCACTGGGGCAGCAGCTCTCCCTGAGCACTGCCCGCATGGCACAGACCCCCGGCTCCCCACAGCCCACAGCGGCCAGGGGCTTCCTTCTCTTCCCGAAGGGCTGCAAAACTTCACGCATCTTGCATTTCAAAAAACCCTCTTTCATTCAAAAGGAAACCAGGTCCCGCTGGCTGAAGGAAAACACCGGGGGACCAAAGGCTGTAAATTGAGGAGGATCTAATCAAGCTCTCAGCAGGGAGCAGGGCAGGGACCCCCTCCCCAAACACCAAGTCGACAGGCTCGCACCTCCCTGGGCCCCCTGACCTCCCCATGGCCATGCTGGTGCTTGTGCAAACAGGCAGGACGATTCACAGCCCTGCCACGAGCTGCCGGCCCCTCCTCACAGAGCCGAGCAGCTCCCCAGGCCTGAGCTGGGCAGCTGTGCTGGCCACGAGCGATGTCCATCCAGGACATTGTGCTGCATGAGGTCCTGGTGTGCACACACATCCCTGTGGGAACCCCACATGAGGTCCCGGTGGCCCCATGGGAGTCCCACTTAAGTTCCTAGCTGGGGTCCCCTATTCCTGCCAACAACCAAGCCCGGGTGAAGGTACCACCACCGCAGCACAGCCCGATACCCAGGCACACAGTGCGATGCCCCCGCCCTCAGCACCTTCTGCAGGGCAGGGCTGCAGCTGCCTGGGCTGGCAGCGCATTCCCAAAGGAGCAGGTGACTGTGGGCTGTGGGTCTCCCACGGCCCTGGCACGCTGTGGTGGGAGGCACAAATGGCACAGAGGCCCTGCGTGCCCCACTGGGGTGAAGCACGAGCAGGCGGGCACCCAGAGCAGCAAACCAGCCCAGAGCAGCCACAACAGCTGTGACACTGCATGGTGAGGGGGTGTCCGGCACACGGAGCCTCGCCCATGGCAGGAAGGGCCAACCCCTTTCCAGGGACCCCCCGGCTCCAGCCCTGTGCCTCACTGCTCCACTGCCGCCCGCCTTCACGTGGGGCCGTAACACTAAACCTTGTTCTGCCTTTTACCAGCTCCTTAAACAGGAACCACATGTTCTATTTATACAGAAAAACTCATAAACAAGGAAGTCTTAGAAAACAGGCTCCCACGTGGGGAGCCTCTGCAAGGGTCACCTGCCGTGGGTGCCCTCTGTCAGCCTGTGCCTGGCTGTGCCCGACTCGGCAGGGCACAGCCCACACCTGCCATACACGTGGACCCTCTCTGGAACACTGAACAGGTGGGTTGGGATGTGGGGGCACAAGGCAGCCTGTGCTGCTCCGGGTGGGAATCCAACAGCTCCCTAAGAAACCTGAGTGGGGGCTGCTGCAGCCCCGCAGGGGCTCCGGTGGTTCTTTCCCTGGATCCTCCCGCTCACTGCAGACCCCAGCCCAGGGTGCAGGAGGTGGGTGCCGCCCATCCTCCAGAGTGGGTCCCAGATCCACAGGGGCTGCACAGCCATGGCTGGTGTGGGAGAGTGTCCCTGCACTTTGCTGAGGGTTTCCACACTTCCAGTTTTATGAGCTGGGTAATTTTCCCAGTTTCTGAAATCTCTTGCAAGAGCATCCATGTGAGCACTAAGTTTGTGACATTATTTGGAGAAAGCAGGACCTTTGACAATGACCCTTGGCCAGCTTTTAAGCTCTCCTTTGTCTGCTGCCAGAGGACTTGTCTGGGAGGAAAACACGCTGTGCTGATAAGCTGCTGCACCACGCGCCTCTGGCACAGCTGCTGGAAGGCATGTCCCCGTCACGGGAGGGAAACCATGTCACCCTCCTCTTCCTCCTCCTCCCAGGTTTGGCACAAGGTGTCAAACAGGTCCTGCAGCCAAGGCAGAGCGGTGCTGGCAGGGCTGGGCCGGGGCTGACGGCAGCCAGGCCCCTGGTGCTGGCGCTGCTCGGGCGTCCCGTGTCGGTCACGGGAACACGGCCATGCCAAGTGCTCGTGTGGCACACATATGCCCACTGAAGGGATCTCATCCAACAGCAAGAATGGAGAAAACACCTCTAAGCACAGCAGGCAGCACCTGCAGGGAGGGAGGCATGGAGGAGCAGACAGCACTGCGTGGGTCCGTGGGCTGCGGATCCCAGAGTCCTTCGGGCATCATCACCCCTGGCACCCCGCCTGGAACCCAGCGCAGGGCATTCCAGGCTTTGGATATCTGTTCCAAGCCAAGTGCTGCTGACTACAGCTGTGTTATCGTCCTATTCCACCACATGTCTTGGAAAATCCTGTATTTTTAACGTTTTGGTGATCCTGGCAGTAGCTGCTCCCAGCACCATCCCTCTGGGCTGGATCCCGGTGTCCCTGTTCCGGCCTCTGAGGCCACTGACCCCGCGGGAGACAGGTTCCAGCTGGAACCGAGGGCTCCTGGATCCACGGGGGAGGCTGGCTCCCGCCGCTGCCCCTCCTCAGCCCCGCGGGGGAAGGCTTGTCCGGGCTGTTCTCTCTGGCACGGAGTCGCTCAGTGCAGCGCCCATCGCCGCAGCGCCGGGGCTTGGGCACCTCCCAACCCCGCGAGCGCGCCCCCCGCCCGGACCATTCCCTGCGCCGAACCCGCACCGCGACGGGAGCACCGGCACCCGCCGGGGCTCCGGTACCCAGCCACGCCCGGGACCCCCGCCCGGGACCGCCCGACCCGCCGGCCACCGCCGGGAACACCGGACGTGCCCCACGGGGACTGCCCTGTCCCCGTCCGCTCCCAGCACCGCCGGGCAC
>JAYRBT010000038.1:955461-986850 GCA_036023395.1 Myiotriccus ornatus
CGCGGGCCGGGCCGGCGGGACCCGCTCGGGGCGCTGCGGGGCGGGCGCGGGGCTCGGGTCCCCTCAGCGCTGCGGCGCTTCCTGCGGGTTTAACTGGCCTCACAAAAATCGCGTTTTGCCCATCCGAACGCGCTGTGCTGCCGTGCCGCGGGCTGTGCGGGGCGCGGGGCCGCTGCCCGCCCGCTCCGGGCGGGTGTCCCGGTGCAGCCCCCGCCGTGTCCCGGTGCACCCCCCGGGCGTCCCGGTGCAGCCCCCGGGCGTCCCGGTGCAGCCCCCGGGTGTCCCGGTACAGCCCCCGGGTGTGTTTCCCTCACCCCTGTGAGCCGGTCCCGGCCCGGCGTTTATGGGCACCATTTGGGACCCTTTTACACTTCCCTTATGCAGATGCCGCATCTGCACTTGAATGTCCCTGCCAATTTTTATGGTTTACAATTGCATTTTACCATCTTAAGGTACTCGGGTTCTCTACAAAGGGTTTGCTCAGACAAAAGAGGCTTTTTATCAGGCAGCATCCTCGGTTTAAGATACAGGCGGTACCAAAACACACGCAGTGCGGGAACTGCAGAAATGGGCATTTCTGTAACCACCCTAAGGTGTAATTCTGAGTTGTGTCCCTGGAAACACTTTATTCCTCCTCGCTTAATTAGATGTCCAATTGGATGAAAGACACTTAATACCCTTAGATACTTTAATAATGCTTTTAATACTTTAATACATCCTTAATACTTTTTGAACTTTATGGCTTAATTTGTGAAGTATTGTTGCTTTGGTGTCCCAAAGAGTCCAACGGTGTTAATGCTTTGTCTGCATTTGCTATTTTTCTCGCAGACCTGGGATTTTGGGAGAATCTCTTTTGATTAATCAGATTAGTTCTAAGAGTTCCTTGCATGTCTTGTATAGCTGTTTCATGTGACAGACGTACCTGTGGCTGCAGTTAGTCGTTTGAATGGATAATGTGACAACCTTCTACTCCTTTGCCTTCAAAAATGTGAAATACTGGCGCAGTGTTGAGACACTGCTTGACCTTCAGTCTTTCTAAAGCCTCAGGCGGCCAGGGGAGGAGCAGAAAAGATTGGGTTGTTAATTCATGGGCTTATAAAATACCTGCAAATGGTAATGGCAAATGAAGACTCTTAAGATTTCCTCTTTCTAAGGAATATTACCTGCACGTCTGATACCCTGAGCATCTTCGTGAAAACAGTTAAAATTGTGTGATGCAAATATAGGTACACAGGACAGAGGTGTAAAAGTCGGCATGTATTGGTGGCTATGTTAAAATCATTGATGAACTTAAGCTCTGCACGTGGCTTCTGTGTTAACCCAGAGTAAACTGCTGCAAGTTTATTGGTGTCTTCAGTGAGAGAAGCCTCAGGATAACTTTCAAATGACGTGGTTTTATTTCGGCAGTTACGGGCAATTGCAGCCTCATTATTTGAGGGGGCACTTGCCGTGCTCAGAATATAAGACGATGGTTTTTCCCTTGCCAATTTGAGTACCTCCCCTTCCATGTAAGAAACATATTTTGTCATTGAGCAAATTAATGGCAACGAGTAAAACCAATTTTTTTTAAAGTAATTACGTTAAGGTGTTCATTTTTCCTGCAGTAGTAGCAATTATTTCTCAACAGGGTCTCATATAAGAGCAGTTTCCCTATAGCTTCAGTTGGCATATTTTTCCTCTGTGAGTGAGACGTGATGGCTTTTACACAGTTTTAGTTATTTTTTGTTTTAGCTAAAATAGAGATAAAGCAGATTATCTAGAATTGAGGTAACTGTGGACACTTTGTTGTGTAGTGTGGTCACAGAAGACAGATTTATCAGGAAACAACTTGAATTTTGTGTTCCTGTAAAATTATCAGAGTTCCAGATAGGCAGATTACTGATCTGGATGAACTTCATACCAGAGAGAAGAGGAAAGTTGTCAGAGCACAAAGAATGTTAACATTTAAAAAAAAAAACAACTGCTTTGCCTACATCCCTTCCCTTTTCCACAGCTCCCAAACTTTACTGGCACACACTGACATTTTTAGTGGTTCTTTAGGCTTGGTTGCTTTGCATCTGATGAGATAAGCCTTTGCTTAACAAAGACTATTTCATTGATATAGTTGGGTCTTGCTATAAACATTTCTTTGAAGATTTAGGAAGAAAAACAAATGGAGTTGTCGAATGGGAATGCTGCTGAAGTCAAATGTCTCTGAATAAACAAGAAGCTAGAGTGTTATTTCACCTCAGTGTTGCCTTGTTGAATGTGGATAGCTCTTGCTATTGTAAATAGTAATAACAGAAAATAATTGAATTCTGAACTCAGGTCTGTGATGGGAAATGAAAGACTTGTGATTTAGGAAGAATTTAATTCCTTTGTTTGATTTGATGGTGAGATGGAAAAATACCTCTTGGTGTAAAGTTGGAATTTGGTATTGATGTCTCCTGTAGATCATTAATCAGGAAGATGGGTTTATGCATGCCTTTTTGTGCTGAGCCCAGGCCTGTGCTGGATGCTGAGCAGATGCAGTGTGTGATGCGACACTGCAGCAGCAGGATTATTTCCCTGCTTTGCTGTAAAACAGTATAAAGATGCTGTGTCACAGAAAATGAGGGAACTTTCTCATCTAGGAGACTATTTCGTGATTGTTGGGAAGCAATAGCCATCTCTCTGTCCTGCCTCTGGCAAGTCCTTTGTGGTATCTCTTTTTTTGATGGGGAAAATGTGCCAGTGGTTTTACTGAATTACTGTTCAACTCCTACGTGGTAGAGCTTTGAACAGATGCATTTACGCCAGCATTCTGTGAGAATGGGAGCACAGTTTATCCTGTTGATAAACTGCCTATTTAAATAAAGCCTTCAGCAGTGTAATCTGGTAATTCTAATTAAGTCATTTACATAGAGAATTGGCCCAGGGTTTCATCAGATGGCTGCTGGGGAGCTGAAATGCATTCTTCCCCTCCAGCTGTATTAAACCAGCCTTTTGATCCTGTCCTTTTTTTAGCCTTTAAGCCAGAGTGGTTATCACTGTGCAGAGTTAATTGAGAAAGGGAAGTTGGGGGACAAGGGGACCCTTCGAGGTTTAGCTTTGGTCTTAATTATTACAGCTCTAATTACATAATTAGAAGACTTCCAGATTTTATATGTTGATAAAAATGATTCTGTACAGGTTTTGTTAGAAAGAGGAAGTGCACCACAGAGAGGCTTCAGTGAAGTTCTTTATTGGTAAATGATTGCCCATAACTTATCTTGAAAGCAGTATATGCCTGGAGTATGTGAGTTCTCCTCCAGCGCTTCGATAAGGAGGTTTCATTTACTCAGGGTGCACCCCACGTCCTTCAGAGAGCACAGGTTACGTGTCTGCCTTCCGTTGCTTAACCATCCCAGCTATGGGCTTGTAGAGGTGGTGAAATTTAAACTTAGGGAAATGTCTGGTCAGTGTGAAAGATTAATTTTTTTAAACCCGTTTTCCCTTCATAAACACATCAGGAAAAAAAAAAAAACAGGAAAAATTTATCACGGCTCTAATCTCAAAATTCTCTTGTCGGGTAAACCCCCCCCCAGCTCTGAGAAGCCCAGGGTTTTACCTGCAGGAACTGCTTTGGAGCCCTCAGATCCTTAAGCCAAGTGATTAAATGATGGCTGCTGTAGCTGTAGTAAAAATTTGTAAAAGGACTTTGAGCCTCTGAAAGTTCTGCCAAACACCAACTTGTCCTCCAAAAATCTCTTCATTCACTCTCACAGCTGTAGTTCTATGTTTTTTGGCAATACTTACAAGGAATTATTCCTAAGTATATTGTTGCTTCAGATGTCTTGTGTGTGCTCTTGCCAGGAGACTCCACATCCTCTGCCTGTTTTATCCACAGCAGTAAGGAAATGCCCTTTCTGTGGGTCACAAGCAGGGATTATTCTTACCTGCAAATTTACCTTATTTGTAGTTTTACAAAACTGAAGGAAACTGAGGAAAGATGCCAGTGTTGGGTACCAGTGTGCTGCTATCAGTTTGCAGTAGCAAGCTCAGAGTGTGGCTACTCGTTGCCTCCTGTTTTGCTGCTTTGTGAACCTTTTCCCAGTTCTGTTTTCCTGCTTACCTGGTACGTGCTGATTGGGTCCATCACCTTAACACTTGAGTTGACCTTTAGTATTTCACTTGGATTTACACAGGGCCTCTGCTCAGTGAAGTGGTTCTATCACAGGATGATATCCATAAAAATGACACTTCCTAGTCTTGCAAAAAATCCCCAGGCCCATTGGAGACATGTGAAAAGGACACCCAGCAGGAAGAGAGGCCCATGGCCTGAAATATTCATCAATCATTTTCCTGGCACCAGGAAACCAATCAACTCTTCTAAGGGGGAGAGCGTAATCAATCACACAATGTGGGAAACGGGGATGGCCGGCACTGCCAGAAATGTTCCCTCATGTGCACAGAGGAAAGTGCTGTGTTCATCCCTCCTCACGAGTGGTAACTTACACCCTCAGTGCACAGGACTCGTCTTTTGGAAAAGGCAGTCTGTGCAGAAAACAGCTTATGTTGTACTGGCAACTCCAGCCTGAAGACAGTTGTTTGTAGCTTTGTTTTTTTCTAGGGAAACCTCTACAATAATTGCTGCATAAGAAATGCCACAGTTACGGCAAAATAAATGGCAGTGCCACAGCCTTTCTCATCTTGTTAAGTCCTCTAGGCAGCAGATCGCACTGGGTGATTTTTCCTGAGATGTTTCAGGCGTGGTTGGGTGGGGGTGCAGGGGGTGCTGGGTGACCAGCCCTACCCACCACTGCCCAAGCAGAACATGGCCATCTGTGGAACACCAGTGGAGAGCAGCTTGAAAAGAGAGAATATGAATAGATTTCCCTTACCAGTGTATGTAACAATTATTTTAGAATTGTAAAACTTGTAATCATATGTCTTAAAATCTGAGATTAAAAGAGGCAAAATTTGTGTACACTGCCTTTACATGAAAATCAGCGAAACATGAACTCCTGTATTACTTTTTAAGTTAGATTAAATGTGAATTAAGATTTCAGATTGCTCTTCAGAGCAGCAGTATATACTAAATTCAATCCAGATTGAATTTCCCCTTGAAAAGATTACGAGCCTCCTTTTTAAAAACGCAGATATTTTTCCTGTATTTAAGGTGATTTCCTAGTATAGGTGGAGACAAATATCCACAAATATCCAAATGCTAGGAATGGTGCTTCTATCCTGGTGAACATTTTCTGACTGTCAAACAGTTTCTGATGTGCTTTTTAAGATGCTTAGATGTGTTACCACAATTAAAAGCTACTCCGAGATGTGGTGTCCTGCAAAATGAGATTATGGCAGGAGGCAGATGTGGCTGGAATGAGCCCCGAAGAGAAAGGGAAGTGTTTCTGGAATTGCAAGCAGCAGGAGCTAATACGGTTTGCAAACATGGGAGACAGTAGGCAGAGAGGTAGGTGGGGAGAAAGAATCCAATTTCCCTTGATTCCTGCCCGTTTGTAATCCCTGTCCCTGGGAGGCCACATCCTTAATGTAAGCCTTTCACTCCAACAAAACCCGGGGTGCTGGTATTGGTGGGGCTGAGAGGGAGGTGCTGGGTGAGGCTGTGGATCGCTGCATTTCACCAGCAGGACGCTGGAATCAATAATGGAAGGAAAACCTGGAGTCTGAAGGACTGGTCAGTTATTGCAGCCATTGGCATGAGCCACAGCCTCTTCCAGGTGGCCTGTGGGAAATGAAGACCTCACAAAAATGGGAGAGTAACACCCACCACTGTTCCCACACTGACACTTTGAGTGTTCAGCTCGTGCCTTGGTCCTTGTATGACGTGCAGGGAGAGCCATGGCTCTGGGGATTGATTTACAGGGCAGAGTATTTCATATTCTAACATGTCCCTCCCATATGCTGAACCACAGGACCGGGATGTTTAACTCCCAAATGCCAACAGTAGGTTTGGTGTGACGGAGCATGTGCTGCTGCCGCCCATCTCATGCCATAGCTGAACGTGGCAGGAGCAGATTGCACCAGGCAGCTGGGAAGCTTTTCCCTCTAATGCTGATTTAATGTTAATTACACATTCAGTGGTTGATTTGGATGATGCAGTGCTTCTGTGTACTGGTGGTGACAATGAGGAAGCTTGTTCCCATGTGTAGTGCTTATACCTGTTTTTCATATTCAAGGCTTCTGTCGTGATCCTCAGAGCACAATTCACTCACTAAGTACTGCCCAGTCTCCTGATCCCAGGGCTGGTGCAGCCAGCCAGGTCCTGGCAGCATGCAGCTCAAGTCCATTACAGTCAGGAGCTGTAATATTAGCTCCACTAATTAAAATTGGAAGATAAATGCTGTGAAATTAATTAACCTTGAGGCTGTTTTCAGACTGATCACGTGTCGGTGCCTCTGCAGCATCCCGGTGTGTCGGTGCCATTCCTGCACTGGCTGCTGGATTAAACGGGCACGTTACCTGTCTGTGGTGAAAAGGTCCAGTTACAGGGGTGTTTCCAGCCTGGTGCACTGGCTGGGGTTTGGAACAACTCGCCCCTGGGAACACTGGGTAATTTGCAACATGATTGCTGGCATATTCTGTATATCATAATGTGCTATTAACTATCAGTAGATGAATATTAATCTGGGTTGATATTAAGTCTTTAAAAAAATCATCTCTTGTATAATATCAGACAATGCTGTTTTTTTAATGAAGGTAACTCTAGTGGACTCTAGATGGATTTTGATGGATAGTAATATGCCTTGTGTTGGCCAACATTTTATCAGTGATCAAAAAGTCAATAAAGAATTTCCCCAGATTTACAGAATGATCATGCAATTGATCTTCCAATATTGGAGTTGGCTGGGCTGCCTGGAAGGCAACATCCTGGTCAACCAAAATGTACTCCAGGTAGAGAAGATGCAAAATTTAATGGCCAGGGACAAAGCCTTTGGGCTGGGGCATTGCATGCTGAGAGGCATTGGATATGAAACAGATAATCACTTTTATTTTAGGACGTGCCTCGAGGCTCTTTTCATCAGCAGCATTTTTCTAAAAAGCTTTGCTGCTTGACTGTGTATGAAGTTTGCTCTTTTGCTAGCCTGAAAGTGTAAAATAAGATGCAAATGTGTATGAGCCCCCTCCATTGGAATGAGCTGCCCTGATGCACCTTGCTGTTACCAAGGGCTGGCTGTGGATGGCACTTCCATCCACACCACCCCATTTTTCTCAGGAGCAGAGCCTGCTAAATCTCCCAGGGAAGCACCAGCTTTCCAGAAGGGCACACTGTGCTCTGCCTCAGAAAACACAGGCGGCTTCTGGAAACCCATCCCATCCCATCCGGGGTAATGCTGATACCGCAGTAACGTGCAGCTCCTTTCTGCTTTGATTTTTGTGCCTCAGGAGGCACGTCAGGAATCCTGTGACTTTTGATGGCATCAATAAATCAGATACCATGCTGACAGAATTTTACTGGAATGTAAACAGGCATTGAAAATAACAATGTCTGTGGAGTGTTTATTGAGGAACGCCGTGCAGGTACATGGAACGTTCAACTCTGTGTAGGTTTCCTTTCAGTTTTGTTGGTAAGCAGGAGCTGGGATTGTTTTCTGTGTAAATGAAAATGAGTAAAAATATTTATCACAATGACCTTACTTCCCACTTCACTCTGCAAACAGCGTGTTTTCAGTGTTAAGGTAAGACAAGCTCTACCCAATGTAGGGGAAAGGGGAGGAATGTCTCTGTATAGTAGAATTTAGCTGATAAGGGACAATGAATCACCTTTAACTCGGCTCTGCTCAGTAGTAGCTGCTCTGAAGAACTGCAGGCTGGTCATCCTCATCTCATTCCTTCAGTGGGAAAGGTATGGAGCAAATCCTCCCAAAAGACGTTTTCAGGCACTTGAAGAACAGGAAGGTAATTGGGAACAGTCACTGCGGGTTTACCAAGGGGAGATCATGCCTGACCACCCTCATTCCTACTGCAGTGAAATGACTGTATCCATGAATGAGGAGAGAGTAATTGTGTCACTAACCTTAGGCAAAGCTTTTCACACAGTCTCTCCCATATCATCCTTGTAGGCAAACTGGGTGAAAAACTGGGCTGTGTTTTTCAAAGGGTGGGAGTCAAGGCTTCAGGCACTCACTGGTGGCCTGTTATGCTGTGGTTGTCCTTGGGAGTCAATATTAGGGCCAATACTATTTAGCAATTTCGTCAACCATCTGGATGATGGGATGGACACACTCATCAGACTTGCAGATGACATCACGATGAGGGCACAGCTGCTGTTCAGGAGGACCTCAATAACCTGAAGGAAAGGGTTGATTGAAACTTCAAAGTAAAACAGAGACAAACGCCGAGTCCTGCATTTGGAATGCAGTAACCCCGTGGAATGGTACAGGCTGGGGAGCAGCTCGGCAGGGATGACCTGGGGTCCTGGAGAACCTCACAATGAGTCAGGATGTGCTTGTGGTGGTGGCAGCCCATCATGTGCTTGTCTGAGAGCCAGGAGGTTGAGAGGAGCACTGAGTGCCTCCTGTGGGACATGGCAGAGTCACATCTGGAGTACCCTGTGCCTGTGGAGGCTGTGCTATGACCACGTCCTTCTGTCTGCAGCCCCACAAGCTCCGCTGCGTTTCTGCCTCATGGATCCATGCAATTGATCCCTGGCAGCTGGTGGGACGTGGGGGAAGATGATGTGACTCGCTGAGTCAGCATGTTCTGCTCCCTCATCTTGGGTCTCCCTGCAGTGCCCAGGGTACTGTGTTTTACCTGCTCTCCCTTCCTGTGTGTAAGATGACAGCCTTTGGGGAGGGGGTCCCAAACTCATCTTCAAAGTCCAATGCTGTGTCACAGGTTCAGGCTAAGTTCATTTCTGGGAGTAGCCCATATACCCCTTCAATTAGCATAACCAGGGACAAGGGCAGGCAAAGGTCAAGAGAAGTTCAAAATAGCATAACCTCTTTTTTGCTGGTGTTGCCAAATGTTCCTGATCCTGCGAAGCTCTCCAAGCTGGCCTTGCCAGTGTGTTTACCAGACCATTGTAAAAGTCAAAGAACAAGGCCTGGCTTGATACAAGAGAAGTAAGAAATCGAGTGGTTGAGAATAGGTAGCATTGTTGCTTAAAACAGGAGAAATAATTGATTTATGTTATGGTGGCCAATTAGGCTGTAAAGTGAAAAACTCTTAAAGAAACCCTCTGGCTTCAAGGGTTTTTTTTGCTCTGATTTCTACTCAGCAAATAGGGGTACCCCAATAAAGGTCATCAGCTCCAAGAGCGGAATTATTAATTCCTTTCATGCCACTCAGGGCTTGTAAACAGTGTATAATACAGGAAAACAATTGGCACTGTTCACTGAGTGGGCAGAAGAGGGGTCAGGGGGTAAATACTTGTATTGGCAGCAGCTGCTCTTCATAGCTGAGCAGACTTTTGTCCTTTTCATCTTCTTCCAGTTTCCAAAATCTTAGCTGGTTTTTAATCCATATCTTCTTTGCCTTAGCTGAATTGATTTTAGGAGTTTAATGTGTTACCTATCATTATGAAGGTAAAAAGAGCTGGAGGGGAGGGGGTTATGGATAAGAGAGCAAAATCAGCATTGCCGTGTTCATAAAGAGCTGTTCGAATTCTTTTAATATTGAGAGAAATTTTTAAATGCACCTATCCAAGCCCAGGTGTAGGATAATTAGTTGTGCTTTTAAATAGTTACATATAAAAAAATTGAAGTGTGATTTTGAGACTACTACATTATAAATACCTCTGCCAGTAACACAAGGACAGAAATGCTGAGGTGTTGCTTCTCTTGATACCAGAGTCGTGCCATGTCCTGTACTCCGGGCGTGGGATCACCAGGTTCCCAGCAGCACTGGGGAGGACACGAGGGAATTCTGCCTTCAAAGCTGAGCAGCCGGGCAGTGGTGACCGCAGTGTCTGCCTTGGTGAACATATCAGAAATAGTTAAAATACATAATTTCAAGCATAAACTGAAACTGTCCTTCCCAAGCAGAGCTGAGAAATAGTTACACTTTGTTATTGGCAGCCTGTAACATGAACAATCTAAAACTAAAGGACTTGAAAGAATTTGCACTGTCTCTCTCCAAACCCTGCTCAGAAAGCTCTCTTCAGAAGGCACGTGCAATATTTAGTTGCTTTTTGAATGATACTTGATAAACTATTCCAGATGTTGGCAGGTGTAGCTTTCTCCCGAGTGACTGTTGCTCACACAATGGGTTCTCAGTGCCTGCCCTGTGCCATCTGTCCCCCGTGCTGGGCAGTGACCCATGTGTGCCAGAGCAGCAGGTAACCCCTGAGTGACCATCTGCTGAGCGGGGCCTTCAGCCCTCCTGAAAGCCTGAGTTGTGCTCAGCGCTGAATCTACACTGGCTAAATCTTGCCACCCACAGAAGATTAAATGTAACTTTAAGCTGCGTTTATTTCTTGGCTTAATTTGGCTATATGTGAAAGCACGTGTAGCTTTCAATAGAAAAAAGTACAAAACTCTTCCCAGGGATCTGAAATGGCTGAACTGCGTATGAAGAATCCTTTTTAACTTACAAACACATGTATAGTGTGTGAGCTGCTAGCTCCTTTGGAGGGCCAGCAATTCCCACATTAGGGAGTCTAAGGTGGAAAATGGGAAGATGCAAAATCGTTTTTTCCTCTGGGCACACCCCAGACCTGTGCAGCGTACTCTGGATTGTGCCTGTCGGGAAGGTGCAGTCGGCATGTCACGTGCATCTTTCCGAACACAGCGAGATGATAAATGAATGTGTCGATGTTCTAGGCAGTAAACGCCTTGATAATTCACCGGGGAGTAGGACAGGAACGACCCAGGGCATTGCTGAATAAATCTGTGATTGTGTTTGTTGCTGCTCTTGGCTGTGGCTGGTGTTCAGCACACGGAACTAAAGCTGCAGCTTGGAGCAGCTACAGCGAGGAGGCTCCTCGCTGAGGCGCTCAGAGAGGCAGGAAGGCACGGCAGGAGGATTAAGTCGGTGTGGTGCTGTGTCTGCTCTCACGTTCTGTAAAAATGGTCTGCTGAAGTGTTTACATTTGTTTGTGGTTTGCCTAATTAGGGCAGAACTTTGCACTTCCCAGTGTAAATAGTGATCCTCAGGGAACTGCCTCCTGCCAGAGAAATGGGAATTGCAAGAATGTGAAAGGCAGGACTGGGGCTGGCAGCACAGCCTGGCTGTGGGCTGGAGTTGTGCTTCTGGGGCTGTGTTCTGTGGTTAGGAATGTAACTTGTAGTCTGCATTTATTGGGTCTTAAAGCTAAACAGGAGTTACAGAATATATAATTATGTGGGATCTCCCAGCACCAAAATGATGGAGACTGATCTGCTTGACTGTGGTGTTTGTGGTGATGTGCTGAGAGGGGTTGTGGCCTTTTGACAGAGATCAAGCCCCAAAGAATGTATCTTTGGTTTACCTAATCTTGGATTAAAACCGACCCTGTTACTGGGGGATGGGTCTTTCCTGGTTTGGGTCCTGGAAAGGTGGATCCTTCCCAAAACACAGAGGGCATCTGGCATTTGGTTTGGATCACATTCTGATTTTGGGGTTTTTCATTGGCAAACACAGGCAGGAAGTTCTGTTTCTTCTTTCGGCTGTTAGAAAATAAGGCTTTGGAGTGTCTTGTATTTAAAAACACTTGTTTTTGATGCTGCTCCAGATCAAATACCAGCATATTTCCTGCCTTTGGAAGAAGATCTCTTCCTATCCTGAATCCTTTAAAAGTGCAGTGGACACAGATGGGAGATCATCATGTCCTTTCATTCCACAGTAATGGTCTGAATGCAGTCTAAAGCTGATGTAATCCAGAATTTCTTTATGCTGGAAGTTGTTCTGAATTGATATTCTCAAACCATCACAAGTTACAGATTACCAATATAACTGCTTGGAAAAGTATATCTGTAGATAATGTGGACAAGATAGACGTATCTCAAAAGAGGGAAGGCTGATGCTGTTAAAAATTACCTGCTTCTAAAGCAGCTTCCTCAGGTGACCAAAGACAAGCACATTCAACTTAAGTGTAAATGAAGGTTTTCAAATAAAAACTTCTTGGTAACATGCACATCACATCTTTCTCATTTTCACTTTCCCATTACCTACAGATGTGGAGCAGATGAGTTCCTCCTCTCCTGTTCTCCCTATGAACTCCATGGGCAGTAAGTACTCCTTTTCTTGCCACATGATAAGGTGGAATTTCTCATTCTGAGATAATCCAAAGATGTGAAATGATATTCCATGTAGACTTCAAGAAGTTTTAGAGCTAATGCTTAATCATGAAAGTGGAGTTTGCATAGGTGAGAGCTGATGAGGGGTATTTTTCACAAAAGTAGCACAGACCAGGTCTGTACGTTATTATTTACACCAGCAGAATGCAGGTTAAGATCCTTTGTCACCAGAGGTATCTCAGGGAAGTAGATCCCTCTCTGTGAGTGATATAAACCCCTGAGGTGATGGTAAATTATGTTGACAGGGAAGTATTTATCTGTGGTGTTTCAGTATTAAACTTGGAAATGTAGAGCCTGGAATTCCTCAGGAAGCTGAGAGCAGTGGGTGAAATCCTCTTCAATTTTATGGTAATTCTGGGCCTGTAACTTTTGAGACTTTGAAAATCTGAGCTGCTGGACACCTAAAAAAAAGGAATTCAGAATTCCTTCTTAACGCTCCATCTAGTGGCCTCTGCTGTGCGGAGGGACCAGTCGATGGGATCCACTAGATGGCAACAGGCCCCTGTCAGACTGGTGGGACTGGGAAACCGTGTCCTTAACAGAGGGCTCAGCCTCTGCAAACCCCTCATTCAGAGCAACTTCTCGTCTCACTGTTTGGGAACTATGTGGATTTTTCAAATCTGAAATTTCAATCAGACAGCTCATTTCAGAAATAATGCTCAGATGTTCAAGCTGCTAAAAGCCCTCCAGGGCCAGGACATTATCCCTTCCACGTGCCATCGTGCTGGTGGACTTGCACTTTTACTGGGGAACTTGGGGGAACTGTGGTTCCTCTACAGTGGGAATATGTGGTTCCTTCCTTTGTAATGAGAACAGCCGTGTGGAATGCAGGGATGGCAGGTCCCGAGTTGTAAATGTCTGTGCAGTTATTTGCCTGTTGATTAATAAAACACACCTTTGTAGGCATCTAGCCAGGTGTTCATGCAGTTGATCATTTTTAGATGGAAACAGGTAATTCCACATGCATATGTAGAATAAATTGTCATTTAGAGATGTGTAGGTTATGATGATTTATTGGCTAATATTCTGTTGAGCCTTTGTGGCCTGACATAGCTTTACTGCATTCAGGCCCCTCCTGCATTAAAGGGAATTAAAACAAAACTGAATTTTCCACAGTATTCTCCCAGAATGTATCTGCCAATACTAAGAGCAAAGCTGTCCAGCATGAGCTGAATGACCCTCTTTTCCCCTTAAACAACTGTATGTTATTGCTACTCTGAGTTTGTCTGGCCACAGCTTTCATGTGTTATCTTTCGCTAAACTGAAAAATGCTTGTCAAACATCTGTTCCCTATGAAGATATTTATATAAACTTTTGATAAACTAAATAAACTGAGCTCCTTGAGTTCTTTTGATGTCTTCCTGTCTTTGGATCCCCCCATCAGTGCTGGTGGGCACCCGGTGGGCAGCGGGGTCCCTGAAGTGCTGAAGGCCTGCTGGAGCCTCCAGTATGGACAGATGAGCCCTGGCAGTTCCTGCTGGGGCAGATCCCAGAGCTCTCCAGCCCCAGCTGTCCCACGTCCGTAGTGGCAGCACTGAATGTGCTGGAGCTCAGCATCACCCTGATGTGCTCCGGGGCAGGCGCATCCGTGGGGTGGGCTCTGTAGGGAGCAAACAGGTGGTGCCAGAAACATCTAAAACTTCCCAAGCATGGATTTAAAAACATTCTGAACATGCCTGCTAACCTGTGTTCCCTTAGTAAGTTTTTTCCCTTGCTGTCTCATTACCAAACATGATTAAAACAAAAAAAAAAAAAAAATCTTGAGGATTTTTTTTACAGCAGAGTAGGAAAATGAATTCTTAAGCTTATTTGTGCATCCACAGTCTTTAAGATCTGTGGAGTGTCTGCTGAAGCCTTTGGCTTGTTGTGCATTGGCAAACAGGGTGATGGCCCCTTTACTGTAGTTTTCCCTGTTTGTCTGAAATGTCTTAAGAGTAATTGCAGTGAATTATTTTCACATGTCCTTGCAGTAAAGATGAACACCTCTGTCAGGACTTCTGTATTTTGTACTTTCACACAAGTGTACGTGGGGGAAATCAGTTGGCTGAAATGTCTGTTTGAAATAATGCACAAGTACTTTCTTGTACATCATGTAAGATGTCGCTGGAAAAAATCCAAATTGTGCACTCTCACTTCCGAGGGAGCCTGCCAAGCATGCTGAAAAATTTGAGATTTCAAAGGCAAAATGTCAAACTGCATAAAAAATGAGTCATTCTCGTTTTGATAATGTTAAAACAATTTGGCAGCCGTTCTTTCGGGCTGTTCACTGTTACATTACTGTAGTAAATTCCCTCTATCAAAGCACCACGCTTACCCAGGGTGTCGGTGGAAGTGCTCGCTTGGGGTGACTGAACAGAGCCCTTCGCTGTCAGGCTCAGGGAGAGGGGAGATTTTTTCATAAAGCTCCACCTTTGCAAAGTTCAGTCTGTGAGCGTTGAACTCGGTGGAGCTGTTCCTGTGTAAGACTGAACAAGTTCAAGTCTTTTAGCAGAACAAGCACACAGATTTATTTTGACTATTCACCAAACTGGAGTTTAGAAGTCATTAGTGAGTTGTTCTGACTTGAACTGTACAGCGAGCTGAGGGAGATGGCTCCTGTGGGATATCAGCAGAGCGTGCCTGAACAGGCTGCTTCAGAATAAGCCTGTAAACAACTGGAGGAGGAAACAAAGCATAAGAGAAGTGCTTGGACCCTCTACTGCACAGGGAATTGACTGATACCACTGCTGAGCAGAACGGGATCCACCATCCCTGGTCTGAGCGGCCCCTCCTCAGAGTATGGGGGCAACACAGGGGCCTCCTGTCTTTACTGCATTGCACTGCCCCGTGACAGTGGCATTCCTGGGCACAGATATTCATGGCAGTCATTAAAAAATACTTGGAGGGCAGCTCGAGAGGTTGCTCTTCTGTCTCAAGGCAGTGTCAGTTGTGTCTGTCCTGCAGACAGATGTGTGTGCTCCTCCCTGCAGGGCAGGAGGGTCCCTGCCTGCCCCAGGCAGTCAGCCCCAGCTCCTAAACCTGCCCACCACAGCCATGGAGAACGTTCTCTGCAGCAGCACCTTCAGTCAGTGGCTGTTTTCTGCCTTGCTCTGTCCCATTCCTAGCCTGTCAATCCAAAGCCCCACAGCCTCAGTCCTTTCTCATCTCACTGGTCACTTTGCAGGACCCAGTGCTGTTCCACAGCTGGGCTCACTTAGGAGGAAGTTTCATTTCCTATCACCAGGTAAAGCTGTAGGTTTACACTTTACTGAACGTGAGATATTTACCAACTGGGTGTAACTTTTATTAAAATTGAGTTGGTTCCTCACCTGTTCTGCCCCTTCAAAAATCCCTGTGCAGTTCTGAAGTTACATAATGCTTTTAGCACTCCCTTGCTCGTGAAGGACCTGGATGATGTGTCTTGAACCTCTGGTGGGATAACGGCACAGCCATAGACCTGCCTTACATGGTTTTGGGAAGCAGAACTTGGATACAAGCACTTCTTTGGCAAAACTGTTGCTTTTCTTGCCAGAAAACTGCCCAGGCCATATGAGCTTGTATGGCCTTGGCTGTATGAGGCTGGTCCTTGGCTGGCTGGTCCGCAGTTTGCATTCATTGATCAGTGAGTTGATAGAAATGAAAACCCACCGACAGCAATGAATGTTGATTGCAGCCATGAGGTGCTGAAGATGCTGCTCTGCTGGGACGGTGTGGTCACATGGAACAGTCCCTTTGCAGTCATCTTGGCCTCAGGATGTACAGCTGTTTCAGGGCTCCTCGGAGTCTCGGTGGTTCTGGCAAGCACACTTGGACTGGGAGAGTTAGTAGAATCTTCTGTAGAAACTACATTAAGATAAACTGCCCTTTTTTTTGGTAAAGGTGATTATTTTTGCTTGGTTAATCTACTTCTACTACAGATTTTTGCAGTTGGGAACACCTGGTTTGAAGTTTATGGTTCTTGACTCTGTGTACCAAGGGCTTGAAATGGCACATTCTAAATTCTTAAGAAGCACAATGTTTTCGAACTCAGTGAGGGCTGGGCCTCATCCCAGGAGTATTCACAGTACACCAGGATGAGACATCCTGCTTGAGAGCATTTATCATGCCCTCCCTGAGGCTGCTGCTTGGCTATCGAAAGAACCACCACCCCACCACCATCACTGAGGTACCCACGGCTCTTGACGAGTAGTTCATCACTTCGAGCAGCTGTTTCAGATGCTGAACTCTGCGTGGTTCAAGATTTGTCAGACCTCCTGGATGGCAGGAAGGCTCTGATAGTGGAAGTAACTACCAGCTGAACCACCTTCTCCCGACAGGAAGGCCTGTTTGATATTTTCATGCCCCTTGGTCATTTGATAGATGCACATAAAGATGCCAGGTGTGCTTGGAGGGAACAGCCTGAAGTTTCAACAGCTTGTGCTTTCTCTTGGGCCTCAGGTATCTCTTTTGTTAATCCTGCCCATCTGTGACTGTATACAGAAGCAGAATCACCCATGTTACAAGATCTCCTTGTAGAGCAGCTCAAGACAACATTCCCTGGCATGTGCTTTGGGTGTTTCATGGGTCCTGCAGTCCTGTGGGGGCAAAACCAGTGCCTGCACCCTCTGAAGCCACAGGCTCCCAGAGCCCACAGCCCTACACCCGATCCCCCAGCTGGGGTGGAGAAGGTTCCACGCAGGTAGCACTGAGGTGCCCCAGTACTTGGCTTTCTGTTCCTTTCAAAAGGAGGGTGTTTCCTTGCTTGCCTGGCTGGGAAGCGACAGCCGGAGCTGTGGGAGCAGCTGGGCCTGGAGCCGGTCCTCGCCCGGCGTTCCCGGTGAGCAGCTGCTGAAATCGAGCGCAGGTTCCTGGGAGCAAATGAACTGACATTCCAAAGCTTTTTCCAGTGAAGCTCAAGTTGCCAGCCCAAATGGAAACGAGGTTTCCCTCCTGATCTGGCCTGTATTCTGCTATTTTGAACATACACCATGCTCAGATTTGTTTCCAAGTGTACCATATGGTGCGGATATGGTCCTGCTTTTGTGCTGCCCATACAAAACCTTCCACTGCTCTCATACTCTGTTCTGTGGAAATTCTGCTCTAGTATAAAGTTTTAATTTTTTTTTTAAAGAGAAAACAAACATTTCTTATTCACCAATTCACTTTTAGAGAAAGTAGAACTGGAAAAACTCAACCTCCGTAGCTCTTAATATAATCTGTAAATCATGACCTGTTAATGGCAACCACATGTGAAATCTCTGAAGGTTCAGGCTTTCCATTCAACAGAGGGTTTGTGATAAACCTCAAGGTACAGTCAACGGTCGATGGTTTTTTCTAGTTCTCAAACTCACCGACAGCGTTGAATGTTCACTGAAGCTATCCAAAGATGGCTGTATACATGCACTGTACATATTTTCCATGCATATGTTTTCCATAGACTGCCCGTGGAAACACTGCTGAGGACTGCACATTCTTTATTGTAAAGTCTTAAACTGAAAAGTATTTTAATTACGACATGGAACCACAAGGACTAATGAATTGCAGAAGTGTAACACTGGTTATGGACGCTGAGTTGACTTAGTGTTCCTTAAAACAGCTTTGAATATACCAGAATTGCAGTTGTGGAAAAGCCTTTCCTCCTGTGGATATCCATATTCTCAATAGCTGCAACTAAGGGTGTTTATACTGATTCAGATTTCTTTATAAAGTTCACTTAAAAAAAAATAAAGTTATGGGGGCACCTATAACTTCAAACCAACAGAAGTGAGAGCAGGGGATCTACTTCTTAAAGGAGTACATAATGTTTGTCTCTGTATTTCTACAGCTCCTGTCCCCCCCCCTTCTTTTCCCTGAAAAGAGGAAAATGGGATTTATTATCTTTAAGTCTCTATATTGGATCTAATTATCTCCACCTTTTCCACCTGGCTTGCATGGTTTGAGAGAGGAATTATTTGCAGTTTGTTTGTTAAAAATTAAATCTGCTGCTGTATCTGAAATAAATTTACTGTGACTGAAGTGGAGCCTACAGAGTCCATGGGGATAATTTACAGTTACATTCCAGAGAGCTGCTTTAAATTCGGAGAATTTTCTCTTGTTGTAGGGATAATAAGTGTCTCTCTGAATATCCTGAGCTAATACATGTAACTTAACAGTAAGTGTATTGTCTAATAAAGTACTTGAAGCAATCTCGCTCGAGGAATACAGGCTGTAGTCTGCACTTAAACTGATTGATTTTAATGGTATCATTAAACATCAACTGATACTGAGAATCAAAAGAATTCTCCGAAAATTAGTCTCACCTTTTTCTTGCCGTCTTTTGGAGTAGGAGCTGGTGGAAAGAACAAAGACAGTTTGAATTAATCACAAGCAGTGCTCAGCCTCGAGTGTTAAGCCTCAGGAGTGTCCCAGAGTGGAGGGTGACTACATGTGGTAGGTATAACATAAATCAAGGAAACTGAGTTCAAGTGAAGCATGAAATTTTGGTTTTAACAAACCAAAACAGTGTGTTTATATTTAAACTCCACTATGAGAGAGGCTTTTTTCTCAGTTCACTACTTCTTCCTTCTTTTATACCTCCACTGACCTTTGAGGCGGTAACTTTCATCTTCTCCTTTCATGATTTTCGAGCTTGAATTTCTTCTGAATGTTAAAAACAAACTGTACATGTTATTTCTATATCCTGGCTGTACACTCCTTCCCCCTTGCAAAGTTCAAAGCTCTCCATCAAGCTAGATTTTTGGACAGATTCTGAAATGATAAAACAGTTCTCTGGAAACACTAAGTGGGCAATATGTGCAAGGCGCACTCTAAAAGTTATGATCTGCACTGAACCTTAACATACCTTCCTCTCAGACCTCTTTTGCTTAGGAAGCACCAAAACCAGCCCCGAGCTGACAGCTGCCCACCTCTATTGTTATTGCTTAATTATTATTTTCTGTCATGAAACAAGCATTAGGTGGGCCTGACCCCTCCCCAGCTGCTGGAGGCAGGGGGCCATGGGGCCGGGGTCCCTTAAAGCCCGACTCTGTTAGTTCTGTGTGTGGAATGCCTTGTAAACTGGGATCCCTGTGAGCTCACCAGTGTAATGGCACCAGTCAGGGAGGCAGTGACTGCTGCCTAGACCTTTACAATGAAAATATTGTACATTCACAGCATGCAGGGTTTTCTTTCAACTTGCAGTAGAGAGAGTGGATTTCTGTACAAAGAAAATGGTTTCCTCAAAATCTGCATACAAACCCTGAAACACAGAGGTTAAACCTGGTAACTCGAGCACAGGACAGAATTCAGTTAATTTTGTGGATGTCTCTGGTGCTCTGGGTATTTATGGCGCCTGAACAATTCTTACACCCTAATTCAATCACTCTATTAGCTCCTCACAGTAAGGCTTTTATTTATAGCAGGGCAGGAATCCCAGCAGCACTGCCCTAAAGTATCACTAAATAAATTTAACATATGCATCTGGTAGTAAAGCAGCTTCCCTTTCTCTCCCACCCCCTGTGCTGTAGCTATGACTCTCACAAGGGAGGTGTGCGACCCCAGAGATGGAAATCGGGGCCAGGACTCTGCTCACAGCATGGCAGTGTCTCACTGCCTGCCTGGAGCATCCATGTAAATGCCATGTGCAAGCACGTCTGCTTTGTCCTGGAACAAGCTTTAACTGTAATATAAAAATGTGTTTTTTTGTCAAGGTAAATGACTTCAGCAGGGTAAGCATACAAATACACCTTGGGGAGACACAAGGATGGGATTGCTGGCAGTAATTTTAGATATTGCTGTTTCATTGAAATTTGGGTGCTTAAGTAGCAATGCCATGGCCAAACACTTCAGATTCAACAGTCTTCTACAATTACCACTGGGGATTATTCTTAACAGTCTGACACTTGACAAGTCTTGGGACTACAGGAAATCAGGGACAAAGTTACCAGTCTGTTCCATTTGCCCCTTTAGGACGTAGTGCTGTGGTAGTGATCCTAGAGAAAATAAATGCTGAGCTCTTCTGGGACCTGAGAGAAATGCTAATACCAGTTTCCAGTGATTTATGGAGGACTTATCAAGTCCTTTTGATCTCATTCTGAGTTGACAAGCTTGCTTGTGGATGCAACATACCCTGGACTTTTGCAAGGTGTTTGACTTAATACCGAATGACAATTTAAACTGGTATGATACAGATTTGCTGTGGCAAATGTTAAAAGGATTAACAAATGACAAACGGGGAGGTCTCAGTGCAATTCCAAGTGGGAACCTGATCCAGCTGGCGCAGCCTTGGACTGTTGGCCACGTCCTAAAGCATTGCAGTTACTGGCCTGGGAGAAATGGAGTATCCCATTTTAGCAGATCTGGGGTTTTTTTAGACAGAAAAGTGAGACAAATTTGGATCTCTAGATAAATCAAGTGTAAATGAACGCTTTAGTACAGTCAAATGCAAAGTTACATGTTTGGGAACAAGGAATACAGACCATGTGTGAGGATAAAGGACTCGGCCCCATGAAGCAGTACTTGCCACGGAGATAATTAACTGCATGTGTGTGCACAATCTGAGTCTTCCTACTGTGCAAACAATGAAATGTTGAACAGGAACAGAGGCTGGTGCATCTGCATTTAGTTCTCCTGAAATGATACTTAATCCAGTTCTGGCACAGGCTGCCCTAAAGACATCACTGAGCTGAACAGGTTTCTGAAAGGATGAGTGGAGAGCAATTAAATAATCAGGAAGACTGTCACCAGTAAAATAGAGTTCTCTGAGGTAAACCAGCGAAGGCTTAGGGGTTCTGTCCTGTTTGTTAATATCTTCACCTGCACAAATGAGCCACTTAGAGCACAGCAACCCTGGGCTTGGGAATGAGTCTGTCTTCACGGAGGAAGCAGAACCTTGGCAGTGGGTGTTAGCAGGGAAAAATGACTCTTCAGAAACTCGAGGTATGAACTTCTGTTTCAAGAGCATATGAAGGACTGGGAAATTTTTTTTACTTACAGGGATGTGATTTTGCAACAAAAGTATACTAGACATTCCTTAGTTTGAAAAATTTTAGACTAAGGCTCAGCAAGTCATTTTAGCAGAAAAGCAAAATTATTTTGGTTTTGCCAAACATGATAATATTTTAAAATAAGGCATTTGTCAGTGAGCTAGTCTGGATGTTCTTGCAATCTGACAACCCAGGCTGAGTAATGAGATGCCATGTATTTTTTTAAGTGCCTTACTGCACTCTTTCTGAGCCATTAAAATGGTGAAATAGTTGTATTTTTTAAGCACAACTTGTTTTATCTCTCTAGAACACACACACAAGCTCTCAGAATCAAACCGTTCATCTCCTGTAACTTGCTAAAGGAAGTTTGTGTCAAATTTGCTTGTAGTGAGAAGGGCAGTGGGGGCTGGAAGACATGACCATGGGCAGGAGCTTCCTTGCTGACCTACTTACCCAGGAGTGATTGCCCTGGATTAGACTCCAGCTCGCTGTCCTGTCTCCAGGACTGTTTCTGTGCACGGGGAAGGGATTGCACACACGATGACTCGAGCCCTGTCTGCCTCTACACCCCGTTTCCTGAGCACAGCCTCACCCAGGCAGGCTGGGGAGGGGATAAGGAGCTTCTTCAGGACTGTAACAGCTTCCCAGCACCCCGAGGGTGGTGCAAGGGATGTTGTTGTGAGCAGACCCAGCAGGGATGGGTTTGGAGAAGGCTGCATTTGTGAGCTGTTTGTACCTGCAGGGAACAAAACTGACCTCGGCCCTGGATGTCTCATCCCATTTCACAGAACTTCAGAAATTGTCTTTGTTGGGAAAAACTACCTTGATGTTTGGGACCACTTTTGAATTGCAGCTGTTGGCTGCAATCAATAAAGCAGTTCTGACTCTTAAAATACAGTCAAACCAGTGGCTAATAGATGTTTGGAGGATACAGGGAGGAGAAGCTTGCACACTTCCTGCTAATCATCTCCTGTCTTCCAGACATTTTTCAACACACAGAGACTTCTGGAGACAGGCTTCTGTGCCTTCAGTCACCAGGAATGCATTTTTCTCTTCATGAATTTGCACAGCTTCCCTGTGAACTTTTATCCCGTCTTTTAAGATAACATTTGTTGCCATGAAGATGATTGGCTGTGTTAGATCCATCACTTTTAATGGAGAGGAATCTCAGGTGTCCTCCTGAGGGATTCCTGCAGTTGCACTATGCCCTGGCACATCCGACGCTGGGTAAGCAGCTTTGGGAGATATAAATAACGCTGTCTCTTCTGCTGTATTAAACATGCTCACAGTTCTCCATCACTGCAGTACTGCACTGCTCCAGACCCAGGACACGTTACATTCATTGTGGTGGTGAATTTAGGATAAGTGCTTCTTCAGAAGATCCTCCTGTGCTCACTGTTCTTGGCTGGTAACTCTATGTCTGTGAAGATCAAAAGATTTCCCATTAGCTGTGAATTCAGGCACAGTTCCTGTGCCTTGGTTTCGGGAAGGAGAGAGATGATCCTAACTGCAGATGATTCTGTTACCGAGATTGTTTTCTGCCTTTTAGCATTTTAGAGATTGCTGGCAGAGTCATCAGTCTGACAGTCTTCACCAAAATTAGTTCTGCTGTTGCAGGGAGTTGCCTTGTTGTGCTGAGGTTGGAACGAGCTGGACTTGGCCAGTCTCTGCCAGGGCAGGGAGGGCAGAAGCACCGTGGGTTCTCCTGCCGGTCCCAAAGGTCAGACTGATCCCCTTGGTACTGCTTCTGAGATGTGTAATGTAGCTGGAGATGAGAATGGCTTTGGCATCAAGGTCTCCTTCGGTTTGGTGAGGCAGTGCCACCGTGCCCGTTGTGTGGGCTCATCCCGAGCGCCACGCCCGCCCCAGGGTGTGTGTTTTACGGCATCATTTCAGTTTTCCCAAGCGAGATACTGAAGACATGCCCAGAACCTGCACGTGCAGCGGGTAAATGGGGAAAATATACTGCAGAGTAATGGGGAGAGAAACTGGAGGTGTTTGTTTATATGGGTTGATCTCTAGACTATATACTAAAGTATGATCCCTGCTGCATAAGGAAAGGTACATTCCTGAGCAGGATGTTTCAGAGATGGCTTCCCGGGAGTCCAGACCAGGGACATGACTCCAACTGAATCCCCTGTTCACACACTGATCATATACAACACTACAAAAATATAGATTTTTTTTTTTTTCATATGCTAACTGGGACTTTTATATTTAATTCATTGTTTGAAATATTAGCAATTCCAGGTGGATAAAGCTTAGGTTATCTGCTTGGGAAGCTGCATGCATGGAGAGTGATCCAGTGAAGGATTTGCTTTTCATAATCATAATGTCTTCTGATTCGTTGGTAACTGCCCCTTTGAAGATAATTGGTTCCTGTTTTTCAGCTTTATAATCCAGCAATTCTCATCTGTTAAGACTTCAAGATTTGGAGTTCTTCTCAAAAGAAACACCTGTAAAATCTCACTTTTTGGCTCCGTTTTGGCAGTGTGGCACCTCCAGGTCAGTTTTACGCTGCCATCTTGTAAGACTCCATTTCATGATACACTCACTGCCCAATAACTGTAAATAACTGAAGCAAAGAAAATGACATTACAATGACATTGTAATGAGCAGAAAAAACACAGGTGAGGTTCCATTCTCCCCATCCTCCTGCTCCTCCCAGAGGTTATGAGATCTCTTATCCCTTCCCAGCATTATTCTTTCCACGCATGTGTCTTCCTCGTGAGCTGAACGTGTGCATAGAGAACAAGTGCTGATCTCACTGAGCCTCTGCAGGATCCTGGCTCCTGTCTCCTGGCTGTGGTTACTCCCGTTCAGCCATGGCAGTACCACAAAGCCTTGATGTCTGTGCTCTGTGCTGTCAGGGAAACACGTCATCACACCCTACACACGATGAATGTGGTCCCACGCACACGATGGATGGACTTCCACTCTGTTTCGTTGGTGTTTGTTCCCATTTTCACACCAAATTCGTTCAGCCCAGTTTACAAATGATCTGAATGTGCCTTGATCACACAGCGCTGGCTTCAGAGTTTCAACCGTGTTTCTGTGGGACTTCCCTCCCATTGCTCTGTGTGCGGCTCAGCCAGAGCAGAACATCTTTAAATGTTCTTCAGGTGTTAAAATTTAAAATAGAAGTGTCTTCAAAGACGCTTGTAGAACAACTAACTGTGATTTGGGGGAAAAAAAAAGAGGCGGTCTCTTCTATCTGGTTACCAGGCAAATATTCCGTTGGAAGAAAGACTTCCTCCCCCGCCTCTTATATATTTAATTTCTTTGCTTTTGTGTGCTTTTAAATATTGGATGGATATGGATATGACCCCCAGGTGAGCAGGACTCAGCCATTCTTCTCTGAATTATACATTTAGTCTATTTGAATGCAGCCATCATGTGAAACAAAAAGGAGAAAATGTACTTATGTTCATTTAGAAGAATGATCTTTGGATAACGTCACCCAAATATTGCCGGGTTTTATCCTGCCTATAAAATAAATTGGTCCCAGTGTGCTGTGAGATGCACATAAAAGTTTGAATATGAAAGTAGTATAAAATTCAGATGAGTTGGTAGAACTGGCTTTAGAATTTTGAAAAAATGAGAACAGATTTCCTAAGTATGATGTATGAGGGAGGGATGTACCGCAGATTTTAGTTTGTGAATCTCAATCTATTGGCATTTTTTCTTTTTTTTTGTGGTGTTTCTCCTGCTGTTTGAGCCTTTTGTCCTGGGGTGTGATGAGAGCACAAGTGTTCCAGATGTGCTCTGTACCCCAACATGATGAGCCACAGAGACTAATGATGACGATAATGCCCAGGTCTGGCCTTGGAATTGTGGGTTCTGCAATCACTTCCGTATTTTTATAGTTTTAGCACTGAACTCATTGGTGTTTAGAAAATAGTTTCTAATATTTTAAGATGCACCTTCTGCCTTTCCCTCTCCCCAACACTTACACTAACAAGAGAGGGGTTTGCATGATATCTGTTCCAGTAATTGGTTTCTACCGGAACAATTAAGAGCTGTGAGAAGAGAGGAAATTTGTCATAAAATGTTCCAAATGGAAATCTGCTTTTATGTGGTTTCAGAATGACAACCCAGCAGGCATAGGTGGATGTGCTGTAAAGTGTCAGGATCCTTATCCTCAGTAAACAGGTGGGTCCGGGAGGGACGTCTGGATCTGGGCAATCCACACCAGCTCTCCTCCCTGGGCACCACAGAGCTCACACAGATACAAACAAAACACGCTCACTCAAATATTTCTGTATGTTCTTCTTTTCCAAAGTGGACTTTGTGGAAATATTGCATCTACCCACTGGTTACTGAGGGTAAAAAATGAATTAAATAGGGCAAACAAAGCTGCAGCTAAGCCATTATGTATTTCAGATTGCTTAGTAGTTGCCATGTGGACCAAATGCTTTAGATTATAAGGCATAAGCCTTTCAGAACCTTAAGTTATTTTAAAATTAAATGGATGACAGGCACAGGTCTGCTGCATGGATTTGATTTTCTTTGTCTTAGCAGAAGTAGTAAGCAATGTCTGTAAGTATCTAATAAAGCTATTTTTTGCTATTACAGAGATGTTTGCTATGAGAAACAGAACTGAGACAGGACCACATTTTCAATAAAACAAATTGAACAGATTCTCAGAAATCTAGGTCACAGTAACAGATGACCTATACATGGTCCTAGTTTTTGATGCAACTGTCTAATCTGCTCTGAGAGTACTAGCCAGACATCATTCCTAATTGACCTTGATATTCAGTGAACAGAAAGAAAGCTAAAGCCACATGATATTTAAATCTTTAGCAGAAAAAAAATATATGGCAAACTTGAACACATTCTGTTTTATAACCAGAAATCTTTTTAATGCGAACCTTGTCTGCAAACGTGTTGATCATCTTAAAAATCTGAATTTGAGGCTCCACCTAAAGAAATAAATCTGACTACCAAGAGCTGTTCATAACGCCCAGTTCCAGGGGAGGGTTTTGTGTCCCCACATACCCACACTCCGTAACGCCCTGTTGGGCTCCCCTCAGCCTCTCCCGGGCAGGCCCAGCGTTCTCTGGCAAGGTGGGAGCTCTCCCTGCCCGGACCTGGGGGGCTCAGCACGAGCCCTTGGGGACCCAGCTCTGGTTATGTAAATGGAGCTGCTGCCACTCCGAGGCACTGTGTGCGTGCAGCTGGAAATGTTAATATGGGAGACTGGGAATTGCAGCGTGGTGAAACCCTGACCACCTCTGCTCATAGCCCAGACGGATCCTTTTTGGTCATGACATCAGGCTCAAGATGCAGCGTTATTTACAGAGGCACTGCGGATGGCACACGAGAGGAGAGGAACATCCACTCCTGTGCTGAATTAATTATGGTCAAAGCCCAAAAGAAACGAAGTAGGAAAGCCTTGAATGTCATATGACAAGGTGTTTTTCAAGAAAACTAAAAACTGATTTAGGTTAGCAAATGAAGAACCGGTGCCTGTACTGCTGGAAGGTTTGGGATGGATAACGTATGGCTTGCTGGACCAGTTCCCTTTCACTCTGCCTGTACTGGGCAGGCAGTGGCTGTGTCACCGCAGGGGCTCACCGTGCCTGGGCGGGAGCCACATCTGAGCACACGGCCCCTGTCACCCGTGTGCCAGAGCAGCTGGAGCTGCACTGCCAAGCAGCCTCGTGTGAGCCCAGGGCAGCGCTCTGGGCGGGCACGTTCCTGCTCCGCGTGCCCGTCCAGCCCGCCCGCCGCGTTCCCCTGCCCTTAATCACAGCTTGGCATCCCAGCCCAGACTGTCTGGCCTTTCCGAGGGAAACACGGGTTAACCGCGGCTCTGAGTAACCCAAACTGGGTAGGATCCCAAAGCAGGAATGGTGGGAAGGGACCTGCTACTGGGCGGCAGAATTCCCGCTCCCAGGCTTCTTGCAATATTCATTCGCGCACATCTGCGTTTAGGTGGCACAATCAGCTGCTAATGCGGGAGGGTTCTTGGGTTTGAGATGCAGCACTCGGCACTTGGAAACGTGCAGTTTTACCCAGGTCATTCCTGGCAGTTGGGTTCATTTCTTTGTGTTACAGCTCAGGGCAGCTGCAGATGGTTTGAGCTTCTCTCAGGCAGAACAGGGAGAGCAGGAATGACTGAAGTCTGTTTGAAAAGGTGATGTCACCAGTCTGTATGTCCATGGTGCTTCTTAGGGAAACACATGCTTCCATGTTACCCTTAACATCAAAACACCCAACTGTTGTCTTTTGAGTTTTTAACGTTTGAAACTGTTGAGTGCTATTAATCAATGCTGTGGGTTTGAAACGATTACAGCATCTGCTGGCTATTATTAAGATAAAATGAAATTCTTAGGATTCCACATTTTTTGTTAAATTGCCAAGTCTATTGTGAGATCTCAGCATACCTGACACATTTTTATTGGCAACCAACCCTGTAATGCAATACTGTATATTAATGGTGGGATTATACACTGCAACTTCCAAGGCTGTTAGTGGTTCAGGCTTTCTAAGCTTTCCCTTGGAACAGCCATAACTGGACTTGGAGAAACTGACTTTGGAATTATCTGTTACTTCTATGTGCAGTTTAAATAAACCCTGACCACATAAGAAGAGCCATCAACATCCTTTTCTTATGTGCCTGACGGGATTATTCCCATGTCCAGGCTGAGTCTGCGGATGTTGTCGGGGGCAGGTTATGCCCAGACATTTCTCTTATGGCTGTTTTGATTAGGTAGAAGTTCTTTTTGCCAACCTATAATATTCTGGTTTGCATTCAAAACTATCTGCTTAACAGGTACCCAAACTCTTACAATGCAATTGCAAGGACAAAATTGAACTTTTCAGTACATTTTTTTTTAAGGCAGCACTTTCAAGGGGTAGGTTTTAAAGTCAGCATCTAGGTGAATTAGCAGTCTTACAGGTAACAGAAAAGTTGCTGTATTTTAAGAAAACCGTGGTATTTCATCTAAAAGTGCTTTGTAGATAAAGCCATCAATATCCTTACATTTATTAAAAATAATAATATTTTTGTCCAAAGGCTTATTTAAGCTAGGTCCTTGTGGGTTTGTCAGTACCAGCAAGAAAAAAAAATCAAAATAGCTTGATTGTAATCTAGCCTGATTCTTATCACCTAAGTTTTACTGAGAAGTAATACACCCAAGCCATTGTACTCCATCAGGAGGAGAATTCAAGGAAATTATATAATTACTCAGACAAAACTGACTCCTGTGAAAAGTATTTACATTCACGTTTGTATTTCTAATGTTCCAATATAGCAGGTGAAAATTCTATGAGTTGGCCCCTCACATGAGCGGGTGTTTGTTAATCATACAAGTAGCACCTTTTTTAAGAGTGTTTTGGTTTAGTCATCCAGCCTTTTTTTGTCCTACATTGCTCAAAGGAACAGTGGAAGCAAGTCCATCATCTGTCTTATGGGCTGGTGCAGAGCATCAGCACTGCTCTTCCCATGTGTTTCCCAAATACCTTGGAAAATGGACTGCCCTCACTTTAAAATTCTTCCCCTTTTCCCAGGCTCACGACTGCGTTGATAAAACACGCTTAATATGGCAGCAAACAGCCCAGTGTTTGTTTCTGTGTTCTATGATGCTTTGTATGCAGCTCATAACAAACACGCACATCTCCCAACTGCAATATACAACTCTCACTTTCATTGTTTTTCCCGGGTGAAGAAGAGCCAAGTCATCCCATTCCCGCTGCGGTCGCAGCGACGCTCCCACCTAGAGACACCCTGACGCTGTGTGCCTTGGAGAATTCCAAGAGTCTTAAAACCCCCTTGGTCCAGGTGTTTTATGTGGCACTAAGGTGGTAGGGGAGGGACGATTTATGGAAAAATACAAGAAGAGAGAGGACCAGCCACAAGCCTCCTGCTCTTTGGGTGAGGATTGCCCTGGCCGCGGCGCTGCGCACAGCGAGGGGTTGGCTTCTCAGCTAATAAAACCCGCTGGTTGGGTTTCTAATCTCAATAATTTCTGCTCATTGGCTCCAATCAGCGGATTAAAGCCCAGTCTCTGAGCAGTTCTCATTTTAACTCCAGACTGGGGGGAAAGTAGGGGAAATGGGAGGGACCAGACACTGAGCGCTTGGGTTTTTCTTATTTATTTTGGTGTTTGCCAAGTTGACACAACTGAGCGATGTCCTCCTCCACAGCTGGTACTGGAGCTGCATGGAGTAAATTTACTGAACCTTTTAGGATGAAATCAGCTGTCCAGCCACCACTAAAACAAGTCTATTAGAACACCACCTCATCTCAAGCTAGACATCAGCTGCCTCAGTAACAAATCTCTGCTTTTATAAACACTTCGAGGTTTTCTGTCCTCAAATTCTTTTAATTTCCCCCTCCCCACTCTCCCCAAATTAAAATCTCCAGCCAGATCATACTTCTGCCTTCCAGACCCAGGGCAGCTGAAAAGTAACCATATGGACTTCATGATTTTATGTACTGCGACAATAAAGCTTTTATGACATTCTAGGTGGTTAAAAATGGCAGTCGGGAGCTCTTAAACATGGCACAGGCATGTTGCTGTTCTGAACCGACAGACCTGCCAACAGTGCATCAAAAGCTGTAATTTCCTGTGCAGTGAAGCCCCTATCTCTGCTGCCTCCAGCTTTGTGTCCCAGGGCTTGTGCCTGTGTGCTAACAAATCTCTATTGTCCAGCGGGGCGAATAGTGGCTGGGACCAAAGAATTGCTGTCTGGTTTCTATTCAAATCCAGGTAGTCAGAGATATGAATGGAGTTTCTCGAACAGCCATGTGAATAACCTCTGCTCTGCGTGGAGCTGCAGGCGCTGCCCGGCTGCTCTGCGCCGCGGCTGCGGGGAGCACACCACTTGGAAACACACTTTTAATGCTCCTCGTGGCTTTTAATACTTATTAACTCTTAGACTCTGCTATCTCGCATTCCTGGACAAAACGAGGAGGGTAAATCGTCCCCTTCTCAACTTTCTGAACTTGTGGTGGAATTCTACTCAGAGCTTTCATAAGGGGTTGTTTTTGCTGAGAAAACCATAGGAAAAGTTTATGAAAATTATGTTCTTAGACAATACGAGATTTTTAAGTGTACATTGACCACCTTTTATCATGCACAGAGCCCAAGTGTCGCAGCTAATCACTGCGGAGGGTTTGGGGGGAAAACAAGTTAAATTTCTTTTAGGTATCTTATACAGAACCCATTGTGGGCATCACAGTAAATCACTGCAGACAGTCTGGGGGGCCAAAGACGTTAGATTTCTTCTAGATGTTGTATACAGAGTCCATTGCAAGCATCACAGTTAATCACTGCCGACAGTCTGAGAGCAAATACGTTAAATTTCTTTTAGAACAAGTTACGATAAGAAAAATATCGGGTATGACAGAGCAAGAATTGGAGGAATACTGCACGTGGGGGCTCATTTTATTGCAGTTTTTTTGTATTTTTAATGGGTTTGGTAATTAACGCGAGGATGATGGAATCAAGCCCTGCACGTCCACAGAACCAAATCCCCGACACCGGGGCTGTCTCACCCCTCTCCCACCACCACAACTGTCGCTAAGCTGTCGCCGGTCGCGACAGTGTCCGCGGGCGGGGCAGCCGAGCGCTCGCCCCCGCAGGTGCCACCGGGGCCAGACAAAAGGGGGTCCGGGGGCTCGTCTCCCTCTCGCCGTCCCCGCCCGGGGCTCGGCGGTGCCGGGCGCTGCCGCCGCGGGGCGGGGACGGCGTGTCTGGGGCTGCCCCCCTCCTTTGTGTCCCCGTCTGGCTCAGTTCCTCCCCGCCAGCCCTCGGGCGACACGCGTGTCTGGTTACCGACCCGCACCCGCGAGCAACTTCGGCGCCGCGGAATCGCTCGACTTTCTGCTTCTTCACCGGGGGAGGAGGGAATAGAGGCGAGGGGTGCTGCCTGTGCCCCCCTCCCCCGGTACCGGCGGGGAGCGGCTGCTCCCGCTGCGTTACATCAACGGATATAACATATATCTCTATGTATACAAATGAAAAAAAGCGCTTCTGTTGGAGAACAAAGGAGCACGTGCAGAAATGAGACTGGAAAAATGAAATATAAATAACAATTAAAAAAAAAAAAAAAAAAAAAAAGCCCCGCCGGCGGGTCGGGGCGCAGCGCGACCCCCCCCCCCCGCGGCGGCACCCCCCCCCCCCGCCGGCACTCGGATTAACGCCTTACCTGGCGGGGCGCTCCCGGGGACGGCTCGGCGCTGCGCTGGCTCTCGGCCGAGCTGCGGGCGGCTGCCGGGGCGGAGCGGCGGCCCCTTCGCGGCGCGGGCGGGGCGGGAGCGCGGCCGGACCCTG
>JAYRBT010000038.1:987030-1005421 GCA_036023395.1 Myiotriccus ornatus
GCCGGGCTGAGGGGCCGGGGCGGCTCGGCCGGGCTGAGGGGCCGGGCTCAGGGACCGGGCTCAGGGACCGGGCTGAGGGGCCGGGCTGAGCGGCCAAGGCCCCGCACCTGCCCCGCGCTCACCGCCCCCCGGGCCCCGTGTGCCGCCCGACCCCGCCCCGGCCCCGCCGCGGGGCTGTCAGCCGGCCCCGGCGGGCGGCGGCGGCGGCGGCGGGGCCTGGTCCTGCCGGCCCCCGAGCCTCGGCCGGGCTATGCCCGAGCGGTCCGGGCCGCCGGGAAACTGGGTCACGGGCACGGCCGGGCGACGGCGCGGGGCCGCTTCGTGGTCGCACTTAAAGGCTCCTAAGATGTGTCCCAGAGCGGCTCCAGCGCCTCTGAGGAACGCGGGGGTGCTGGAGAGCCCCGGGGGTGTTCCCTCTGGAGCGGCTGGACTGCCCCCCCAATCCCGTGGGCAAAGCTGCCCTGAGCCACGCGTGACGTCGGGGAGCTTTTCCGTACGGTTTTGTTTCCCTTCCACTTTGTAGCACAGCAAGAAGGACATTGCCGTGTGTTTGGCAGTACAGAAATAAAACGCCTTTAAGCACGTTCTCAATGAGGCCACCTGAGGATGAATGAACTCTACTCCCTCGCTAGTTTCGGTGGTTTGAGACTGACAAAACTCAAAGCTGCTCCCACGAACTTGTACCCTCTAACGGTGCTGGAACAGTGAAACGACACTGGGATGTGTGCAGAATCACACACAGGTGCGCTAACTTTGTTTTTGTCAAGTGTTTTCAGAGGGAACCCGAGGCTGAGAAGTGTGGAGAAATTAATGTCCATGTTCTATTTTCTCTTCTCAATCTCTCCCATGTTTCTTAGTCTCCTTTCTTTGCTTGTTCTCAGTCACTGACCTTTCTTTCTTCTCTGAGAACATTTTGACACAGGCAGACCAAAGAACTAGACACCCTCTTTGGAGGGGAGGTTGGACTGGGTGGCTCCTGAGGTCCCTTCTGACCTACAGTCCTGCACCACGGGGCAGGTTCTTTTTAACACTACATGTGTTTTGCTGCTGTTAAATGCTTTCAGTAACTACTCCTGGTGGTTCTGGGTTCCTCTGCTTTGGCGGCCCAGCAGCCCCAGTGCCCTGGGACAGCGCACACGCACCGGGGCAGCCGCAGGTGACGGATGAAGGGAAGGTGTCCCAGCGGTTCCTGCCCTTTTGCTGGTCAAACTGAACTTGGGTTTGTTGAGTTTTTTGGATGTGCTGTGATGTCACTGGCAGGGATGCAGAGGAGTGAGAGGGGTGGGTCAGAGGGCCCTTGTGGGCATTCTTGACAGGGATTTCTGTAGAATTCCCCCTCAAGGGCTGGATGAATGCATAAATGAATGGAAAGTGAAAATGAAATGAGAAAGCAAATGACAGTTATGTGGAGCTTGTCCAAAAGGAAGCAGTTTGGAAAGAAAAAGAAAAAAAAAGCTTGACATGCTGCCTTAATGGTGACTCAGGCTCGTATCAGTGCCATGCAGCTGCTATTGATGGGGATGAAGAGGTTCCCACCTCCTTGTCATGAGTGTGAAAGAGATAACTCATATCTGCTGTCCATTCTGCCCATAATCAACATTCTGGTAACTTTTCCAGCTCCCAGATAGCTTCCTCTGCCTTGTCTTTCAAAGATTGTCTTTCACTTTTCAAGTCATTTGGTGATTTTAGTGATTCTGCTGAAATGTAGTTGATGCTGCTGTTAAAATACATGTTCTGGTGCTTGCTGAGTTCTGAATGTGTTTCTGACTTAAAAACACACAACATCTCTGATCCTGTTTATGAAAGATAAAAGATAAAACCTTGAGAGTGTGTTTGAGGGTAGTATGGGCTTTACAAGGCTTCTGAACAGCTACAGATCCCATTTATATTTGCAGAAATAATATAAAAGTCCTCAATACGAAGCATAAGGTTTTAGAAAAGTGTTTTGGCACAGTATATAAACACAACCACGTGCCAGTCTCCAGGTGCCTTTTTCTGCCCCCACATCAGAGGTGATCTTCAAATGGCTGAGTCGCTTGAGTATTTTGAGGCTCGTCCTAATTCTACTGCTCTCATTCTCAAAGCACCGGGTCCTGTTCAGTGGGATGTACATTGCAGTTACTGAATTAGAACCGTGTTTCACTAAGCCTATGGAAAACACCATTTCCTATTGGGAAGTGAACGGCTGGAGCAGCCGTGGAGAGCAAGTTCCCCAGGCAAGGGCACTGCGGCCGAGGCCGTTGTGCCACGGCTGTTCCTGCAAGCCGGAGCTGGGCCCTGCAGGACCCTGTCAGTGATGATGGGGCTGGGGGCAGGACGTGGGGATCGACCCAGTTTTCAAACCTTCAGACATTTTACAGTACTGTCACCAGCTTGGTGTTAGATTTTGCTGCATAAAATTTACCCAGATCAAAAGGGAAAAGCAGTGGAGATCTGTTGAGGCAGCTGAAGGAGAGGCAATGATGGTACTCCCTTGTGCTTCTCCCAGTTATTCTGGAATCTTTTCTGGCAGTTCCCATCCTGCAGTCAGGGGGAGGAGGAAAGAAGAATCTTCCAGTGAGTTTGCTGAAATACAGTGTGCTGACTAGACAGGTGAGACCTGGGGCAGATGGGTCTCGTTTCTCTTCATACCTCAAAGCCCAGCATGTGAAGATGTGGGGGGTTAAAGGATAGGACACGTGTCTTTCTCTTCCCCTATGTCATCTTTATTGAGAAACAAAGAGAAATCCAGAGTGTTAATCTGAACCTCCCCTCTTCCACCACCCCAACGTGCAGCACTGCACTGGTTGGACCAGCTAAATTATTTTCTTATCCCTCCCCATTGCTGTTCTCTTCCATTCCTTGGGCACCTTGGACACGTCTGTTGCTGAGTTTATTCAGGCAAGACTGTAAAAAAATTATTTAAGAAAATAGTTTTGAAAAAGTTAATTTGGGTCAAAGAAGGATTAACTGAGGAAATTGTTTCTTTACGTCCTTCTGCTAAGAAGTAAGCAAGGAAGAGCTTGTTGAGCCCATTTTTGAGGTTATTTTGTATGTGCTCTGTCCTTTCAGTAGCTGTCATTTCTTAAATCCATCTAACTAGATGAGGAAGGAAGGAGATTCAGTCTGAGAGCAAATTCAAAGTGAAAAGATTTGGCCAGCGACATGATGAAAGGGATAAGTGTAGGTAGAATGGGATTAAACAGAAGTATTCTTGGTATTGAACACATGGCTCAGAAGCCTCTAACACTCTTTGTAGCCTTATTTGAAACCAACTTTCTTTTGCTTTTGCATGGAAAAGGCAGGATAAAACTAATTTTAAAAAATCAATGTGAAACTGAGCAAGATAGAAATTGTTTGATAGAATTGATAGGCAATCATGAAGCCTCATTCCAAAACATCAGGAGCAGCATCAGGGAAAGACTGTGCCAGAAAGACCAGTTGGATTTGGAGAGGGTGATCCAAAGGAATTGTCAGTGGGGCCGGAGCTGCCCGGTGGCAGCAGCTCTGTGCTGGCACCCTGATGCTGCACAGGGAGAGAGACCTGGCTGCAGCATTCCCCGGTCCATGGTGCAGGGGAGGCAGGGCCAAACAGCAGCGGGTTGCATTCCCATTCCTCTGTGCATGCCGTTTCCTCTCGGCTTTAAAACCTCAGTTTAAAGGAGCAGCCTGTAAAAGTGGAATTCCCTGGGCCTTCCGAAGCGTTCCAGTTACTGCCATGAATGTGTGTTCTGTGTGCACAACAGGACAGTGGTTGGTTCTGTAGTGTGGCACAGAGGCAGTCCCACTCCGGGCTGTGCGAAGCCTGTTGTCCTCACCACTCTGGGAGTGAGGGAATAGCTTGAATTGTCTCACTTGAGGAGTAAACACAAGGGCAAAAGGAAGGCACAAGACCAAAACTGAGTAAGAAGTCGGTAGAAGAGCCAGAAATGGGGTCTGCTAACTCTGTGCAGTATTTGTTGTTTAGGGTATGCTGCCAGTATTAATAACAAAAGAATTGGCTCGGTTTCCACAGTTGGGCTATGAAAAATGCATGTGTGTGTTGCTGCAATCAGGGGAGCGCTGTGCTCCGAGGAGGAGCGCTGCAGGTTAGCACTCCGACAGGGTCCCCGTGGCTGCTGTGCCTCGGTGCCTGTCACCTTCTGTAGTCATCAAGTGGATAAAGAATTTTTGTCATGCTGCTTCATGAATGAAGCCTGTGCTCCTAAGGAGCATAAGAATTAGCTCTGAAGTGTGCATTAGCACAAAACCGAGGATGTTGAAAATCATAGAAACTAAAATATACTCTTACTCCATTTTCCCTTTCCCTTATCCCGACTCTGAGAGGGGACGGAGTCTGGGTTTAGTTTGTCATGCTTTTTTTTTCCACTGGCTGCTGCTAAAATGCTTGGGATTGTGGAGAGCTACCAGCCCTTTGCTTTTAGCATCATTCAAAAACCTTCCATCCATTCTAATATCTTGGTGGTTTTTTTCTTCCTCGTCTTTTTTTAACTACCAAGGAAATTTGCATGAAAATGGAATCATTGTTTCTGAAGAGTTCCATCTGCTCCTGCTGCTTATTCTGGAGCTGAAGTCATAATCCTCCGCTTGTGAAATTTCCCATTGAAGAGATTTTTGGCTTGTTATAGTTTGAGCACAAAATTTCAGAACAGAGGAAATATAGATGCTTCACCTAGAGGAAAAAATAAAAAAGAAAAAGCCTTGGGATGACATCAGAACTGCCAGTGCATCTGCAGTCAATACACTGTAATTCCATAGGGACTGAGAGTAGGAGATAGGACAGTATGAGAGGTGTGAGGGGTTTGGGGTGGGAAAATGCATTTCCTCACAGCGTCAGGGCTTTGGCTGAGGGTAGTGAAGGAATTGTAATTTTCTGGGTGGCTCAGTACATTAGGATTCCTTTCTGTGGAAGGGAAAGGGAGGATTGGTTCGGGGCGACGGGAATGCTCAGACTGGCCAGAAATGAGCCAAGTCCCTCTAAAAGAGCTTTGACCAGAATGGAACTGCCAGGCTTCTTCCAGGGAGGATCCATGAGATGGATATTCATGTAGCCGCTGTCATAGCCCTTTGCCTCCTTCAGAGGAATATTCTGCAAACAAGAACAGGATTTTGTTGTAATTCCTTCTCTTCCTGGCATTTACGTGTTTACTTACATTGATGTGCAATGCTGAATGCTCGTGTGTGTCTGTGTGTAAGTGCTGGACACATCCTTGCAGTGGAAGCAGTAGGAAACGGAGAATCCCGTGGGCTGGGAGGTGACACTTGTCCTGCTCGGACCTCTGTCGCTATGCAGAAATGCTGCGGGAAAGTGGGTCAGGCCGGGCGGCGCTGGCACAGCGGCGGAGCCGGGCGGGCAGCGCCGGGACCCCGCGCTGGGCACGGATCGCGTGCGGGGCCGCCGCGCCTGCATCCCGAGGATGTTCCGAGAGAATTAGTGACCTGCTTTCGCATCCTCATTTGCGGGATTGTTTCCCGCACCACGTGCAGTGTTTGTGAAGAACATTGCATATGTATGAACCAGGCTGTGATTAAAGAGGTAATACATAGTTCTGCTCGGGAAAAGCAATTCGTGTCCAACATTTGGCGTTTACTCTATTAATTAAATCGTGGAGTGCATGTGTGCCCCTGCGTGCAGTGCCCGTGCTCGGGGACTGCCCTATTAACCCTTTCTAGTATTGGCAGTTTCCAGAAGAGCTCCTCTCCTCCATCACTGCAGACTGAATTCACACACCCCTCCTGCTCCTCTCCTGCACTTCTGGGTTATCTCCTTCCCCATGTGATGGCTATCACGGTGCATTCCTCCTCCTCTGGAGCAGTGCCATATGCACACTGCTCTGGAACTCCAGCAGTAGGAGGTGGATCATAGAATCATAGAAGAGCTTGGGTTGGAAGGGACCTTAAAGATCACCTAATTCCAACCCCATTGCCACAGGCAGGGATGCCACCCGCTAGACAGGGTCAAGGGGTCAACAGGTTCCATCCTCCTGAGCCCAGTCCCGCGGCCAGACACTCCCTGGGCTGCCCCTGTGCATCCCTCCCTGGCTTGTTTTCACGTCTCCCTGGCTGTTGGCTGCTGAACTCTCACTTTGTGAAATCTCTCCATGTATTACCCCTTCATAGGAACTGGCTCCTGGAGATGTTAGCCCACAGCTCTGTCTGCAGTCAAGCATAACCATTAAGAGTTATTGAACTTCGTATACAAATCAGAGGTATAATTTACCCCTTTAGGGACAAAGGATGGCTGATACTAGCAGATCAGCTTCACATGCAGCCATGCTCTGTGAGCTCCACAGGAAACACACTTAGCTGAACACAGGGGTAATTACTGCAGCTTCCTACCTCTGTTTTCTTGCTGTTCTGTATCACCACAGTGCTCAAGTAACAGTGATTTAGGAAAGCCTGGACATCTAATCCTCACCCCAATCAGTCTCTTGCTCCCTTGTTACCAGCTTCTTTATCTCCTCCATCTTCTATCTATCCCTGGCCTTAAGAGCCTTTTAAAGGGGTAATTTCGGTCTGCTGCTCTGGTAAAGCCTGGACTCATGCAGGTGAGGCACTGTTCAGCTGCAACCTGGGTCCAGGTTGGGCTGGGAGAGCCTGTCCTGCTCTCCTGAAGGCCAGCTTTTATCCAGGGACTCCCATGGAATGCACAGTTCTTACCATCTGCCAGCTGTGCTGGTCTCTGCCACAGTGGCTTTCGGAAGTTTGTCTGGAGCTGGGGAGGAGACACTGGATATAAGGCACCAACCTCCCAGCTCAAGGCACAAACCCCGGTATCCCAAAAAATTCATGAGTTGGGCACAGATTGCAATAGTAGATATTGGCAGAGGATAATGGACTGCATTGTGTGGATATTGAATGCTTTCAGAGGAGAAGCTGGTACTGGGCTTCAAGGATAAAGAAATACCAGCAAATTTATATGTAGATACCATTCTGAAAAATGTAACATCACTTCTCTGAGGGGAAAGCCTGTGCAAAAGTTTGTTATCAGCCTTGGTACCTTCATTTTTGAGGAAGGGTCCCTTTCCCGTATCTGACAACCACAGGAGAGCAAGCATTTTTCAGATCTGTTGTGTGTGTCAGGTCAGTTTGTCTTTGTTTTGTGCTGCAGGTGAGACTGTGAGCTCTGCTGGTGTCACAGGTGGGGCTGGGGCTTTGCTGTCTGTCCTCCAGAGCTGCCCACAGCTGTGCGTGAGCTGCACTAGCATGCACGTATCCTTCCAAACATCTATGTTTCTGTTACTGCTGCATGTAACTCCTTTGTTTTCTCCTTTTAAATTAACTTCATGTTTTATTTCTGTGTGCAGAAACACAGCGACTCACATGTGTGACCCGAGCACAAATTCTGCACAGCTACAGCGAAGTTCCAAATGAGACTAGAAATTACATGTAGCTCTGTGATTTAATTTTCTCTGACATATTGAGTCTATGTTTTAGCCTACAGAACTCCACAGCTGTGCCCTAATTCTCTTTTCCTTGTGATCTCAACATCGCTGCCTTTTAAGGCATTGCTATTCTTGGATCTCAGCAGGACACCATGTTAGACTGTCACCCTGCTCGCTGTATTGCCAGTGCAGAAAGCAGCTTCTCCCTGGACTTGCAGAGAATCTGTGCAAGGAAAACTTTTTAGCAACTCAGTGGGTGCATGAGGCTAGATGAGAGTGCTTTATATCCTACATGACAGTACATTCTGAGGTGGGGGTGTAGGGGTTCCTCTGTGATTGCGGTCTGAGGGCATAAGGGAAATGTTTATATTTTGTTACAAATAACAAGCGATAATGTAATTAGGCTTCGAGAAGACTCACAGAGGAGAAGCTGGATGCCTTGTTTGCTTTAAAGAAGAGGGTTACTGCCCATTGGGTATTTATGTTCTGTTTTGTTAAGTGACATTTGTATCTCTAGAATTTATAAGTGTAATTCCTGATTTAACCAAATATTGACTGTTTGTAATCCCGGTGTGGCCCTTGTCTAACATCTTACAATTTCTGCTGTAGACATAGTTCAAGCACAGTTTGCTAAATTTGGCGTAGGAACTTGCTGGATGTGATTTAGGCTGTTCTGACACACGGTGTGGCACCTCACCGTGAGATCTGTGGATCTGAGCATCGAGCGTGTCTCCTGTGAGTAGCAAGGGCTGTTTTCGGGAGTACGTGTGCTGCAGTCATCACAGCACAGCACAAAGAGCCCCGTAGTTTCTGCTGATAAGATGCCTGGTGGTGAGCACTGGGAGTTTTCTATTTGCCTTGTTTCCAAGATATATGATAAAAACCCTAATGCAGATTTTAATTTTTAACTTTTAAAAATCGCGTGGGCTTATCTTGGGTGAGCAACACGAACATATCATACCATTGGAATGTCAAAAATTTAATGTAGAAATCCAGGCGCTGTTGTTGGGGCAGCTCATTTTAATTTCAAATCTGAATCTTACATGTTTCCTCTAAAACCATCTCACATTTCTTACAGCACCTCGTGCTGCGGAGGATCCCTCCGGCTAAACCCGCTGCGCTGCATTGTGGGAGGGTTTATGGAAATGGTCGGCAGCCAGCGAGGCTGGGAGAGCCGGGAAGGGAGCTCTGTCTGTCTGTCTGTCTGTCCAGCACACACAGAGCGCTGTGAGAGGAACGGGGAGAGCTTGTTTGGTTTAGCTAATCTGCCATTTTCACGTTCCCAAAGCCAGGAGAACCAGGGCGCTCGCGGGGGTTCCATGAGGTTCCAGTGTTTCTCTGGAGCTGCGGTGGGAGCAGTGATGAGGCCGGTTGTTCCTGCAGAGAGCAGCTCAGGACAGGCTTAATGAGGGGAAATCAACTCCCCTAATTCAGGGGCTGGCGTCAGTCACAGGGAAAGGTGGATTCCTCCAGCAGGCAATTTAGAGGCATCTGTTAAGAACTAACCACAGTCCTAACGTGGGTGTCCTCCTAGCATGAGGTTCCTGCACAAGGAACTAAGTCCCTGACTTTGTCAGCAGCTGCTCTGGAGATGCTGTTCCATGCCACTGTGCAGAGGAGCTTGGAGCCTCTTCACTCATGAGGCATGAAATTTGGAAATCTCTATGGCCTCGGTTCCGCGTCTGGTGTCTGTTGGTTTTGCTCCCCTATAAACTCACTGCTTCAGTAGTTGCTGTGGGCATGACCCACTCCTGCTACTAGATGTCCTGCAAGGTCAGTATTGCTGAAAAGGCATTCCTTCAGCTGTGCTCCAGCACAGCAGCATCTCACGCTCCTGCTTTTCCAGCAGACTGCTCTGGTCCTGCATCCATGGGTCCCTTCTCTGCTGAGATGCCTTAATGAGGCCGAGGTTTGTGGTCAGGGCTGCTGACAGGAAAGAGAAAGGGGGAAGTAAAAATGAGCATAGGAAAGTGTTGTGAGAAGAGCTTTACACAGCATTCATGGGATTTAATGTCCTGAGGACACAGAGGAATTCAAAGAAATACAATCTCTATGACAAATCACAGAATTGTTGCATTGCATTTAATGTATTTTAATTGACTCTGGTTTTGTCCCCCGTTGGTTTTATAGTGCTGTCATCTGGAAGACAAAGTGTAGAGCTGTGCTTTCCCAGCAGAGCTGTGCCTCTGTCTGCACTGGCTGGATCTAGAAGACCAGACTTGGTGTGAACTGGATAATTACCCTGTAAATGAACCAGAGCAAATGTAGGTTTGAGAAGTCTCTTCTAATGTGAGTAAAATATTGACTAGCTACCAATTAAGTGAGGCTGGATCATGTGGAAAATATCATGTGAAGATGTAGTTAGACTGTATCGTGAGACGTGTGTACATTGCGATCAACGTGATATCCAAAAAATCAGTTCCACCATGTGGAATAAGTTCTTGACTCCAAAGCAGACACTTGGCACAGAGCAGATCCTCTGCTGCTTCAGCCAGGGAAGTAGCTGGTAATTAGAGGTTCATCTTCTGTGAATCACCACAAAAGAAAATGAGGGCACAGTTTTTGAATGGGTTTGATGAAAACAGAGGGATATTGGGATTAGAGATTCATGGTTTCTTCTCTGGGTTTGGAGAAGAGTGTGATTTGTCATGGGCTGCGTTGTTGGTGCATCCTGCCTGCTCCTCTTCCTGTCTGCTCAATTTGTCTCGAGGTTGTTTGGGTTTGTTTGTGCAGGATGACCACTTTTCTCATTTCTTCTGCTTTCCTCCCCATTTGTGAAATTAAAGGAAATTCCTTAGGACACAGAAGACCCTGTTTATCTTTGAGCAGCTTCCCTATGTAGAACAGTTTTATGACTATAGGAATTCCATCCTGAAAATGTGCTGCATTTTCCGTCCTGAAAATGTGCATGCAGTCCTGGGGGCTTGTGTTGTGAGCAGCCAGTTGTAGCTGTTACCACCATGCACTAGCTTTCCAGCTCAAGTACATTATCTTATTACCATGGATTTAAATATTTGATTTACAAAATGTTGCTGCCTGATACTCCAGCAGTATCATATAAGACACATCACAATAGATACCGAGTTTAAAGATTGTTTTAAATGGCTTTAATACAGACAGAGGTCAGCAAAGGCAAGATAACAGCAGAAGAGGCTATGTCAAAAAGTAATTAGAGCAGGACAAATGGATTGTGCAGGCATGTCGAAGGCTGTTATTTCTGTAGGCAGTGAGTAGGAAAGGTGTTAATGTAATGTGACAGATCTGGAGCAAAAATGAGGGTGCAGGGAAAACAAATAGGAGCTGACCAATGGAATGGTTTAAATTATGAGGTTTGCTTTAACATAATTTGATTACACATGAAAGAAATGTTTAGTGTAGTTTCTTTGAAAACCTAATTGTCTTAAATACTGCATGTTCAATTCAGCCTTTACACCCAAAGCAGCAGTCCCTGCACTGGGGCAGCCTCGCTCCCTGTCAGGAACAGGCATGGGAATACTTTGTCCTCTGTGGCGTCACGAATGAGAGGAAGATGGAAGATTTTTTTCCTCTAGTGTTAGTCTAATAAAATTGGCTCTTCTTTGAGTCATGTACATCTTAATTTGGGACCTTATGCTCTCTGGGGTGGGTGGTATCTGAGCCTCAGAGCAGCTGGTAGAGGTGATGTGTGAATTATCTGGTTTATCAGAAGGAAAGGATGAGAATCAGGTTTAGGAGAAGGAATACAGGGAGGTAAAAGGTATTTTTTCAGAATTCAGCTCTTGCCCTGTTCAGAAGTAGGAGCACTATTAGTAGGAGGGGGGAGCAGAGCGGAAGTGCCCAAATTACCAGGCTCCTCCAGAGGACTGGATGGAATACAAAGATTTAACTTCCCAAGCACTGTCCTCCTCTGCAGTGTTGTGCTGAAATCACATGACCTGCTGTGCACATAAGGAATCGACTTTGCAGCCAGGACAACCTGTGTAGCTCATGGCAACATTTCCCTCACATCTACAGTAGCAGAAACAAAATTATGAAAGCATTTTTCTTGAGGAGCCACCACTGCAGCTTTGAGCTGGGCCCTTCACATTATGGCTGGACAGCGAAAGGGGATGACAAACCACAGACCCTCATCCCCCTAAAACATGGCCAGGTGTGTCACTGGGCCACCTTGCTGTGATGGTTGCCTTTCCTTTCTGCTTTGAGGCCCTCTAGAAAGGAAGTTGAATTTACATAAGGATTTTTTAAGTATGGGGTTTCTCCTGCCCTGTTGTCCCATGCCACTTTCTCTTCCCTCAGTTGCCCTTGCCATTCTAACAAATATATTTTCCACAGATTTTGACATTTCACAATTTTATTTAAACTTGAAGTCATCTCAAGAAGTAATTGTGGTTTATAGGGGGTTATGGTGAGATATGTTTTAGGTGGTAAGTCAGTCGGTCTCCAAGCTGAGATGTTGGCAGGGGTTCTTACGGAAGCTGAGAGTTGGGGTGATGAGTGTTTTTTTGAGTGCAATGTGCTGTTTTCTGCATGGATGGCTTGCTTGGCCAGCTACCTGGGAACAAAGGAGAAGTCTGGGGGTATTGTCAGGGTATACCAGATGGTTCCTCCATAATTCCCATGTTTGTAAATTCTGGAAGGACATTTCTGATCAGCTTTTCCTTCTCTTGTTAAAAAAAAAAAAAAGGGATTACAAACTTCAACAAGTTAAATGGAATACTCAAAGAAGATTTCGGGGGAGGAAAGGACTTTTTAAATACCTACTCCTAATGAGAGAAGAGCTAATTGCAGTAAAAATAAAACCAAGGTGGCAGCCTGTGAGCAGGACCCGTTTGTGTCTCGGTCCCCTGTGGCACCCCGGGAGGTGAGGATGCTGCAGAGCTGTTCGGGGCAGTGCTGGGGCCAGGAGGGCTCTCGCCCCAAAGCTGAGGCTGGAGCTGGTGCGAGGACAGCAAGATCTGGTGCTGAGATGGGGGTTCCTATGGATCCTGCGCTCGGCTCTGCCGGCGGCCCTTGGCAGAGCCCGATCCGCGATGTGCCCAGTCCGGTGTGGCTCTCGGGGTGTCCTGTGCAGGGCCAAGACTTGGACTCGATGATCCTTGTGGGTCCCTTCCAACGCAGCGTGTTCTGTGGTTCCATGGTTGTGGGTGGCGGCGCTCCGGGGTCCCCGCGGCCCGGCCGTGTCCGCCGGTCGGATGCTGCCCTCTCCTGTCCAGCTCCTGTCCAGCGCCTGTCCAGCGCCTTCCAGCTCCTGTCCAGCGCCTTCCAGCTCCTGTCCAGCGCCTTCTAGCTCCTGTCCAGTGCCTTCCAGCGCCTGTCCAGCGCCGTCCAGCACCTTCCAGCTCCTGTCCAGCGCCTTCCAGCTCCTGTCCAGCTCCTGTCCAGCGCCTTCCAGCTCCTGTCCAGCGCCTGTCCAGCGCCTGTCCAGCGCCTTCCAGCGCCTGTCCAGCGCCTTCCAGCGCCTTCCAGCTCCTGTCCAGCTCCTGTCCAGCGCCTTCCAGCTCCTGTCCAGGGCCTTCCAGCGCCTGTCCAGTGCCTTCCAGTGCCTGTCCAGTGCCTTCCAGTGCCTGTCCAGCGCCTTCCAGCTCCTGTCCAGCGCCTTCCAGCTCCTGTCCAGCGCCTTCCAGCTCTTGTCCAGCACCTTCCAGCTCCTGTCCAGCTCCTGTCCAGTGCCTGTCCAGCTCTTTCCAGCTCCTGTCCAGTGCCTTCCAGCCTCTGTCCAGCACCTTCCAGCTCCTGTCCAGCTCCTGTCCAGTGCCTGTCCAGCGCCTTCCAGCTCCTGTCCAGCTCCTGTCCAGTGCCTGTCCAGCGCCTTCCAGCTCCTGTCCAGTGCCTGTCCAGTGCCTTCCAGCTCCTGTCCAGCCTGTCCGGCCGTGGGAGCAGCGAGGGCAGTGCTGGCCCTTCCACGGCACCATCGCGTGGGGAAGGGGCAGTGGGTGCACGGGGGCTGAGCCCCTGCCCGGGGATCGGGGCTGGGGGCCCATCTCCCATGAGCCCACAGGAACCCTGCAGCGCAGCACACGTGTTAAACCTGCTGTAAAGCCCAAGGATGAGGTCCTGTCGACGATTCCTCCCTTTCCATAGAATCCAGGCGTTTCTCTGTGCCTGGTGACAGCCCTGCCACACCAAGGATGCTCTGCCTGTGCTCAGCATCACGGCCCCATCCCACGGGTCCCCCACGTCTCTCCACAGTAACGAGGTGCCACCTCCCCGTTCCACGCATGGTGTTTGAGAAGCATGGAGCAGCCAGGTTGTTCCCAAACAGGATTTGCTCCAGCTCCTAATGATCCAAAGCGGCTCCTGAGCCTCTGTGGTCACAGCAGTGTGTTGGTGCAGGTACAGGATCTACATCTGTAGTTCTGAAGGTTTTTTTCCTCATTTTGCAATCTGAAATTTGAGGAAACATCCTTACTGTTTGTTTGTTTGTTTGTTTGTTTTTCCCTGGGGATACAAAAAATTGCTGTTCAGGACCAAACTGCAATTTGTAAATAGTGCTCAAAACTGTAATAATTACAGTGATAATAACAAAGTTGGTCTGTTGTTGATACTGTTAAAAACACCAGCAACTTCAGCAGGTCACTGTAGCTGTGTGAATCCAGTTTGTCTAAGTCAGCCGTAAAATCATCTTTTGGCTTTTGAGTTCATCACTTTAATGCATGAAACTTTTTCCGCCTCTTCAAACCCAGGAGAGGCTCTCTGCCTTCTGCCCTATGGGCCTCTCCTCGTTTCCTACATCCTGCTAAACATAATTTTCTGCACAGGTTTGGGATGGAAAGTTTTTGACTCATTTGGGCCCACACTGGTTGATGGGTGCACTGGTTGTCTGGGTGGGATATGCCGGGACAAAGCCCTACTCTGCACCTGGTGTTTGCTTGATGGATTCAGTGCCTGAATATCGGTCTGTGGGAGAAAGAACTGACCATAGGAGAACAGGATGGGGGTGTGAGGGTTGGATCCTGCCCGGGGCCCACTGTTGCCCCGGCTATGCAGTGCTTGTTTCTGATAATAATATTCCAGGAACACCTAAATATCAGTTTTTGCAATAAATTTCAGGTCCATATCATTAGATTATGTTGTATACACTGGCCTCTCATCTGATTTTAGGCATTTTCTATGTAGTTGTATAAAATCTTCATCGGAGTCCTCAGTTGTTTCACCATCATCCTCTTCTTGCTCAAATTCAGGCAAGGGCTAGAAGGTCCTGCCTGGGTAGAACTCTGAAAGTTTATCTTCGAAGTATAATGCAACTGCAGGGCTGTCATTGGCAAGGGGGACCCAGCCCAAGGACTTCTCCGTGTTTTCCAGAATGATCTGATGCTGTGTGACCTGATTTAGTTACTGGGAGTTACAGGAGATGTGCTCCCAGAATGGATGGAGTCATCCCATAGGAAGGGAATGGAGCTCAATTGCCTGCTCATAGAAATGTAAAGCTTCTCCCTTTGCAATTCTCCTTTCTTGTACTTTCCCGCTAAGGCAGTAAAACCATATACTTCCCATGCCTACAATCCCATTTGTTTCCCTTTTTTCCTCTGAAGGCGACCTCTCTGAGGAGCCCTTAACCTCCCCCTGCCTTTTCCTCTGTTACACAGAGCTGCTCTCCGCTGTTTGTCACCCACCAAGGGAGGTGCAATGAAACGCTTCTTGCAGCCGCTCAATAGACTGGGATGGCAAATTCGGTAGCCGGGCGAATAAAAATATAACCAACCAGATAACCCTGGAAACTGATAAGAGGATTCTATTTACACAACGACCTATCAAAGTAGTAAGAAAGAGGAAATTGCTTAATTTTATGTGCACCAAGTGACCACCTTCAGCAGAATTATTAACTCCACGCTCCTGGTGCGTTTAATGCTGGGGAGCAGAGGAATTACATGATCTGTTGTTAAACCATTATCACAGGACGTCAGGTGGATATTCATTGTCATTCCATGCAGTTCCTTCCACAGCTTCTCTAAGAAATTTTATGTATTTTTTTTGAAATTTTCTCTGAAATACCTACATACGTAGAGAGAGGGGAATAGATGTTTGGGGGAGAGTACATGCTCTGTTTACCTGCAACCAGTTCTCTCACTGCAGTGGCTGGAAGCGGTAACGTCCGCAGTACTGAAGCTGCTGAGATGTGTTAATCAGAGTTTATATAATTTATTCAGCTACATTTGCAAACCAGGTTAGTTCTGATGCAGGGGGTCTTGTTCCCTGACATGTGGCCGTTCCTGCGCCTGCCGTGGGCTCAGGCGGTTTGTGTTGCACAGCAGAGGTGCTGCCAGTCGCATCATTTGTTGATAAAATGAACACAAAGCCAGGAGTTGAGTATTTCCTTAGGATCTATTTGTTGCTTGCAGTCAAATCCACTGCGTTGTTGTAGTTTGGTCCGTGGCCAGCTCAGTGGTGTGGGGGCAGCTCGGGGTTTGTCGCCTTCAGCGCCGAGATGTGCTGGGTTTTGTTATCCACAGCCCGGACTTTGTTCGTACCACAAAGGGGCCAATGGCTCAAACTGCAGGGACACAACAGAGCCCTGATTGTCATGAAAATGGGCAAAGCCTTCACTGGAGCCCAGGGAATTATGAAACGGTGGCTGTGGGTGGGAGAGCAAGAGTGAGGAAGGGCTGCCCCTGTCCTGGGGCCACGTGGCCCGGCCAGCCCTGCTCTGCCCAAATTCGGGGTTTTCATCAAAGCTTTTACGGATTGGCTGTGGTAAGTAATGGTACTGGCAGAAAGTGTCTTGGGAGACCTACATTGGCCTGGCCTGGCACTGTTCAGCCCATTTTGGCACTGTCTTGTGATGCCAGTTAAACTCTGTATTTCTGAAAAAACATCTCTTTAAAATTCTTTCTCTTTGGAAGGGCAGCCTCACAGCACATGCCTGGGGAGAGGGACAGCACCTCCTCTTGCTTCCCATGCCCATCCCTCATGGCTTTAACATCAGTTCAAATCCCTTGCAGGAAGCAGTGCCACTTGCCTGTTTTTTGGCAATGGTTTTGGCTTTTACTGTTAAGAATTGGTCTCATTCTAAAATTTTAGGTGTTGGTTGAAGTAGCATCAGCTTATTCTGTCTGGCATGGGAATTGGCTGATTCAGGCCAAAATAAGAACCAGCCACTCTCTTTTTCCTTTGCCCAAACTTGCTGCAAGGCTGTTTGGGTCAGACAAGGCAATTCATCTTTCCTGCCTGTTTGCCTGCCCTCTGCCCATTCCCAGTTTGGCCTCTGGTTTTAGAGAATAGTTCCAGATCTCTGCAATTATTTTCTGCCCTTGGGGATTTATTATGGAGAAACTGTGATGTGTATTTAATGCAAGTTTTGAGTAATTTGGAAGATTTGGGTTGCTAGGGCAATCATCCCTTTTCCCAGCCAGGTTTTGTCTATAATTGCAGTTTCAGAATTAGGAGGGGTATTTTGGTTGTTTGTGGTTTTGGTGGGTTTTTTTGGAGTATCTCTGTTTTGAGTCCCAACAGCAGTTGTGGGAGCAACTTTGTGTTATCCTGAGATTCAGTTGCTTTATTTCAGCCTGCTGTGTCCACATCACACTGTGGCGTTACAAAACACGCGCTCTGCATTCTGGTCACACTTCTCCGAGGGGTGCCAGGAGCCAGCGGAGGGCTCGCATGGGATGAAGAATGCAGAGCGCTGGGAGCAGCACAATTGCAAACAGCTGTGTCAATAGTGCAGCCAGGGCTGGCTTACCTTGGCCATGCGCTGCGAGGGCGGCGGCACCAGCTCCTCACACAGCCCGGCCCCGGGAACTGCCACGGTGAAGAGGAGAGGTCAGTCCAGGGAGCGTGTCACGGACTGACACAGCAACTGCACAGATTTACAGCATCAGCAAACCAGAGTCTGGCCCGGTGCAGGGCAGGCTGGCAACAGCCTGCTCTTGCAAATGCACCTGCTGTGCAGAAATGCTGGGTTAAAACAGGATTAGGAGTAGAGAGGATCACAAAAGGGTTGAGGTTGGGATTGGGGTTGGGGGTGGCAGGAACCTCCGAGACCGTGTGTCCGGACCCCTGCCCAGGTGGTGTCAGCCAGAGCAGGGTGCCTGGGCTGCCAGGAGGACACCTCTGAGCTCTGCCCTGTATGCAGAGGAGGTTATTTGCATTGCTGGATGTCACCAGAAAGCAATAACATTTCAGGCTCGTGAAGAAGTGAAATATGACCTCTTTTGTTGCCTCTGCCCCTTGTTTATTCTAAGTCAGCCATTTCTGAGAGCGCGTTTAAACCCTGCAGTCCTCAGGATGAGGAACAGAGCAGACTGTGGCTTCTGAGGAGAGCCAGTTTTGAGACATCCAGACATCTGGAGGACAGGTTGGATGGGGCAGCAGCAGAAATGCTTTTGGGCATTCCCTTAAATGCTGCAGTGTGGTGAGCATTTGTTTGAGCTTGGTCAAACACAGCTGAGCACCAGGACAGTTTCTCAGGCACCTCATGTCTGCAGCCCTAAGGACACCTGAACTGCACTATAGCCCACTCCATGTTCACAGCAGCTCTGGTTGTGCCCTGGGAGTGCTCTGTCAGTCGGTTGGTCGGTCGGTCAGTGGTTCGGTCGGTCGGTCGGTCAGTCAGTGGTTCGGTCGGTGTGTCGGTGTGTAGGTCGGTCTGTCAGCCGGTCTGTCTGTCAGTCGGTCGGTGTGTCAGTCGGTGTGTAGGTCGGTCTGTCAGCCGGTCGGTCTGTCAGCCGGTCGGTCTGTCTGTCAGTCAGTCGGTCGGTCAGTCGGTCAGTGGTTCGGTCAGTGTGTCAGTCGGTGTGTAGGTCGGTCTGTCAGCTGGTTGGTCTGTCAGCCGGTCGGTGTGTCAGTCGGTGTGTAGGTCGGTCTGTCAGCCGGTCTGTCAGCCGGCTGGTTGGTTGGTCGGTCGGTCAGTGTGTCAGTCGGTGTGTAGGTCGGTGTGTCAGCCGGTCGGTCTGTCTGTCGGTCGGTCTGTCTGTCGGTCAGTCTGTCAGCCGGTCTGTCCGTCAGTCGGTCCGTGTGTCGGTCGGTGTGTCAGTCGGTGTGTAGGTCGGTCTGTCAGCCGGTCTGTCTGTCAGTCGGTCGGTGTGTCAGTCGGTGTGTAGGTCGGTCTG
>JAYRBT010000038.1:1014713-1052091 GCA_036023395.1 Myiotriccus ornatus
GGCTGGGTTGGGGTCCGGGGTCAGGGGCTGGGTTGGGGTCCGGGGTCAGGGGCTGGGTTGGGGTCCGGGGTCAGGGGCTGGGTTGGGGTCCGGGGTCAGGGGATGGGTTGGGGTCAGGGGCTGGGTTGGGGTCCGGGGTCCGGGACCCCCTTGGCGGGTGACCCGCGGGGCCGCAGCGCCACCTGCCGGCAGCAGCAGCCGCCGGCCCTGCTTCCCTCCTGTCTGCCTTGCCGTGCTTCCTCCTCCTTCCTTACCCAAACACTGCCTGGATTTCAGTCCCCACCGGTGGAGAAGCTGAGAGGCTTCTGAGTCACAATTACCGGTAAAATATCTTGAAAAATGAGAGAAGTTCCCCCAGAAACGGGAAACTGATTCTGTAGTTCCATTAAGTTAAAAAAACCTAAACCTAAAGGGGGTAACAGCTAACCATGACAGCTTTATTTACATCAGTCTTTTCTTTTTTTTTTTTTTTTTTTAATAAATCAGAAACTGGTGTTTTTTGTAAAGGGCTTTCATAGGAAATAAACAGCCTTGCTTGTTAATACGAATCTCTTGTCTTGCAATATCAAAAGAGATTTGCATGATTTCAAAGGTAATCAAAGTTGGTTTATATCCTATGTTTATGGCTCCTTCAGTATGCTTAAATGATTGTTATCTGGTGTTTGAAATGAAAATACTTGCTGTTACATGGAGGGGAGGGAGTTTCTGTCAGAAGAATTAAAACTGCTGCTGGTCCCATGAAGTGGTGGTGGAAGGGCCTGTGGGGATCCCTGTGCTGCTGGTCCTGGGCTGGTGCAGTTGTCAGTCACCAGGACCTTTCCCCCAGTGCTGTGCCTTGCTTGGGTGGGTGGTTGGGATTTGGGAAGGTGCAGTTCAGGTCCCAGGGAAGGGGGTGTGTGTCTCTGCCCTGGCTGAACCTGTGTGCGCTCCCTGAGCTGCAGGCACAGCTCTGAGGCACCGAGGAGGATTTGAGCTGAGGGTGTCCGAAACCAAGCAGCAGCGTGGCTCTTCTGGGGCGGAAGTTCTTCCTTAAATTCTGTGTCACTTTCTGCTCTGGGAGGGCCTCCGGCAGCCCCGAGTGCCAAGCAGGGTGAGGCCACGCAGCCGCAAGGTCACTGTGCAGCTGGGAGAGCCTCCTGCCAAGTCTGGCCAGGTCGTGCTGGGAAAGAGATTGGGACCTGATAAACGGGGGACCCAGCCCAGGAGGGGAGGCACACGAGGAGCAGGGCTGTCCTCCAGTGGTGTCAGCTGCTGCAGAGCTGCTCTGTCACTGCAGAGAAGAGCAGAGGGAGGAGGAAGGTAGAGAAGCTGCTCCAGGATAATCCCTTTAATTAGACTTCACTAGAGCTCCCTGGAAATTGTTTAAAGAGCCTTAAAAATGCAGCTGCTACCCTGAGAAACAAGACTGCCCTTCTGAAATGGAACTACACAGCTTAGCCTGAATTTTAAATGATGGCTTTGCAAGAGACCGACAGGGTCAAACGTCTCCCCTCCATTTTCTGTAGTGGCTATAGGAGATGTGACCCTCTGAAGTGACAGCAGGGTCAGCAGTCACCAGTGAAGTGCTTTGTCTCTGTGTTGGTGGCAGCACTGCTCGATGTCTCTCCAGGTTCTGGCTCGTGGTGGTGCACAGGGCCCTGGGCGGTGGAGTGAGATGTGCTGGCCTTCACATCTCATTTTCCAGCAGTCTGGTCATTGGTTGGGTTATATCCAGGGTTGAAGTGGGGTTCCTTGCCATGTGCCACGTCTCTCTGGATTTATGATGGAATTAACTGGGATAAAGGATTGCTTTTCCTTCATTGCCTGTCAGTCAAGGATCACGTAAAGAAACTAAAGTACCCGAGTAATGCTTGTAGCCCCATCGATGTGTCTGTGCCCTTTGGGTGAGGAACATGGGGTGTGCTGCTCAAGCTTTCCTGTGCCCTGGAAAGTACTGGAGGTTTCTCTGTAAACTTCTTTGATGGAAAAAAATGAATCTTTTAAGGTAGAAAGATTTTTTTTCAAAGGAAAGTAGATACCTTCTTATGTACTTCTGGAATACCCAAAGTAGTGTTCCTCACCAAGGTGTGGTTGTTTTTTCCAGCAATCAGAGAGGATGGCATGCCAGGAGGCAGAAACAAAAGCATTGGACCTGTCCAGGTGAGCATGTCTGGCCGTCTCTCCACGGATCCCTTCTGCCTGTGCCGGGGGCACCCGGGGCGGTCCCAGCGTGTCACTTGGACCCCTGGGCAGCCTCACCCTGTCCTTTGTGAGCTGCGCAAGGACGTCTCTCCCTCCGTGGCTCCCAGTAAATCTCTGGCTGCCTGCTGCAATCCCTTCAGTTGTGGCAAGCGGGGCACCAGTAAATGTGTCTCTGATTGATGGTGCAGCTTGTCCAGAGATGCCTTGTAAAGCATGAGGTAATTCAGCACAGCAGCTTGTGCTGCACGCGTGAGAAATGATGGCCATTTCCAGCTCACTTCTGGAAAAGGGGGCTTTTAAAAGTTTACTGTTGATTTTAACAAAAGAGAAATAACACTGAAAACATTTTCTGTGAGTCTGAGTGCCTGGGAAAGACCAAACCCAAACCATGAGAAGCCAAAGAGCCGCTCTGGCTGCACAGCAAGTGGCTCTGTGGGGAGAGCTACACAGTGCAGCCCTGCAGGGTCAGCACCAGGGAGAGCCTACCTCAAGCAACAAAAGTCCTCTTCGCTGTCTGCAAACATCACATTCATAACAGCATTAGTTACTGGTTTTAAAAGCCTGTTTAAGTCTTTTGAAGAACAACAAACATTTGATTTCTGGCCAGGTACCAGTTTTCACTTCTCTCTGAGTGGTGCAGCTGCACTACAGCAGCAGCCTTTGCTCACCAGAGTGGGCCCTTGCTCCTGTGAGGCATTTGTGATCTGCCCCTGCTGGACCAGAGGTTCTGCTGTCACCTCCATTTCCTGGGCTGAGGCTGTTTAGGTACTGCACTGTCCAGGTCCTGTGCCCGGGTGAGCCCACTGAGTTCTTCTGCAAGAGTGGAATGAACTGTCTGAGCAATGTTTGGCTCTTGAAACTGATGTTCAGGGTTCACTGCACTTTCTTGCCACATGTTGACACGAGGTCTGCTAATGGTTTGTGACAGCCTCACTAAGGGACATGCACAGAATAGAAAAAAAAAACCTCAGAACTTTTACGTTGCATTTCCCCCACTACTGGTGCAACATTCCTCCAGGAGCATGTCCAGCACTTTATTGAAACTTTGTATTTCAGTGAACTCGATTTTTAACTTTACTCCATTTTAGTCCATTTTAGCTTCGTATATGTTATTCTCTAATACTTGTTTTAAGTATTAGATGCTTGATCACTACTTCAGGTGCCAACTGGTTCTTAGCTGGGGAAAAATAGAGAACTATGGTTCCCTGTAAATGTTCTCCGTGCTGATTTTATGTGTCACCTTGCCTCTCTCGACTGCTTTATCAAACCAGCACCTTCCCCACCTTCTGTTTGTCTTCCCCTTTGCCAGTGCTGAGTGATGTTCCCGATGCACTGGCCTCAATTACTCCCAGGTTTTTCACGGTGTGACAGTGGCTGATTTACAGTGTCCATCTGACATCATCTTTTCACGTGCCTGTTCCTGTCTGCTGCGTTACCATCACTTGAATGGCGCTGCAGGAACTGGGGGTCACCACGATTAGCTGTAAATAGAATGTTTCATGTATGTTGTTAAATGCAAAGGAAGGATGGGTACCTGCAGGGGGGGCGGAGGGGGGCAGCCCTGTTGGATGTGACTGAAAGTCAAGGTGTTCACAGGCAGAGAGAGGCTCTACCTTCTGTTCTCAGCTAAAGTAACCATCATGTCTTATATTTGACAGATATCAGAGGAAGAGATTGAGAGAATTATGTCTGGGCAAGAATTTGAGGGAGAGGCAAACATGTCATGGAGCAACAACGGAGACAGTGATCACAGTTCCCCTGGAAATGGAGTTTCTGAGAGCAACCAGCCTTCACCTGTTTCTACGCCATCTTCAAGGTGGGAATGACCCCTGGAAGAATTTGGTGTTAGAGGAATCTTGGCTGTCTTTCCCTGAGTGATACTTGAGGTCAATGTAGGGAAAACACACGTGAGTGCATCTTTGTGCAAACTGGGCATATGGCAGGTTCCCACTACCCCTCTGTGTTTTAACACAGACAGGACTGGATTGAAAAGAACTGGACTGGGAGGTGCTCGTGAGCAGATGAAAAGAAAGGCAATCTTGAGTTAAATTTGAAACATATCTCAATTTGTATTGATCATACTTTCTGCAGATCGTGGGTACTTGATTGCCTTTTACTGCTCACTCTGCATAAACGCTTTTTCTGCACCATGCTCAGATTTTGAAAATAAAAGACTCCATTTAGGTTAATAATTGGTGGTGTTAAATCAGTTACTGTGAGTGCAAACCTCCTGATGCAGCAGAATCTCAGACCTGATCCCATCTACTTTCAGCTGCATCTCAAACGTGGCCATGTTTGTGTTCACTGGCTGTGGAAGTACTTTAACGTACTATCCTAAATTCTGGCCCTGTCAGGAAGCTGGGCTGGAAAGACTGTGCACAGGTGGGTTTCTGCTCTGCTCCCTGAAAGGCAGCTCAGCAGCAGCTCCCAGATCTCCATTAACCAGTGCCTGGCTGGGCTCAACATGCAGCCAGCACAGGGCTTCTGATCCTCACACTCAGTTATTTCCAGGGCAGGGTTTAAATGCAATTTATTTCCTATTCTGTTTGCTTTCCCTGTTTTTACTAATGTTTCTGGCAGAGCTGGATGCAACACTAATGAATCAAGTGGAATTTTTGGGGTATACTGAAGAGCTTTTCCTTTTCCAGTAGGTCCGTGGAGCTGAACGGGTTCGCCGCACTCAGGGATCAGTACATCGGCACGCCGGTGTCCACGCACTATCAGTACCTCCCGCACCTTTTTAGCTACTCTGCTCACTCGGCCCTGGTGCCCCCCCAGACGCGCAGCCTGGACCCCCAGTCGCACAGTCTGATCAACCAGCTGGTGTCGGCGGAGGACCTGGAGCCGCTGGGGACGCCGATGCTCATCGAGGACGGGTCGGTGTGCGCAGCACGGCGCGAGGGGTGCCCGGGCTGCGTGTTCCGCTGGCCCTGCTGGGATGGGGGGCCACAGGTGCCCTGGGAGAAGGTGCAGCCACAGTGCAGGCAGCACACCAGACCCCATCCCACAGGTATCCTGTCCCCTTGCCTGGTGCTGGAGCTGGGGTGCACGGACCTGGCATGGGGTTCCAGGCTATGTGGCCTGGCCAGGCTGCGTGCTGGTGAGTTGGATGACCCCTGAGGTTGGGGGGATCGCCTCACAGCCCCTAGCTGGGCAGGGTGGGTGCTCACCATCCTGGCTCCCATCACCAGGTGACACCCTGGGCACTGGCACGTTGGCCACTTGAACACAAATTCCTGTGTGTTTGCCTTGTTTTCAAGTACGTCATCAGGCGATGTCATTCAATTGTTTTAATGGTTTTTGCCTTTGTTTTAACTGTGCCTGCAGGTATAAAGTGACTCAGGCAGAGCTGTTTGCGTTGTTGTGTCGTCTGGCAGATGAATTGCTTTTCAGGCAGATTGCTTGGATCAAGAAGCTGCCGTTCTTCTGCGAACTCTCCATCAAGGACTATACCTGCCTGCTCAGCTCTACGTGGCAGGAGCTGATCCTGCTCTCCTCCCTGACTGTTTACAGCAAGCAGATCTTTGGTGACCTGGCAGATGTCACCTCCAAGTACTCTCCCTCTGATGATGAGCTGCACAGGTGAGATGTCAAGCTGAGCCCACGGGTAGGACAGTGAGATCTAGAAATGGAAGTGCCTTGGGGAGGACAGTGGTCAGGTGCTCTGTGACTACCTCTCCTGTCACTTCACCTGCACCTGTTTTCCTTTTCTGTTTTTTAGGGAACAGTTGTTCCAGGCCTAGAAAGCACACCAGGGTTAGTCAGTGCTGGATCACAACTTCCTTCTGCAGGGAAGGGGCCACGGTGCTGCGTGGTGCTCTTTGAATTTTGTAGCAATGCTGTTGTCCTCCAGCACAGCCCTACAAAGCACGTTTTTATGAGGAGAGTAAAACTAACCAACACTTTTGGTAACTCTGAGATACAGGAAAGAGAATTTATTTAAAAACCCACTGGGTCAGTGGAAAGGCTGTTCACAAAGCTGGTTGTCTGTATTATCAAAGTGTTCATAATTAATTGCTATTTCATTGTTTTGATTACATAAATTTAAAAATGTTGCAACTTAGCTCTTGTTTTTTCCATGGTACAGACTATCTGATGCTCTGGGGAACTTGCCTGTCATTTATCATTTTGGTCAGGGTGTTGTTTTTTTGGTTTGGATGTTTTGTTTTGTAGTCTTTGTGCCAGACAAATTCTCCTTTTGGTAGAAGAGTCACAATCTCCCAGTATTATGGCAGAATAGGTAGGATTTGGGGAAACTGCTGCCCACTCTCCCTTTAAAACCTGCCTTGCGCACTCTGCCCTTGCTGGGCTCGGCGATGCTGCCGGAGTCACCGGGGAGCCGATGTCTGATGAGCAGGGTTTAAAACACTGCTGTGCTCCTCAGCCATTGCGGTGTCTCACAGCTCTCTGAGATACCTTTGTGCATCAGTTGTGACAAGCAGAGGCGCTGGCGGGCTGAGACCACAGTGGAGTGGAGAGCTGGACCCAGGTGTCTCATTTCCTGGGGCAGGTTCCTCCGCGCCGCTGCTCTGCCTGGCCATTCATCGTGCATCTGGTGCTGCTCCTGCGAGGAGCAGTGAGGGTCACAGAAAACCACAATGACACTTGTTCCTGCATTCAGCTGTCCTTTTGTTCCTGCTGTCCTGGTCAGAGCCTCACAGGGGAAGTGTTTCTTTCATTTTGGATTTGTGATAAATACAAGTGAGGGCGAAGACAGCGGGACAAAGGAGGAATCCTCGCCCTGCAGAAACCGGCAATTCAGAGCTGGTCGCCTCAAAGGTCCTTCAGAGAAGATCTGTGCACATGGATGAAAATAGGAGTTCTTGGGAGAGGAATGCTTCTGCAGTCTCTTCTGATTTAGCTTTTCAAGTGTCATTAATTGTCATTAGTAACCTGGGAGAATGCACACCCAAAAAGCCATTTAGCGGGAAACTGCGCAAATGAGGGGTCTCGAGCTGCGTGGCTCCCTCACACTTGTCTTCATGGTCCTTCAGCCATAGCTTCACTGTCTGCCAGCAGCCATGGGATAGCTCGTGGGTATCAGTCTCCCTGTCCAAAGCACTTGTGAAAAAGCCAGTCCCTTCAGATTTGAGAGGGGCTCTTTCGGAGAGGAGTCCGACTTGTTCGGAGAGCCCCTGGTTCCCCCGACATTGATGACTGCAAAGAAACTTCAGAGACGGTTGGAGAAATCTCACTGAGCAGGGATAGTCTGGCACTACAGGGTTAATTTCTGCTCTTAGCAAAATGACAAGAGCAATGCTAATGCGTAGGTGACAAACAAAGACATAGGATGAGCTCCCCAGCCCCTGTGTTTTAATCACTTCTAACAACTGGCTAAATGTTCTGTTAGCCTGCTAGATCAAATGTTTTCTTTTGTTGTGCTGTTTTTCTGAAGATGAATATGAAATGAATAGACTCCTGACCTCCCCCAGCACTCCTGATAGTGCTTCCCTTCCCTCTCCTCCCCAGCTGATCCTGATAACTCCCAGCCAGAAACTTGCCTGGTGTAAACTGCGAGGAAAAGTGTGGAGGAGTCAGTCCTCGAGAAGAAATAAGGCTGTGAAAAACAGAACAGCTTTGTTTGAAAGGGGGGAGGAAAGTATGTGCAGAAAGTAAGACAGTTCAACTGCAGGAATGAGAGAAGAGCTCTCCTGGATTTATGAAGTGATGAGTGGCTGGTAAAAATGTGCATGCTCTAAAAACAATTAAACCCAACAGACGACTGAGTGGTCTTTGTGCTCATTAACTTCTTGAGCTTTGCAATCTTGCACCTGCAAGATTTTTAATGTCAACTGGAGAGCAAGAAAACTTGTACAACTTTAGATTAGCCGACAAGGCTTTCATCACTTACAATATTACTTTCTTGAAGAAGTGACCTGGAGTTCAGACAGCTTGTTTTCACTTCGCAGAGGTTGAACTCCACCATGCATTTTACAAATAACTTTGAAGTAAACAAACACACATGCCAAAATAAGGTATTATTCAGTGAAAAAGGTTCTATTTCTGTTCTATTCAGAGATGGTTTGCTGGCTGTGCTCTTGTGCTTTGTGCTGCACAATGCCAGAGCACGCTGAAGCTTCCCGAAACACTTCTGTCCCACTTCTGAGCACTTTTTAATATGTGGTTTCTTTGAAGCCGGGGGTATTGCTGTGAGATGTGTTCCTGAGAGGCTGTTCTGGTCCTGGGCGGGTGTGGGATGGTCTGGAGGTACCTGCAGACACTGGGAGCCCTCCACACCCTCCCGCTCTGCTCCAGCCTGGTCCTTACCTGTGGCTTATTCATGGTGCACATATGGGGTATTTACTCCTGAAGAGGCTTGGCATCCCCTTCAGCAGGAAGACCTGGTTCTGCACCCACAAAATCTCCATCAGGCAATTTCCCAGGAGACTTTTTGGAGACTTGCATTCCCTGTGCATCAGTGTGCCTTGTCCTACCCATCTCTGTCACTGGTTCTGGTGCAGATTCCTGGCTCCATCAAACCTTCTCCACTGTCAAAGCAGGCTGGTGGTGAACTGAATCACCAAGAGATGTTTTTTTTGCTATAAATATCTGTAACAGTCAAGTCTGTGGACTTCCCATCCCTAGTGCAACCATGTAGATGGGGCTCTGAGTAACATAGTCTAGTAGAAGGGATGGAATGAGATGATCTTTGAGATCCCTTCCAATCCAGACCATTCAGTGATTCTGTGACTCTTAAGTTTGTAACTGAGACATTTTCCTCCTTACTTCTACTTTAATTTAATAAAGCCAACAGTCTTTGAGACAAAAAATTGATGACAATTTTTTTTAATTCTCTTGCAAGATGTTAAAATCTCTGAATACTTTTAAAAAGCTTCTTGCCTTTACTGTACAGTCCATGTGCTGCATTTGCTGACGTTGGTCTCTGTCCTGCAGATTCAGTGAAGAGGGGATGGAGGTGATGGAGCGCTTGATCTACCTCTTCCGCAAATTTAACCAGCTGAAGGTCAGCAACGAGGAGTACGCGTGTATGAAAGCCATCAACTTCCTCAATCAGGGTGAGTCTGCAGAGAGGGACTCTGAACCAGTCTGAGCAGTCATTGCTTCCCTGGTGGGAAATGGGAGGAAGGGTCCAGGAGCCACAGAGAGGCTCAAGCTCTGAACGCTCAGTGTGTATGAGCCATCGTGCTCACTCACATCCTGTACCTGTTGGGTACCCACATGGAGAAACCTGGAATGGGATGAAGTTTTTATTGCCTTTAATATAGGCAGTAGATGTGTCATCTGAAAATACTACTGCTTTAGGTAACTGTTTAGTTAATTGCCTAAATGATGCTTTAAAACTAGTTAATTTGCATTACTTTTTTTCTGAAGTAAATGATGACTACTTGCATAACAACCTTCCAAGGATTCACAGGTAGAAAAGGTATTTGTTCATTTTTGTGTCTTAAAGGGTGAATTTGTAAAACCAGCCCTCCCATTTTTAGAGCTTTTCTGACTCTTTAAAATATTTACCTCGAGGATATATCCTTAGGTCACTTAGCCGTATTCCCGCTTTTTAGGTTCAGTACCTAAATCTAACTCTTCACAGTGAAAGGTGATCATGGATGAAGTATTTATGTGCAGGCCATGAATTCAGCCTAGGAAAGGGCTGTAAATCTGCTGATTAAGCAGCACACTAAAGCTGGTAGTCCTGGCTACTTCAAGACCCCGGGCATTTCAAAACCCATGCAGAGGCAAATGCTCAAAAGATGGTGTTCGTCTGTAATTTTGGAAATAAATGTCCCCAAAGTATTTTGTACTGTGAAAGATAGTTGCAGTCTGTAAAAATGTGCTGCAGGCTCCCTCCTCCCCCACTCATTTCCAGCAGGAGATAGTGCTGACACTTCAATCTGTGCCGGGCTGAGGTTCCGGTTTGCTTCCCTGAGCAGTTTCCTGACACTGGATAATGCACTTCTCAAGCTGTCTCCATTGTTTTCCAAAATGTATTTTTATTAACTTCCTGTCTTCTTTTATTTTTAGTTGAAGTTTGCAATTTTTTATGTGAAATACCTGAGACTTATTTTTAAAAGTCAGCTTTTGGGCAGTAGATGAATGCCTCTTCTGTCAGATGGCCCCACAGTTGAGCCTGCTCCGAGGGCCCGCAGCTCCCTCGCTGTGCCGGGCCCTCCCCAGGCCCCAGCAGGGTGCCCACACTGTTGGTCACAGTGCCAGTGGCCCTTCTAGCCTGTCCGTTTGTCCTTTGTGTGTGTTGCCTGACATGGCCAACGCTAAACTTAAAAATAATTTAACAAGTTTGTAAAGCTCTCGTGACATAATTCGTAAGCAGATGGGGAGAGATGTGGTGATACCTTGAATTATAGAGCTGAGCACTGTCCTCAACCAAGATGATAGCTAAAACCAGCGTGTTTCTGCCTGAGAAGGTGCTACACTGATCCCCTGTGAGGACTGAACCCTGACACACGGCCACGTCGTGCCAGGCAAGCATTTCAGGGTGCTGGAGCTGTTACCTCCGAGAGTCTTCACTGAGCTGCAGATGAGCAGCTCATGATATTATTCTCTTCCCTCTTTGTGGAGGGAAATCCTGTATCCAGACGTGCATGTAAAGAGCCATGATGCAGGTGTGGCAGGAGGGGAGTTGGGAATTTTAGTATTGGTAGAACTGGGTGTTGGAAGCCAGTCTCCAAAGCAGTGACCCAGCTCAGAGTGACAGAAATCAGTCTGTCCTGAGGAAGAGGCAGTAAATGCAAGGCTGCTGCTCTTCTGGGATATTTTTGTCATGGTTTCATTGCTGTATTGTATTCTCTTGCAGACATCAGGGGGCTGACCAATGCATCCCAACTGGAGCAGCTGAATAAGCGGTACTGGTATGTTTGCCAGGACTTCACGGAGTACAAATACCCACACCAGCCAAACCGCTTCCCGGACCTAATGATGTGTTTGCCAGAGATACGATATATTGCAGGTAACTTCTTGAGCTCTTCTCCCACTGGGATCGTGTGCAAGTTATGAAATGTGCTTTTAAAAGAAAATGAATTTATAACAGTGAAATTCTTGTTGACTTTGGTGGAAGATGTTTGTGTGGGACCTTTTCCTGTCGAAGCTTCTTGCCCACCTTTAAGGCATTGCCTCAAGCTCACCCAGCCAGAGTGGCAACTGGCAAGGTGTCCTGGTGATGATGGTGGGCACAGGGTTCCTTCCTGCTCCAGGAAGATGTGCCTGGCTCTGACCTGACATCCTTTAAGTACTTTGGTCAGGTTCTTCTTTTCTTTCTTTCAATCCGGACTCAGAGGCATTGTGTCTCAAAAGGGTGTACTCCTGGTTGGAGTAGTTATCTCATAAGAACTAGAGAGATCCCTGAAATGCTACTGAATTAAGGAGAGGGTGATCAGAGCAGTGGGCAGACCTGCAGTATAACCCCCAGGTTTCCACTCATCTGGACCTCAGAAATCTGCAGGTGAATTCTCAGCTGCAGTTGTCGCTAATTAGATCTCCAAGGTCTGGTGTTACTAAAACTGTTTGTTCCTGAATGTTATGGCAAAGGAGGGACACTTGCCTCCCCGTGTCAAGGCTCCATATGCTTTATCCTACTCCGTCATAACGAACTAGATAATGATCTCGGAGTAGCTCTCGTAATTTACTCATGGAGACCAATGAGGGGGTTTGAGGAGAGACGGGATTTAGTCCTTCCCACTTTCTATAAATACTGCTCTATTGTGGACAAATCATTTTGATCTGACTTTGCCCATTTATTTTGCTTTCTATTCAGTAAATAATAAATCACGCTGTGTCCAAATGAATATCAAATGTCTAATGTAGCTGTAGGATGATTAACTGCTTCTCTGAGAGGTTCAAGGTAAAACCGTCTCCAGCACTGCTGGCTTAGGTGTCTCTGAAATCTGATTCAGGAGTGGCTGCTAATTCTGGTTTCTTTCTTACCAGGAAAAATGGTGAATGTCCCCCTGGAGCAGCTGCCTCTCCTTTTTAAGGCCGTTCTACATTCCTGCAAGACGAGCGTGAGCAAAGAGTGAGCCCAGCTGGCCCCGGCCGGTGCCTTACGCTGTGAGCTGGCTCACCCCGGGAGAGGGGCAAAGGCCATCCAGGCAGGAGATGGGGCAGGGGCGGCCCTGCCCTTGTAGCAAGAATCTTTTTTGTTTGTTTTTGTTTTTTTACTCTTTTTCCTATATATTTATTTCACGACAGAGTTGAATGTATGATCTTCAACACGATGCACATGGTTCTGTAGGAATGCAGCAGATGCATTCTCCAGCGGTTTACAGAATGTGAAGATGTTTAATGTTACAGTGTTTGTTAGGGTTAGTTCTTTTGTATTTGGGGCTGGGGACCGAGATGACTAAGACTACCTCAAGGAGAAGATGCTGTTCATGCACTGCTCTTTCCGTGATTTGTATCCAAAAGCGTTTGTCATAGAGAGCAAACGGCCTCACCGTGTCGACAGAGCTGTCAGTATCCCAAAGGGACGACTTTGGAGAAGTGGGTAGTAGAGAAGTGCCAAGCTTTTTTCTTTAAGTTTAAAAAGGCAGGGAGTGGAGAAGAAGGAGAAGTCTGTCTGGGCAGTTGGTTTCTTTTCCCCTGGCAGTTTCTAGACGCAGGTTTCCCAGTGGGATGGCAGTGTCTGGAACTGTGAGGGGCTTGCTGTCCCTGTATCCCTCTGGGGAGCTGTGGGCAGGGGTCTGCCCCAGCCCCTCCTGGCCAGCTGCCCTCTCACTATTCCCACAACGTGTTCCAATTCCACTGAAATTTTGTTCCTGCAGTTCGTAGCAGGCTCCTGGCATTACACAAAGGTGCTCTTGTTGCTAGAGAACTGCAAGTACTTTCTCATCACTTCCTTAACATCCATTTTAGATTCACAAAAGCAGGAAAAACCTACTTAGAGAAGAGGCAGGATTGCCCCCTTTATTGTGTTCATCTGAGATGGTACCTGACTCTTGAAGCTTCTGCAGCGCAGCAGTCCCCATTTCTGGGAGCAGTTAATGTACCATGTGGTGAAATGTGACCTGTGTAATGGGGTGAGGGACTCCAGTGTCGTCTGGCATGGCTTTCTCTGCTGGACTCAGGGAATGTGTGTTTCATAGTTTCATCCTGCCAGGACTGTTCTGCTGCTTGTGGAATCTCAGGAAAAACAGCATTACTGCAGTCCTTGGTGACCTGCTTTGTCCTAGATGTTGCAAGGCTTGGATTTTCTATCTCGCAAGCTCCCCACCACTCCAGATGGAGAACTGGTTTGATGGCAACTGATTAGTTGATGGAGTGATTGCTGAGTGCTGGTGTTAAGCTTAACTTGGGCATTCTCATGAGTGATCTCATGGCTTCTGCTCGTGGTGGGGAGGTTGGATAACATGCTCTTGTTCTGATCTCCTTCAGTAGGGATTAATGTTCAAAGACTCAGTCACTCTCCTAGACAGTCCTGGCTAGATTTCCCTCCCTGTCTCCTTAGATGTAGATCTGACATTTGTGTAGCAAGATGGTTCATCGCCAAGTGTTTGAATACTGATTCAAAAATATTTGGGGAAACAGCTTTTGATCCTTCAGGGTCGGAGGGACGAGTGGCTCCCTTTTTGCGTTGCCCTGATGGCAGCGTGGCACAGGGTGAGCACAGCTCGGGGGGGCTGCAGCTGCCGTGCTTGAATGTGGTGGGGAACAGGAGAAAAATCCCACTCACCAAAGTCGTCTTCCCCTCGCTCCCTCCCTCCCCCCTTCTCTCCCCCTGGGTCGCGGCCCTCGGGACACGGTGACCCGCTGGCTTGGCACGTCTCGGTCAGGCAGTGGCGGTGCCAGCGCTGCGCTCGCCCCGCGCCGGGGCCCCGCTGCTGGCTGGGCACCCCCTTGGGCATCTTCCAGCTCGACGGTTTCCCTTTTCTCAGAGCCCAGAGCTGCTCATTTTTCATTGTTTAAACAGGATGTTACGGGTAACAGCTGCTGGGCCCAGCAGCAGCTCAGCTCGATGGAGCTTCACACCCAAAGGTGGTTCCGTAAATCTCATTTACTTTGACAGTACAATGAGACACACGTGTATTCTCAGGAAAGCCTTCTGCATACAGCCTATACCTCATGTGTACAGGGGAAGATTGTAGTGTACCTGTTTGTAAGTTAGAAAGTATTTCTCAGCTTTTAAGTTTAATTTCTGAATAGCTTGATATGATCTTTTTATTACGGGTTATTTCTGGCTTGCTGTTTTATACACTCAAGGAATTGTTAAAATTGCATAGGAGTAATTTTATTCTACAGTGAATTATTATAATCTGTTGATAAGTGTTTTAATTAGTGTACATAAAAACAGTCATCTTATTGCCAGCCATCCAACAAAATCTATTGGGTAATCTGTGGTTTTCCAAAATAGCCTCCCAAGACTAATGCTGTACCAACAACAACCAGAAACCTAAATTCAGTTAGGATGATGAACGGACATGACATTTCTACTTTCTGTTGTAGAAAGCAAATTTTCCAAAGGTTGATTGGCAGCAGTATCCGTTCCCAAGTACTCATTTGCTGTAGGGAGTAGAAAATCCTTCCTGAACTGACAGGTAAGGAAGCAGCAAACAGAACAGAATCACCGGACAGTCATTCCTGATATCTTCTGCACCAAGTCCTCTAATGACTTGTGTTTTTTAAACAGGGTAAAGTGAATGTGTTGCATTGCAAACTCAGGTATTATGAGAAGGTAGGAGTGTAGCTAGAGACGTAGAGATGTTAGGTCAGTCACTAGATGTATTTGTGAATTTGGTTTGAAGGACACCCTGGAAAGGTTGGAATTTTTGTTCCATTCTTCACGTAACATTTGGTTTACAGGGACTCATATTTTATTTGTGCTTAATGCTAGTAGGGGGAAGTTCATTATCTTAGGTATCTATCTGCTCTTGCTTATCTGACCTTCTGTCATAGAGGAATCAATCAACAATAATAGTCTTTGGTAGAATTTTCTGCCATGACAAGTCAATTTTTATCCCCGATTTGAAAGATAAATTGGCTGGCTGACCCCCTCCTCTCCTTCAAAGCATCTGTGCAGATGGAAAGCTGAAGAGTTACTTTTAATCCGAGCAGAGACTTGGGACATAAATTTGAAGCTCTCGGGCTCACATTCTTGGAAGGTTGGTGCTGAGGGGTCCTTGCTGCAGCTGTGCAGTTTGAAGGTGTCCCCAGGCCAAGAGTGGAGCAGGAACTGCTGCCACTGGCTGATGGGGCGAGTGTGAGACCCTGAGGCCTCAACAAAAGCTTTTGGAAGGTGCCTGAGTTTTCTTCCACTTGAGCTCAGGCTCCTGCCGGGTAGTGAGTCCTTGTCCTCAGCATGTCCAGCCCTGCAGGAGGGCAGGGGATGAGAGGCATCCAGGATGCTCAGAGGTGCTGGGTACCCCAGAACTGCTGGGCTCTGGGCACGGCAGAAGTGCTGTGGCGGGAGCTCACTCTGCACTGCGTTGCACGTGCATTAGATGCTGTTCAGTTGTGAATTGTGCCAGTGGCCGTCATCCTTCTCTCATGCCCACTGTGCTCTGCAGAGGCACTGTGTGCTTTGGGTCATCAGGGAGCAGCTCTGGACTCCTCTGTAACTCTTAAATCCAGAGCTTTAATTCTTAAATCTTTCTCCATCTCCCATCGCAGACAAGGGTGCAGGGGGCAAGCGGCGCTTCCCGGGTGAGCCGCGGTCAGTGGGATCACCAGCCAGGGCAGGTGAGCTGCTGCCCCAGTAACACCCGTGTCCCCAGTGCTGGGGTGCTGCTTTGAGAGCAGGGGGTCCCAGCGATGTGAACAGGGCTCCTGGACTGCTCTTGCTTGCCAGGGTAGGCCTGGGTGGCTGTGCCACCACCCTGCAAAGGCTCAAGTGCCACTCGCTGCCGTCCCTCCTGTGCCAGGATCTGCCCTGGCTCTTCAGGCTTCTGCACAGACCCGCAGCCACCTCAGGTTCAGGAGTTTTAAGTCTTGTCCTTCAAACCAACTTTTTTTTAACAAAACTTGAATTTCTTTTACCTTTACTACGTTTTTTAAAAGTTAAAAAAGGAAAAAAAAAAGATTCTGCTGTGAATGTGCTATTTCCCACTTGTTCTTTCTTCCTTCTTAGTTTTGATTTGAAGCTATGAAGCTCGGTGTCTGTGAAAATGTTGTTATTTCTCAGGATAATAAGCGGCAATCATCCCTGCCACATGAAAGGCAGGAGAAAGGGGGAAACTTGGGGAACTAGTTTAAGTATGAAACTAATTTTTAAGTTGTAGATGATGTGTAAATGGAGGGAAATGCATAGGTGTCAGTGTCAAGCTGTGGCGTTTCTCTGGGTTCACAGTGTGTTGTTTCAATACACAGAAGCTCAGGGATAAGTATTTAAAATGTGACCCAGAGAAACCCTAGTTTTGATGTTGCAACAGTTGCTTCTTTCATGACTTGTCTGAGAGCTGACCGAAGCCCCATACGGGGATTTTGGAGGAAAAGCTTTGGGTTTGGCTGTGGGCAGTTTGCCTGCTGAAGGCTCAGGTGTGGTTCTATGGGCAAGCACCCCCAAGGTGTGTGGTGCTGCCAGCACATCAGCCCCAGGTCTGGGGTAAGTTTGTCTCTAATTCTGCATTACCTCATCCTTCTGCCTTTGGTGTTAAATGCGTTTGAGTGCTTGTGGAAAAGGGGAAACAAGAATTTCTCATTGTGTCTTTGGCAGCCAGTCCCAGGGCTCTGTACTCCGTTGCTTATGAATTACAGCATCTTAATTTCCACCACTACAACTTTCTCAACATGGTCAGAAGGTTGTAGTCAAAGTCAGAGAAAGGTACTGGTGGATTACAGCTGCTGCGAGTGTCCGAACGGCCCGTCCAGCCGCGGGCAGAGCCAGCGCTGAGCCGAAGTCACTGGAAGTTTGCAGGGCTGAAACTCGCCTCCCAGCACCCTCAGCCAGGATCTGCTCATTGGAGCTTAAACGGGCCCGCAGAAAGATGGGGAGGCCAATCCAGGCAGTGTCTTCCCCTTGGAAAAAAAACTTATGAATAGGTCCTGTGAGCTGCCTCTGACAAGTCCATGAAAGAAGCAACATGGTTCAGTGGAAGAAAAGCCTCCAAGGGCAAAAAGAAACAGAAATTGAAACCAGATGACGATCAACCTTAACAAAGCCTTTTGTGATTCATTGTTTTCTTTCAATTTATGTCTTGTAATAGTTGATAACATTATTGACTCAATTTCCATAACTAAACTACCTCGTGTGACATCCTGTTTATCATCTCAAAGGGATTGTGTGAAAAACTAAACACTGCCAGTGTCTGTTGCCAGTGAGGAACAGGGGCTGTGATGGCTGAAATTCTGACTCCCTTCTCATGGGTGTCCCTCCTGGAGAGGTCGTGGCTCTTGTTAGTTTGGTTTTTGTTGGTGCCCATCCAGCCCCGGGCCTGGTTCCAGCTCAGTCCTGGTGCAGAGGTTGTGTTTGTATCTGGGACCACACAGCTCCCTGTGTGTCCGTCCTGGGCAGGCAGCGGGTCCGGTTTGCTGTGTGCTTGTGTCGGCCCCTCGCTGGCTTGTGGGATGTTTCCAGGAGGACTGGTCTAGGTTGTTGGGTCCTTCTGCTGGTGTTCCAAAGGATGGTTTCTCCCATTCATTTTTCCCACAATCCCTTGTGTAAGTCAGGGAAGCAGGATGTTGCCTCAGCATGACACACGGTGAACATTGGCACACTCAGAGCCGGGGCTGGGGCGGGACAGTGTGCCCTGGCCCCGCGGGCGCCGCGCTGTGCCCGGGAGCTGCCCCTCGTCGCTGCGCTACGACCAAATGAATGTCTGTGCCGGCGTGTCCGGGCGCGCCGCGGCACCGCCGGTCCCCTCGCGCGGCGGGACCGGCGCCAGTCCGTGTCAGCCCGACCTGCCCCTGCTCCGCTGCTCTGCTCTGGGACTTGACTACCTGTGGAAATGTGACCAATAAGTGTTGAATGCATGTTTAGCGAGTGTTTAGCTGAATGAACTAATAAATGTGAATTGTTCTGCAGTGCTGGTGTCTGCTGGTCCCTTGCGCCTTCCCTCTTTGGCAAAGGCTCTCTCTTGGGGTTGGGGCCCCCTCAGGGTGTGGGAGCCCAGTGCTGGTCTGGGTGGCAGCCATGGCACTGCCCTGCCTGTGGCTGCCCTGGAATCATCTGTGGGTCTGGGGATGGCCTCGGTGCTGTTGGTGCAGCTGGGACTGGGATGAGGGCACAAGCCCTGCCTGGAGCAGCTGCAACATGGACTGGCAGTGGCCTCTGCTGAGAGCAGGGTTGTCTGGGGGGACCCTGCACCTTGGGGGTGACAGGAGTGGAGAGAATGCAGAGTAGAGTAAAGGTTTGCACAGTCTCTGGGCCCTGCCAAGCAGTGGGTGCATGGTGGTCCCCATCTCCTGGCTGGGTCCCAGGAGGGGAAAGCAAAGGGGATGGGTTTTCTCCTTTCAGTCATTGCACCCCTGCACCCACAGCATGGCCACTGCACTGCTGTCACCAGGGGATTCCAGTCTGGGGGATGACCAAAACACGTGGAGGTTTGGGTGGGTCACTGGCACCACAGGGTGTGGCAGGAGGAGGGTTTGCACCAGCAGCAGCAGGAGGAGTAATCCAAAGAAGCAAATGCACCAGAGATGCTTGGCCAGCGTGCTCCGGAGAGAGGAACTGCAGGGATCATTTAGCAATCCCTGGAGTTGCTGAGGTGGGTGTGTGTTAAAAGCCTGAGCAGCACTTTCCAATTCACACTCCAGTGCATGGGAGCACACGTGGGGGCCCACTCAGATGTGGTGCAGCTGCAAAGGCAGCTCCAAGTGAGCAGCCGGCCCCGCTCTGCAGGTCCTGCCACGAGCCGCTGCCCCACTCCTCTGCCGAGCGCTCTCAAGGCTCCTGCCCTCTCATTGTGTTTGTTTTCCTTGCTGACAGCATTCCCCTCGGCGGAACAGCTCCAGCGGCTTTGACACGGTGCCACCCGGGATTTATCCCCTGTGAGGGGGCCCTGAAGGTCGGCAGTGGAGGGTCTCTCTGGGAGGTGGCAGAGGATGCTCCATGCACGTGGGGTGACGGGTTTGTCCTCACCTTCAAAGCAAGCTGGAGCTGCGCAGAGGTGACAAGGCAGCTTTTCCCCTCACTCTGGCACAAGGGGCTGCCTGGAAAGGAGGACTGGAGTGGGAAAAGTACCAGCACATTTTAATTTTCAGCTCAACCCCTACTGACCACTGTATTTTGATTAGAGCTTTGCTTCCTTTTCATCTCGGTGCTCCAGCGGGTGACAACTGCCACAGCCTCGTGCACGCGGCGCAATAGTTTATCCCCGAAGGCCAGCGGCTCTATGAATTCAGAGCCAGCGCAGAACAAATCACACTGTCACTAACGTCAAACTTGTTAACCTGATCTTTGGTGGATCACTAGTGTCAACATTGCACGGGACATACATTATTGGGCCCAAGGACTTTGGGAGATGTTTGTCAGGCTGCTCTGTCACAGTCCCACTCTTGACCTTCACAAAGTAACTTTCAAGGGTAAGTTGCTTTCCTCTTGACAAGAGTGGCTGTTCCCAGGAGTGTCACCCCATAGGCAGAAGCTGGGACATGGCTGTGGGGTCAGCTGGGTCACGTCCCTGCACCATTGGGGTCAGCCCAGCAATGGTGAAGGATCTGCTGGGATGGTCCTGTGAGGCCTCTTCCAGGGTTGGGGAAGGTTTTCCATTGATGTCCATCCCTGCCCATATCTATTCCATGAGCTTCTCCCCATCTTGTCGCCAGCTGGTCCCACATCTCATCTCTTGCCTGGTCACTGCCCTTCTGGAGTTTAAACCTGAAACCCAGACTGATGAGTGCAGCAGACTGGTGGGCTGCCATTGACTGGACCATCACAAGTCTCTCACATCTCAGTTTGCCAAGTGTGGGTGCTTCTGACAGGGTTGGTCACTGCAGAGGTCAGATGAAGGACATGTCACCACAACTGGGCTGGTAACAGCATGGAGAGGAGGTGTGTGCTCCCGGTAAGGCCCTGCACAAGCTCCAGGGGACAGCTGGGCTTTGTGGTACCTTTGCTGGGGTGGTGGATCCCCTCCCTGCAGCCCCACACTTGGGGTAGACAGTGCCACAGGATGGCCTGGGCACCCTGTGCGGGTCTGGGTGCTGGGGGCTCTGCAGGTTAGGACTCTGCTGGAGAGGATGTGGCTCGTGGCTGAAGGGACCCTGAGGCAAGTGCTGGATCTGTGCTCCACGTTGCTGTCCTTGTGGGCTGACCCTGCTAATCAGCTGTGAAAGAGAGAGAAAGCTGGAAAGAAATCTTTCTCTCTGCTAACCTCATCACAATAAAGATTCCTATAAAGAGCTCTTATCCTTGAAGAAAATGAGGCGCATAAGCAGGAATAGTAAACAAAAGGCTGTCATTTTGACCCAGGAGTGCTTCATGTTGTTGGCAACTGCCAAGAGGAAACATAAAGAGAGGCTGCATCCAAGTCCCAATTATGCAGAACTATGTGACTGATATGTCAATGAGTCCCCCCGGGAGGAGACCACCAGCGCTTCCCAGCGCTGCCTGCGCAGTGTCTGCACCCGCCGCCATGTGCTGGGCCGCCCGCGCCCCGCGCAGGTGTGTGGCACCGCAAGAATGCGGGGGACAAGGTAATGTCATCGCCGACGGCCTCGCCGCACGCGCATTATCGGCACGGGCCCCGGAGTCAGGGTCTGCGGGCAGCCGGCGGCGCAGGCAGCGGGGTTTGGCAAACAGTAGTGCCGGCCACACCTGCTGCAGGCACGCTCCGGGAACGTGGCGCAGGCAGGAGGGCTGCCCCGCGCCGATAAGCTGAGTGGATGGAGATAAAATCCGAGCAGGAGATACGCTTTGCTGAGCATCAAGGCTACGCACCAGCAAGGAGCCAAAGCACGCTGTGGCCCGCAGCGGGTGGTGTGGATCCCTGGGCTCCAGCTGTGCTGCGGCCATGCTGGGAGGACATGGAGCAGGGAAGTCACCAAACCAACAGCCAGAGCTTTGGTGACAGATGTGCCGGTGCGGGGGCCTGTTGGTGGCACAAGACAGAGGCTGTGCTGCTCCCTTGGCTGTGACAACACCCTGACAGGGCAGCAACTTTGGGGCCTATCCCCAGCCCTGAACGTCTCCTCCCCAGCACGTTCTGTGTGGCTGAAGCCACAAGCCACCTCATCCGTCCCTCCTGAGTGCTACGGTCCCCAAAATGTCACCCATCTACTCCTCCTCCCTGACCCCCGAGACCCCTGAGGCTGCCAGGAGCCGGCTCTACCCACTGCCTGTGTGGCTGCTGCAGCACAGCCTTCCCAAATCCACCCTCGCGCCACCAGCTGGGACCCGCCGGGCTGCACCACGGCCCATGTGCCGGCCCTGACCGTGGCCACGCGCCCACTGCAGGAGCTGGGCCACAGCCTTGGCCAGGGCCAGCGCAGAGGAAAGTGCCCAAGGCCGGCAGGGACGTATTTACCCCCGAAAGCACCTTGCTGCAAAAATAGCAAGTGGCCGGTGTGAGGCCGGGGCTTCCCGGGGGAACAATGCCTGGCAGGAGGAAGCGGCTGCGGCCGCCCCGCAGCCCCGTCCCGCCTCGCGCGGCGCTGAGCCGTGAGCTGCTGCGTGCCGGCCCGGCAGGGACCTTGAACCTGCCACAGATTTATTTTCTCTGACATTGGCATCGCGTCGGAACATCTGGCATGTGGCTGATAATTGCTGGGGATCAGGGCGGAAGCCACTCCGGGCCTGGCGCTTCTTCCAGAGCTCTGTTTTCATTAGTTTTTCTCCTCTCTTCAGCTGCAAAGCAAGGAAAAAACAAGCAGGGCTGTGCAGCCCATTCTCCTGCTCCTCTCCCTGCGGCACCGGGGGCTCTCTGTTTCCTCCACTCGGTGAGGGTACACTGCAGGGCACGTCACTGCCACACCAGGCAGGGCTGCTCTGATCAAGGCAGGGGACGAGCCTTTCGCTGACCCCTGAGCCCAGGACTGTGGGCCCTGCCGTGCCGCCCGGGTTGCCAGCAGCCACCTGGCCAGAGCAGAGCCGTGGCACAGCCCTCGCTGTGCTGGTGTGGGGCTCGAGGCCATGGCAGCCAGTCATTCTTGGGGCTGTCATCACTGGGATGAAGCAGAGAGTGGACACTGCACAAGCGTGGGAAGAAGCCGTGGTGATGGATGGCTGGAATGCAGGGCCGGCAGTGGGGGCAGATCCCTGCTCTGGTGGGATGGGGGGGGTCTCTTATGCAGCCTCCCACCCCAGCACTGCCATTCCCATGTTTCACTGGGTGGTTGGGACCCAAGCCCTGCAGCTGGCACGGTGCCCATGGGTAGGACCTTGCCCAGTGAAGGAACTTGGGGAATCGGGTGTGGCAAACACAGCCAGAGCTTGGCTGCCTAGGCCCAGGGGCACTGCCTTTCTGCCAGTGCTGTTCTGGCACGAGCAGAGCTGCTGGCCACAGGCACAAGTGAGCCCTGGGGATCCGGGTGTGGGGCCCTGAGTGTGGAGGAGCCTCCTCCCACCCTCCCCTGCAGAGGAGACCTCCCCTGGCCAAGGAGGCCGGGCCGTGTCCCAGTCCTGGGTGGGTGAAGTGGGCTCACGTTCCTCCCAGAAGTGTCCTGCCCCATGCCCTCGGCACCCTCCCTCCCGCTCTGGGCCGTAAATCAGGGTGGCCGTGGGTGCTGGTGAACTCCCTGCCGCCCACCAGTGCCCCCCGCTCCCCGCAGGGTCTCCCTCCCGGGGCGTGTTATCTGCTGCGGGGGTCCCACTTATCTCCACTGTCACTTTCTAATGCTAGTTTATGGGCAGCGTTTTGTAGCTTAATTATGATGTTTTTCAGCACGGTCACGTGGCCACAGAAGCCAATAAGGCACCAAAGTGGGTCCATCCCGTCTGAGCCTGGCCCCCATGGGGAGGAGATTGGCCGGTGTCCTGCTCGGGGCGGCGTGTGCACAGCCAGAGCCCCGACACCTTCCCAGCGGACACAGGTCCCATAAATCCCCCAGCCTGCTGTGGACAGGGCAGCGGTGCCCACACCCCGTGGAGGCTCCCTGGGTCGCAGCTCCTGGCCGGTGGCCGAGCGAGGCTCTCCCGCCCGCCGGCCCCACACGCAGCAGCCGTGCAGCCGCCTCGCGGTGAGTACGACTCCGTGGGGGGAACCGCAGTCACCCATTCCACCCTTCTCCCAGCCACTGCCGCCATTCCCCGGCATGGTGGCGGACAAGGCTGGAGCTGGGGACACGGTAGGGCTTGGTGCGGAAGCCAGAGCCGAGTGTGGGCCTCTGCTTCCCTCCCCTTCCCCGCCAGCGGGCGTGGGGATGGCGGCTCTGCAGGGCGAGGCCTCACCGTCGCCTTGGCCCCTCGGCCACGCTGCTGCCCAGAAATGACGGAGCCGGCTGCTGAGGGGCAGGACAGCCAGCGGTGCTGGGGTCTCCGGTCACTCAAGGATTGGGTGCTGCCCATGGGAGCACAGGCAGCCCCCACACCCTGGAGCAGGCGTGGGAGGCGTCCAGGACCCCTCGACCCTTGATGCTGGCTGAGCCCACATCCCTCCGCAACCCACACTGGCAGGGATCAGAGCCTTTCCCTCCGAGTTGCTTTTGTTCCTCGCGGTGTTCGCTCGGTTCTTCTCCCAGCCCACAGCCCCTCCCGGGTTTGTCTTCCCAGATGGCGGGGCCTGCTCCCTGGCTGCCCAGCAGCTTCCCTGGGAGCTCGAGGCAAGTGAGGCGGCCGTGGCCAAGGGGCTCTGCTGGTGGTGGGAGTGCTCCTTCCCGGCCGTATGGCGGCCGACCCGAACCGTGGGCTGCTCTGCTCCTATTCTTAGCCCAGGCTCCATTCCTGAGGGCTCTGGAGCGATGCTGCACCGAGCCCGTTTCCTGTTTGCCGCTCTCCCTGCCAGTGCTGCTTCCTACTCGCCGCACCCGCGGGCGGCAGCTGATGTGTGGGGCAAGCGGGTGGGGTGAGCCAGGCGGGACGAGATGAGTGGGATGAGTCCTGCAGGACAAGCTGTGCGAGATCAGCCGTGTGGGGCCATCAGCCACGGCTCCCCTTCACAGGGCACTGCCGGTGGCACAGCCCTCGGTCGTCCAGAGCTCCAGACACCCACAGCCTCGCGCCGTCCTGTGCCACTGCCCTAGGGCTGTGCCGGCAGCAGGCTCCTGTGGGACGGGCTCAGTCCCAGTGCCTCGAGCTCCCCATGGCCATTTGCCTGGGTCATGGCATGTGGCCTGGGAGCATCCTGATAAACAGGACGTGCCCATAGCTGGGTGCTGCTGTGCCGGTCTGCAGCCATCATGGAACACTTTGTTACAAATCCCTAAGCATTGAATTGATCCCTGCTGTCTGACAGGCAGACCAGGACACTGTTAGCAGTGGGTGCTCCAGGTGGGGTGGCTGGTGCTTGGTCTGAACTGTCACCTCCTTAGTGGTGGCCCCAGAGGAAGTGTCAGGAGCCGCTGCCCATCCTGGTCCTCCTCACTCAGCCCTCCCTGGGCTGGCAGGGCCAGCTGGTGTGGGGTAATGGGGAGTTCTGACAAAGCCAGGGGTCCAGGGATGTGCACCGAGCAGAGCAGGCTCGTGCTCAGACACAGTTAATTGTGCTCCAGTCCCGGGACTCCTGGTTCCCAGTGGATTGTGCCACTCTCAGGCCAGATACCCGGGGAGGTTGGGGGGCTCGTTGTTCCCCACAGATGATGCAGGGGAGTAAGAGGGGTCTCTCGCCTCTTCCTGCAGAGCTGTGACCCCTGCCCGTCCCCGAGGGAGTCCCTGGTAGGATCCCCCAGGCCGAGGCCTGGCCGAGCCGCTCCCCAGCCCAGCCGCCGAGTCCCCGGTCCCCGGGCCGGCGGGTCCCTCCGCCCCCGCCCCGTCCCCGCCGCCGCGAGCCGCCCGCTCTCCCAGAGGAGGTTCCCCAGCCCCGGGGGGCTGGCCGTGAGCCCGCACCAACATGGAGATGCTCTTCCAGGCGCTATAAAGAGCTCCGGCTCCCGCACCTGCCGCTCGGTCTCTGCCGCGCCCGCTCCTGCTCCGCACCCAGCGCCGGGGTTGGGGCCGCAGCCCGTCCCCTTCCCCGTCCCGTGCCGTCCCGCTGACCGCGGCTCGTCCCGCAGCAGGGCCGCTGGAGGGGATGGACTATTCCTATGATGAGGACCTGGACGAGCTCTGTCCGGTCTGCGGGGACAAGGTCTCCGGGTACCACTACGGGCTGCTCACCTGCGAGAGCTGCAAGGTAGGATCGGCTGGGGCGTGCGGGGTCGGGGCTGCGGGGCCGGGGCTGTGCGGGGCCGGGGAAACGCGGCTGGGGCTGTGCGGAGCTGGAGCTGTGCGGGGCCGAGAATGCGAGACCGGGGAAGTGGGGCCGGGGCTGTGCGGGACCGGTGCCTTGCGGGGCCGGGGCTGTGCGGGAAGCGCTGCACGGAGGAAAGGGGGCCGGGGCTCTGTAGGGAGCGGGGAGGGGGCTCTGCAGGGGCCGGGGCAGCGGGACCGGCCGCGGTGCTGCTCTCGCCCGTTTTCGTTAGCGGAGGATTCGCGCCCGGCGGCGGGAGGGGAGCGCGGCCGCGACGGGAGCCCCGACAGCGGCGGGGGCGGCGGGACCCTCCGTCGGAGGCGGGTGGAGGGGACGGGGCGCTGATGCCAGGATGGCGGTGCCGGTGCCCCCCGCAACGCCGCCGTCCGCCGCCGCAGGGCTTCTTCAAGCGCACGGTGCAGAACAACAAGCACTACACCTGCACCGAGAGCCAGAGCTGCAAGATCGACAAGACCCAGCGCAAGCGCTGCCCCTACTGCCGCTTCCAGAAGTGCCTCACCGTGGGGATGCGCCTGGAAGGTAGGGACGGGCGGGCACGGCGGGGCCGGGGTCGGCGGCGGGGCCGGGAGCTGTGCGGGGACTGTGCGGGGCTGTGAGGGGCTGTGAGGGGCTGTGCGGTTCCCGGGACTGATCGCGCTGTCCCCGCCGCCGCCGCCTCCCCGGACCGGTCATTCCCGTCGCCGCTTCGATTCCGTTTTTCCTTCCGAAGTTAAGAAAAAATTCGTTTTTTCGCGTCGCCTCCTGTTTTTCCTTGTTTCGTTTTGTTTTGGTTTTTTTCCCCGGGTTTTTGGCTGCCACGGCTTCAACTTTCCAGGATTTTTTTTTGCCGGCAGGAAGGTTGGGAAATAGCAAATAAATTATTGTTTTCCTTAAGCACATAATTCCAGAAGCCGAGACTTAAGGAAAACGCTAAAAATGATGGGGCTCGCAATAAAACTGCCGCAGACCCACCACGAATTGTATTTTTCCTCTCGGTGACATTTAATATAACGGATTTCTGACCCTCGAGGGGGCAATTCCAGCCCCACAGCCGCCTCCTCTCTCCTGTCGGCGCAGTCGATCCCGGCATCAGAGTCGGGCCCCGACAGCCACGAGTCGCGTGTTGTGGCTCCTGCAACATTCAGCAAGCGGCAACGAAATATGTCTGGGGGACAGGTCGTTTCCACGGGATGGCAGAGCAAAAGCAGAGGCAGAAGGGGCCCCCCACCCCAGAGTCAGCCGCCCCCCCACCCTGAAATCGTTTGTGTTTTGCAGCGGGGGGAACCGGGCTCAGTCCCTCGCTGGCCGGGCTCGCTGCGCGGGGCACAGCGCGGTTTATCGAAAGTCCTCCGTGTTCTCGCCGGGCAGCCGCTCTCTCCGGGAGCAGGATGGGAGCCTGCGAGCAGCGGCACAAGAGTAAGACACAACATCGAGCTGCAAAATCAGCCCCTGCAAACTCCCGGCGTGGGCTGGCTTCCAAAACAGATCCCAGTTTCACTCTCCTCCCTGGGCTGGAGTTACTGGTGACCTAAATCCCTCCGTGCATGCTCTGGCAGCTTTGATCGAAGGGGATTTGAGAGCTGACCAGGGGCTGGGGGCCCTGGGACAGTGGGCAGGGGCAGCTCTTGGGATGCCCGAAGGAGACAGGCACGGCTTTTTATTCCTTTCCAGTACTTTTTGTCTTGCTCACTGTGGAGGTCCTTTGGTCCCGGGGCTGTCCCAGACAGCCTTTTCTTGTTCATTTTCTTGCTGTTGGCCCCTTAGCTGAGCCGGGCTGTCAGGGGGATCACCCAGCGGAGGGTGATATTCCTATGGAACCATCTCTTTTGGGGCAAAAAACAGAGATCATATCTCCTCGGCTCCTAGTATTTTTGGGCAAGGCATCTGAGGTGATGCTTTGGAGGTGAGTCTCCAGCTCCACAGGACAAGAGCAAGCCCGAGGTTCTCGATTTTGGGGGCAGTGTTGACACAGGCACCTCTCAAAGTGCCTGAAGGGAGGCTGTATGGAAGCCCAGCGCAGGAGCAGCACAGCCCTGGCCCAAGTCTGCCACAGCCCTCGTCACCCCCCAGGCACTACCCTGGGCACCCCCATGCCCCTGCCTGGGCAAGGGGAGGCAGAGCCTGGCCAGCAGCCTGCCCCAGCCGAGGTCTGCATGGGGGCGAGGGCAGGCGAGGCAGTGGGAGTGGGAAGCAGGGGCTGCAGCGTGATGAAGACCCCTCCTGCTGCCATGTGGGTGTGTGGCTTGGGGGTCACCTGGAGAGGGTTTTGGAGGGGGGTTGCTGTGGGTGAAGACTCTTCCTGGGTTGGCTCCACTCGGGCCCCCTTGCCCTGGAGGTCGGGGCACATCATTTCCTTCATAGCTGCCAACTGGGACACAGCAAATGGCAAGTTGTTCCTGATCCCAAGTGTGGCACAAATGGCAGGAAAAGCAGAGCAGGAGGGAATTAAAAGGCCCCTTCTCCCTTTGTATTCTTGCTGTGAGAGGGGAAGAGGTGTATGTGGTTGCCTGCAGAGAGTTTGTGAGACAGGACTGACAAACTTGCTGTTCGGGGGGTTCAGGCAGCACCAGGGGGGTCTCTGCCTGTGCACCCTTGCCCAGGGCCATGGGAGTCCCCGTGGGATGCAAACCCTGGGCATTGCTGGGCCTGACCTCAAGCAGTGGCGGGTACACATCACTTCGAGTGGGTGTGAGACTCGGGCTTTCAGTGTGCTCTGGCTCTGGGATGTGTGGCTGGGGCTGCCAGGCCTGCTGGTGCCAGCTCAGGCTGCCAGCTGTGCCTGCCCACGGGAGACCCTAGCTTGGATATGCACAGTGCTGACTGTGGCAGCCCCCTTGTACCCCTAAGTCCAGCACTGTCCCGGGGCAGCTCTCTGCTGCCCAGAGGCATGCGGGGAGGCTCTCAGGGGCGGGGGCCACGGCACCCCTCGCTTCAGAGGCTGCCGCCGGCTGCCCACTCCCAGCGAGATGCTGTTTTCATGAATAAAGAATGAGGGAGGAAGCCAGGGCGGCTCTCCTGGGAGCACATTCCTGCTCATCCTGGAAATGCTGCTGCTCCCGACCACACTCCCGCCTTTCCAGCCTGCCTGGGGAGCACTGGGGAGGTGCTCCGGCTCTCCGGGGGGCCTGGCTGGGAGCCCCAGGATAAGTAGGCGAAAGAGAGGCAGAGGTAACAGCTGAGACACAAAGCGAGACCCGCTGGCTGTCAGCAGGAACACGAACTAGCAGAGGGTTTTTTGCCTTTGATGCTCAGCCTGAGAGCTTCCCTCGCTGGCTCACTGCTCCATCCCTCTGCGCTGCCGTCCAGCTCCCAGCTCCCAACTCCCGGCTTCCAGCGACCTGAGGCTCTTCCAAGGGGTATGTGAGGGCAGCAGCCCCTGGGAGCACAGCAAGGCAGTGCAGAGGGACGGGCTCCTGCTGCAGAGAAGCATCTGCTCCCTTGCTTATTGACATATTCTTGGGTTTCTTTTGGTGCTAAATGGGAAGGTCTGCTTTGCTGCAGCCAGGACACTGTGATGGGTTGTTGGAGTGACTGTGCCAGCAGGATGCTCCAGCAGAGTCCCTTGGCGAGGCTGTACCTGCAGGGCTGGCAGCCTCCTGCCCGAGGCAGGGGTGAAGTGCACCCACTGGGACCTGCTGTCCGTGCTGCTCGAGAAAGAGGGAGATTTGCAGAAAAGCAGCATGTGCAGCTGGGATGCAGGGAACCAGGGTCCTGAGGGGGCTGTGGAGTCCCATGCTCTGCAGAAACAAGGAAATCCTGGGGCTGGTCCAGTGTCAGAGTTGTTAAAATGGAAGTGGATGTCAAGCCCCCTCATCTGCTCGGGCTTCAAGGGCTGTCCCCTCAGTCCATGGGGGAATGGAAGCCGCTTTATCACCCAGCTTGTTTTAAAGTTAAAGCCAAATGTCTCTTCCTTTCCTGCAGTTTCTAGAGGCTCTGAGAGTGACATTGGCTGGGCTGAGTGGCACAACCTGCTGTCCACTTTACGGGAAGGTCTTCCTGGTGCCCCAAAACCTCTTTTCACCATCAAGCCATGTGTCTCCCCACCCCCCCCTTTTTCTCTGTGCCGTGTGGAAGCCCTGATCTTCCTCTGTGAGGGTTCTCTGCAGCCTCTGCCCTCTCTCTGTCCCCAGCTGTCCGTGCAGACCGGATGCGGGGAGGGAGGAACAAGTTTGGCCCCATGTACAAGCGGGACCGTGCCTTAAAGCAGCAGAAGAAAGCTCTGATCCGTGCCAATGGCTTCAAGCTGGAGACGGTGCCTCAGATCATGTCCCCGGTGCAGAGCGACTACAGCCTGTCCTCCACCATCCACAGCATCCACGCCATGTCCAAGACCCTGCCGCCCAACCCCGCTGCCCTGACGCCCGTCGACTACGAGCGCAGCCCCTACGGGACGCCCTCCCTGGGAATGACTGTGCCCGGCCACGCGCCGCTCCCCGGATACCACTACCCCTCCTTCCCCAACCGCACCATCAAGTCTGAGTACCCCGACCACTACACAAACGTGCACGAGTCCGTGCCCGCCTACATGTACCCAGAGACCTACCCCAGCAGCTCTCCCCCCGACGTCCCCGAGGTCATCCTGAAGCTGCTGCAGCTGGAGCCTGACGAGGCCCAGGTGAAGGCACGGATACTGGCCTGCCTGCAGCAAGAGCAGGGCAAGGGCCGGCACGAGAAGCTCAGCACCTTTGGCCTCATGTGCAAGATGGCTGATCAGACCCTCTTCTCCATCGTGGAGTGGGCACGGAGCTGCATCTTCTTCAAGGAGCTGGAGGTAGGAGCCCGGCAGCGGGGAGGGATGCCGCTCTGGGCGGGCGATGGGAGGCTGCCATGCCGTGAGGATGGGATGCTGCTGTGGGCAGGACTGAGGCGGAGGTGCTGTGAGGGCAGGGCAGCACTCGTGGGCACAAGCCTGGTGCTGTCACAGCAGATCTGCTGGCACATCCCTGTCCCACTCCCGGCTCCCTGCACGGCGGGGCTGGAGGCACGAGGGCCCAGCTGCAGTGCCAGAGCGATTCCCACTGTCATGTGGGGCTAATGATTTCAGATTCATCAGGCAGGGGCAGGTGTGGAGGCAATTGCCATCAGAGTGACTGCGGTGTCAAGCGCAAGATATAATTGAAAAATGTAACGTTGAGGAATTATAGTTGAGACAATTCTCTCCTCCGCCTTTAGGAGGAAAATCGATGTGGTCAGGTGGGTTCTATTAGCGCCAGGCAGCCAGGGCAGGGCTGGCTGGGGTGGGGGACAGCACCAAGCCCACTCCAGAACCGTGTCTGCTGCCAGCAGAGTGTGGCCGGCTGGGGGACATGCAGCTGAGCCCCATCCCACCGGGACATCCCCTTAGCAAATGCCCCTGAACATTTACTGGGCCCAGCTGAGCAGGGCTGGGGCAGCCTCTGCCATCCTGCACACCTTGCTAGCTTTCAGATGTTTTCCATTCATGCTCTGCACTGACCTAAGTTCCCAAACCGGTACAAAAATGGGAAAGAAAATTTGTGTCATGGCCAAAATCCAGAGAGCCCCATCCCAAGGCATCTGAGAAGCATGGGTGCCTTCTAGTGCTTTCAGCACGAGGCTGTGCTACCTGCCTGGCCAAAGTCACCTTCTCCCTGTGGGGCAGTGGGGATGGTACTGTCGGACAGGAGCAGGCTCTCCCCTGTGCCATGGTGCCGTGGGCACCATGGGACTGAGTGTGGCCAAGCCTCACAGCTCAAAATAGCCCCCAGCTGCCAGAACAGTGCCAGGAAACGGCATTGTGGGGGTGGGTCGGGCTTGTTTCAATCATATCAGTGTCCAGCCTGGATTTTGGGAACAGGGTGGTTGTTGTTTTCCAGGAGATATTGTAAACAGTGTAAATTCAGTTCCCGGCTGTATTGCTGTGTAGCCTTGTAACTCCATTGTTAGCCTGATTGTGCCACCAAAATAGGCTGTTTCTGTGTGAATCCTCGTTGGTGGGTGCTCCTCCTGCCGTGGGCTCTGGGGAGGACGACAGTGCCAGAGGTCTCACCTGGGCAGGGGCAGCTGTGTCCTGCCGGGAGCAGGTCATGTCCCCTGCCATGCCCAGGACATGGGGTTCAGTGCTCCGGGATAGGAGCTCAGCTGGGATCCGCATCCATCTCTGCCATCTCAGGGGCTCGAGCCTTTTGCCTTCATCCACGTGGTGATTGTAGAGTGCATTCCCAGCATTCTGCAGGGCCAGGGACTTCAGGACACCTCATCCGCCTCTGGCTCCAGCGGGGGAACGCGGTGTCGCCGTCCTTGGCTCCCTCCCCTGCGCTGACTCTGCAGCACAACGGGGCAGGTCCGAGCCCCAGCACAGAGTGGAGGTGCCCAGGTGCCCCAGGATGGTGCTGGGGCTGCCCCCTGCCCCCCCAGCATGGTGCAAACTCCCCAGTGCGGGGCGGTGGCGTCTCCCTGGCCATGGTGAGAGCAGCTGGTGGGAAGGAGTAGGTTTGAGATCTTGAATCCCCATTCCTGCTCCTGCCCAGCACACAAGCAGATGTCTGCTGGGGCGGTAAATGAACTCCTGCTGACACAGGGCTTATGGCTGTCCCTAAAGCCAGCACCAGGGGACATGGCAACGATGGCCACTGGTGCAGGCAGTCCCTGCTGGGGGCTCAGGGCTCCTCGGAGCAGGGATACCAGCAGCTCTCTCCATCCTCTAGGAAGGTCTGTGTGAAAGTGAGGGTGCCCGGCCCCATCAGGGATGGGCTGTTGGCCGAGGCCAGTGTGGGGATCGAGGCTGGAAGGGCACTGTGCTGGGATATTGCTCTAGGGCACCGTGCAGGGCTCACATCACACACGGAGGGGGTGCAGACAGGTGAGAAGGGGTGTGCAGGCAGATGACCCCATCACACCCTGCCCTCCCTGAACCCTCCTAGCACTTGTGTGCTTCCACAGGGCTGTCTGCAGATAGCTGGCTTCTCCCCAGAGCCTCAGAGGAAGGAGAAAATCTTCAGGGAGATGGGGACCTGCTGGTTCACACCTGGCCAGGATGAGCCTTTGGTCCCTGCCCAGGGAGAAGGAGAGCAGGTTTCCCTGGAGCTGGCCAGTCTTGTTCCCGTTCTCATTCCTGGCCCAGCAGTCTGGTGTGGGGCAGACTGGGTGCTTTGCCCTCTCCTCCTGACGGGGTGGCTGGGCTGGGAGATGCTGGGGAGAGGCCCCCCAGCTCCGCCGCCGTGCCCGGAGGAGGAGGGGGGTGATGGGCTAATGGCCTCTTGACATCGGCTCACACGCCACGTCCGCCCGCAGGCGCGGGGCAGTCAGATTGAAAACAGATTTAACTTCCCAGATATATCGTTTCATTTAAGGGCCAGTAATTCTGTCAGTCTGCCACTGACAAACGAGGGTCCCCATGCCAATCCGCCGGGAGACTGATGTCGCGGCGCTCATCTCGTGTCACCAGGAGGAGAATTACGGACTGCGCTGGCCTTCGGAGGCGAGACTAATAACGCTGTGCAGCAGAGGGGGATTTGGGGGCCCGCTTGTTTATCGAGGGCCGGCCAGGCAGCCGCGGCGCGAGGCCGCGCGGGCGGAGGTGGAAGAGGTCAGCGCTGACGCCCATAAATACGAACTTTAACTGAGTCTAGATGAGATGTGTCAGGACTGAGGGAAGATTTGCAGCATCTCTTCAGGAAGAAAAATATGGGCCGGGGGTGAAATATATTTTGTTGGGTCGTGAGTCTCAGGCAACTTTGTCCTTTCAGATGTAATTTTTTTATATATATTATGGAGAGAGACAGACAGAGAGATGTGCACGCACACACACATATGTGCTCTTGCACACTCACATTGTGTCTGGTTTTGGAGTGGTTTATGCACATGTCTTGCACAGCCTGGTTTATATAGGTGTCACTGCCGTACCTACATATCAATATTGTGCACACAGGGTTGCAGTGACCTTTAGATTGGGATGAGCAGCCAGGAATGTTAAACAAATTGCCATGGTTTCAGCCCGAAGGCCAGGCTGGGCTGGGTGTGCAGAGGGTCCCTGTGCTGCAAGAGCGGCACGGCACAGCCACAGGGTGGTGGGATGATGCTGACCTCTCCTCTGCCCCTTCGTGCCAAGGGGCTGGGACAAACCGCCTTTCCACCCACGGGCAAGCACCAGTGATGGGGGATGTTGAGGGCAGCACCGTTCCCACGGACCAAGGGCTCCTGCTGTCGCTGGGTCTGTTGCTGGGCTGCTCTCCCTCGGTCCTCGTCAGAGATCTCAGAGCCACGACGAAGCCTGTTTGCACTCAATTGCTTCTCTGCCTTTCGCATCTGTGGGTCATCTTGACCCCATGTCCTGGCCGATGGCCAGAGCATTTCTGGCAGATTTAAAGTCTCCTTCTGGTCGTGGATGCTGCAGCAATGTTTAGCATCCCATGCACTGGGGGAAATGTGACGCTTCCCCTGCCCGTGTTGTCCTGGCCAGCACAGCCCTGCCTGCAGAGCCACGGTGCTCGTGCAGCCTGGGCCACAGCAGCAGGGGAGCCAGCAGGGAGATGAGATTCTGGTCTTGCTGCACCGGTTCTGCTGGTGTTTGCTTTAAGCTGCCCATCGTGGTGGTATCTGGGCAGGGGGATGGGGACATGCGCTCACCATTAACACCTCGGACTCATGTGAGGTTTCATTGCAGGTGGCTGGTGGACATTAATCTGCTTTCGCACTTCTCGGTAGCTGAGGTGTTGGGTCCTGCTCACAGCCAGTAACTGCTGGGGCTGCGGCTTGGGGCACTGACGTGTGTCCTCCACCTGTGTGAGGGCTGTGAGACAAATCCTGCACCTGAGGTCTGGGTGGAGGCCTGGAGAGCATCTGTGGACAGGAGGCAGGTCAGGGGCATCTGAGCGCTGCTTGCGCCCATGCCTGGGGATTGATGTCCTGGGACCCACTCAGGGCTTCCTGTCAAAGCGGGACTGCTGATGGTCACTCTGCCTCCTAACAGAGATGCAGGAGGGCAGCAGTGGTACCCAAGGTGGGGGATGCCCTGAGGCAGCTGTGCAGGGAGCAGTGAGCACAGTGGGGCTGCACTATGCCCAGATGGCCTGGGAATGTTTTGGGAGCCCCAAAACTCCCAGGGGCTTTCTCACTTCTCACCTATGAACCGACAGGGAGGCTTGTAGGAGTTTAAAACTACACCCACATGCAGGTCCTGAAGCCCTTGCCTGAGCAGCATCACCCCTGACACTGCACACCCTCCCTCCCCTCTGGCGCCTTACCAGACCTTTCCCACAGGGAACTGCATTTTCTGTAGGTCACAGCCCATCAGCAGCCCCAGCAACAGGGGATTGCTCTCCCAGCATGGGTGGGGGGGTGTTTGCAGTGTGTTTTGTGAATGGGTTAAATGGTTGCTTTAAAAAAAAGGTAAAAAATGCCTCTCAAAGACAGCTTGCATTAGGCCCTTGATAAAGCACTCCGTGGAAAAGCCTTGACGTTAGAAGAGGAAGATCCTTTGCTTAACTTGAACGGGGAGCTGTGTGCTGCCGCCTGGCTGGGAGGATTGATGGCCTCTGAGTGCCCCTCCATCAGCAGCCCCTCTGCTCCCGGGAGGCCAGGCCGGTGAGGGGGCAGCCAGGTGACCCCAGCCAGAGCCCCCTGCAGCAGAGCCACAGTGCCCACTGCCACCCAGCCCGGGGCGTGGGAACAGCCAGCCTGCTGCTGGGGACCTCTCTATGGCCCCCAGCCCTGAGTGGCCCACCGAGCCCCCAGCCCGCCCTGTCGTGCTCCCAGCCACATCACCCCCCACGCCACAGCCGTGTGGCTCTGGTGCACTGCGACCCTCCCGGGGAGCACCGCGGCACACCAGAGTGTGCTGGCGAGGGAACAGCCATGCAGCAGCCACACGGGGTGAAATGTGCTGCTGACGGGCTGCAGGAGGGAGCAGAAACCCCCCAGAGTTTGGCAGGAGCCGATCAGCAATTTGTAAAGGAAGAAAAGACTTCAAAATTGTTGAAGTGCTTTCTTTTGGAAAAGCTAAATTTTTTTTTTAGAACTTTTTTCAAGGCAAAACCTTCTGTCTGTCCCTTCTGGAGCTCATCTCGCTCAGGAATGAGGCACAGGAAGGAGCTTCCAAAACAACGCCCCGGCTCAGCCGGAGCGGAGGCGCTCGGCACGGTCTGGGAGCGTGCAGCTGGGCTGGCAGAGAGCTGTGCACCGGGACCCCAGGGCCCTGCCAGGGCCATGAGCCTTGGGGCAGAGGTCACCACGGATGCAGAAAATCCCCGTTCTGTTTTGGTGCAGAATGAGCTTGTCCCCAGGTCTTTGTTCAGCAGCTGAACAGGAGCCTCGGCCCACGCTGCTGGGCCACGGGGCACTGCTCCTTCGCTGCTCCGGGCGATGGGGCAGGGGCAGCCCCACTGTGCCCCACTGTGCCCCCGCCCTCCCTGCAGGCGGGTTTGTGCCTGGCAGGAGCTGGTGCTGCAGCCCCAGCCACCTCGCTGCCTTCCCACCCCATCTCCCTCCCCACGCTGCCGCAGGACGGGCTCTGAGCACCCACCGCACTTGAGGAACAAATCCCGGTGGCTCGCGGGGAGCGCCAGCTCTGAGGCTCTGAGACCATAAAGCTCTTTCTCATCTGGCCTCTATTCCTTTTGCAATCTCCCAGCGCCGGTTTATTGCAGCCTCTTCAGCAAAACGAGGGCATTATCCAGCCCTGTGATGCTGCATCTGTCTTCCCTCTATTAAAGGGGGAGCACAATGGCCCTGCAGAGCTCAGCTGCTGGCACTGGATTCGCTCCGCAGGGAGACAGTACCATAATCCCAGCCCTTTCCCTACACCAGCCCTGTAGGAGTGGGGGTGTCCAGGCAGGACAGGAGTTCAGCTCTCTGTGGAAAGGAGTTGGGGTCTGGAGAAGAGCAGAGCCGAGGGGATGTAGCTGGTGACCCACGGTGGTTCTCAGCGGGGTGGTGGGAAGGCAGCTGAGCTCCCCGTGCCAGGACACGAGTGTGCCCCGTGTTCTGACACGACTGGGTACGGGAGCCTGGCAGAGCTCTTGGTTCTGCCAAATGTAGCCGTTGGCTCTGGCAGCTCGTCCTGCCAGTCACTGGTGCTGCCTGCAGTCCCTGGCACCCTGCAGGACCTTTGGGGACCCTTCCAGCTTGCTCCTGGCTCAAGCTCCTCACAGGGGCAGTCCCAGGTGTTCCTCTGGCCTGTGCCTGCACGTACACGCAGCACAAGTGTGAGCATGCACGTGACCACGCGTGTCGGTGCGTGGGCAGGGGCTGGGCTGGCAGCCGCAGGGCACGGCGATGCCCCGGCTCCCCCACGGCCCTGCTGCCCCCCCAGCCCCGCCATGCCCGGTGGGGAGGAGAGGATGGGCACTGTCTTCTTTCGTTTAAAAGTATCCAGAGGGACTGCCTGGACACACAGGCCCTTTGTGCAGCCGCTGCACATCCCTCCTGCAGTCATTTTGTTAAAATTTGTGTGCAGTTCGGGGAGGTTGTGCCTGGTGGGGGAAAACCAGTGCTGATAAGAGCCAGCAAGTGCCACTGAAACACTCTGAGGTGCTTTGAAGCCAGCTCTGCACAGCCATCTGCCCCTCTCCTCTCCTCCAGTTCAGGGTCCCCCTTTCTGGGATGCAGCTCCAGCTCTCCCTGCTCATCCAAGGGCCCCCTGCCATGGGATGTGTGCCAGGTGCAGGATGGGTGCTGTGCAGTGCAGTGTGCTGGGTGTCAGCCGTGCTGCTCCTGCTCCCTTTCAGGTGGGTGACCAGATGAAGCTGCTGCAGAACTGCTGGAGTGAGCTGCTGGTGTTCGACCACGTCTACCGGCAGCTGCAGCACGGCAAGGAGCACAGCGTGCTGCTGGTCACGGGCCAGGAGGTGAGCAGTGGCCCAGGGGACTGTGCTCCAGAGGGGTGGGGGCTGCCTGTGGGCATGGGGTGAATTTTTGCTTGATTCTGGCCAAGTGTGGCCAACCAGGCATAGGGCAGATGGGTTGGTTTGCTGTACTGTGGGCCTGCTTGTGCAGAGGTCCCATCCCATCCCATCCCATCCCATCCCACCCCATCCCATCCCATCCCATCCCATCCCATCCCATCCCATCCCATC